>CM032798.1:392500-492500 GCA_019155185.1 Beaufortia kweichowensis | reverse complement strand
GTAACTGAATGCTTCATAAATCTTTAAAGTCAATAAAATAATCCACTTTTCTAATGATTATTTCATGTATCTTTACTGCACATCATTCCAGAAAATGACATCATAATATCTATCTGTACACTAACTGCTCCATATATAATAACTTCAGTTTATTTCTTACTGATTATTTTAATTCTCAGTATGCAGGTAAAATGATTGTACAGTAAATAACCAAACGCATGCATGTTATTATACATGCAAATATTTCTCTCCATCATCTCTGCTGTTTGGAGTGACAAACACATGAACATCTGCCGTCTTCAGTAGAAACGACTGAAGCGGTATGAGTTTCAGGATCTGTTATTTTAAGAGTTTTGATCTATTTAAGCAGATCACAGTTGATGGAGAGTCATGTTAGGAAACAGTGACTGTATAAACAATTAAAGGTGTACACATGTTTATATACTTTACTGTTGCTCTTTTATAGCACAGTAGTTAGGTTTGATTTATACTCAACTGTTTTTACTAAAACACCTTCAGAAAAATGGAAATGGAGACAATTTGTTCTTGGTTCAAAGTTTAAATGAAAATATCTTTCATCTAAGCAAATCTGAGCTCAGTTTGAGACATCAAACTCTACAGGAGACAGACATGAGTTATATAGAAGATCAATTTCACCAGAATTTCCACCTCAATGCTGTTGATCAGCTCGAGATATTGTAAAGAGAGAGATATAAAGATCTTTTTCCTCTGCATGGAGTCGTGCCACTTTACTAATGAAGCAAGAAAATGATGAAACATGTAATGCAATAACACTCGTGTGTCCGTCACTACACATTGATCTGTGGTTTGTCATGATTTAAATCATTTTAAGGTAGCAGTGACATCACCTCATGACATCATCATAACCAGTTACATCTGGTTAATAGTCGGTTTAAGCACTCACATCAAAGCACCCGGTTATCACTGAAGACTTCTGCAGTTACAGGATTTATCCAGCAGAGGTCAGAAAAAGTCATTTCAGGTCTGTCACACCCCCTGCTGTATACATCACAATCACTTCTATTGCTCTTCTCTCTCGGCTAGATAAAAATCACTATGATAAGAGATTCCCCATCGTCATGACGACCAGCAGCATCATTCCACAGACACCAGTGTGACCACACATACAGCTGTGTGTAATGAGAGGCTTACAATAATATTCCTCGAGACCTCAGAGTGTCTGCAGATGTTCTCATGTTGTGTGTTTGTGTATCTGATGAGCACATGGACAGAGACGTGTGCCGCTCACCCTCCCTCCTGCCGTTAATGGAGTATGGCATGTATAATTTCATAGCAGATATCATTTCATACATTCCCACAAACAGACCAGAAGATCTCACTGAGGACAATAAATCATCTTTCTCTAAAACCACAAACCATTGTGTAAATTCACAACTTAAGAAATCACTGCACTTCAACAAAACCACCATCACTAAGTGTTAAACTTTTAAACACAACATATTCCACATGTTACTTAAAAACATAAAAAACCTCATGGCCTGTTGAGGAGAAGATTTAGAAGACTTTTGGAGTTAAACAACAAAACCTATAATAAACAATAGCAAAAATAGCCTAAGCTTACACTAAAAAAGCCTGAACTGCAAACCAGATTATCACAGAAACCCAATACACCCTATTAAACTCACAGAATAAAATGGACCTGCATAACAACACCCCAGTAAAACATTATAGCCACACCCTGACAACCACCCAGAACACAAAGAAACCTCATAGCAACACCCTGACAACCATCCAGAACACCTTCTCATCACAATATATCTGAATCTGGTTTGCACTGTGTGCCTAATAAATCATCAAACCCTGAGGGGAAAAACACAGAAGACATTATAAATGATTCCTAACACACACACACATGTATCACTGAGTCAGAGAGTCGGGCTCATGGGGGTTACTATGGCAACACATCCAGCCCATGAGCTGCATGCACAGAGATTATGGGTGGAAACCTGCCAATGCAATCCGACTGTGTTGTGCATTACCAGACAAAAATATCATTACAGTCAACATAAAATATCATATAACCCTCAATGATGTTCTGCATCACATGACTATTGTTCATAATAGTGTGTTAATAAGAAACTTTATAACCAAAACACCCTAGCAACCACTCCGAACACCATAGCAACGTGCAACAACCAAACTTCTGTTAAACCCAAGTCTCTGTCAGTCTTTTGTTTCGATTGAGCTGTGATAAACCGAGAGGATTCAGTGTAAATCTTATAAATCATTCATGAAATAAGCCCACAGATCTCTGTCTGTGAAAGAGAAACAGCAGAGAGATGTATTCAGGTCAAACCAAAACTTCATGTCCAAAAGCTCTGACCATAATTGACAGTGAAAGCAAACCATGTGTTTGTATAGGAGAAGCTGTTCTGCTGCTTTATCTTTTCCTCTTAGAGTCACAGAGCTCATTTAAGAGCAAAAAAACAAACAAAGACGCTTTAAAATCAATGAAACACACAAAATTATACTTTACAAAAAGTCTGTTTTTTGTCATTATGATACAGCACTGTGACATTATTTTCATTTGATAATCACACCCAGACAGAAGAAACATGTCATTTAACAAAGAAATCATTCTTTCCATTATTCATTAGCAAAGCTTCAGGAAGGACATCACATGGTCTCTATCCAATAATAGTCTAAAACACCATACAGCACTGAAAGAAAGACAGACACGATCAATAGAGATCATCTGTCTTATTTACAACTCTCTGTTTTCAGCTCAGGACACACAAACATCTGCAATCAATTACCATTAAAGCATCACTATTCCTTTAAACTATAAAGTCTATTTAACTGAAAGATGATATTATTCAGCACATCCAATTATGGTTTTACTGTAGTAACAACTGTGTCCCTTACAAAAAACACAAATATCTTACTATAGAAACCACAGTTTAATGTGAAGTCAAAAACCATATTAAAACCATGTAGACTATACTTTCATGATAATAAAACCATGATTTTCTTAATAAATATAATTAGTTCTTCTCTTAGTGATGACAAGTATTCACAAAATACCACGGTAATACTGTGCTTACATTCACATTTATGCATGGACAGAGGCTTTCATCTGAAGACTCTTTCAGGGTATCCTGTTTGTGTGTTTGTGTGTTCTCTGGGGATCAAACCTATGACCTTTAAACACAATAATTTACCAACTGAGCCACACAATCTGCTTAAATACCATTAAACATTCTTAACATTCCTACAATAATGATATGAGATCATGGTATATAAAGTAGTTTGGTATTATCATCTGATCACTGTACAGTAATAAAGAAACAGAATCCTGTTCACACACACACAGAGAATCAATGGCTAAAGAAAGCTCATCTTTCCCTTTATCACCGTCTCCATGGTTACCACAGTGAAATACAGTGACCGATATACAGTACTGCTAACTGTAAACAGATATATGTAACACCTGCACAACTACATCATTAAAGTCCAATATCACTGATAACTCTCTCTCTCTGTGTGTCTCTCTCTGTGTCTCTCTCTCTCTCTCTCTCTCTCTCTCTCTCTCTCTCTCTCTCTCTCTCTCTCTCTCTCTCTCTCTCTGTGTGTGTGTCTCTCTCTCTCTCTCTCTCTCTCTCTCTCTCTCTGTCTCTCTCTCTCTCTCTCTCTCTCTCTCTCTCTCTCTCATAGTCTCTCTCTCTCTCAATTCAATTTTCAATTTAAGTGTGCTTTATTGGCATGACAAAAATTGTACAATTGTATTGCCAAAAGCAATTGCAGCTGGGCTGCATCAAATCTTATGTACAAAGAAAAAGTTAAAAATAAAGTAACATTTATCTCTATACATTCAAGTCTCTCAGTGACAGTAATATAAGAGCAGTGTGATATAAAATCTCTGTGAAACATCAGATCAGGACAGATGGTCTCTCTCTCTCTCTCTCTCTCTCTGTCTCTCTCTCTCTCTCTCTCTCTCTCTCTCTCTCTCTCTCTCTCTCTGTGTGTGTCTCTCTCTCTCTCTCTCTCTCTGTGTCTCTCTCTCTCTCTCTCTCTCTCTCTCTCTCTCTCTCATAGTCTCTCTCTCTCTCTCTGTCTCTCTCTCTCTCTCTCTCTCTCTCTCTCTCTGTGTGTCTCTCTCTCTCTCTCTCTCTCTCATGGTCTCTCTCTCTCTCTCTCTCTCTCTCTCTCTCTCTCTCTCTCTCTCTCTCTCTCTCTCTCTCTCTCTCTATGTCTCTCTCTCTCTCTCTCTCTCTCTCTCTCTCTCTCTCTCTCTCTCTCTCTCTCTCTCTCTCTCTATGTCTCTTTCTCTCTCTATGTCTCTCTCTCTCTGCACTGGGTTTAATCTCAGCTCACTGTCATGAATTGCCTACGTGCTTCACAGATAAAGGCTCATGCTCACCCGGGAGAACTGGCCTGGATTTCATCATCTCTATATGTGTGTGACCGAGCTTAATTACGTTTTCAAGCAAATGAGAGACAGAAACCAGAACACAAGACAACTTAGGTGTGTCATGTAAGAGTTCAAGAAAACACACGCTCACTCATCTGAACTGCAAATGATGAGGAAAAGAAAAAAAACAGTGACGTTTCATCCAAATCTTAAAGCAAATAACCCTTTGCATCTGCAGTGAATACATAATGTCAATAAACATTCAGTCATTCTCAGTTCATCTCTGCAGGTGTCTCTGGTAATGCGGTTAATGAGCACACACATCATTGATGCACACTACATAGTGCCCTTTATAACCTAGTGTACTAACATTGAAGATTAGCCCACACACACACATATTTCAGTGCAATCATCTCTTCTCCAAGACTGCTTGACTGCTTTCCACTTGTGCCAAATATATCAAACAAACAAAAACTAAAGCCACTTACCCGTTGGCCAGATTATCATCATCATCATCATCGTGCAAGCTTTTGCTCAGCAGGTCAGAGTCGCTCATGTATCCACACTTGAGGTCGCCCTCGATGAACTCGCTGCGAGATGCGCTGGCGAGACGGCCGGTGCAGCGCGCGGGCATCGTGTGAGACGTGTACTGAGATGAGGATTTGTTGCCCAGGTAACCGCTGCCGGTTGAGGACGGAGCGTCGCCGGCCTGCAGACGAGGACTGGACTGACCGTGACGCCAGGACAGAGGTGAGGAGCGGTTAGAGAGGCTGGAGATACTGCGAGCGTTTGTTTCATCACTGTCGTAGCAGACGCTGCTGTCCAGACAACTACAGATGACACAGAAATAAAATTCATTTTAATATGAACCACTGATCAATTGATCATGAAGGATCTTCTGTAAAGGGTGAAGATCCAGCACATAAACATCAAGCAGCTAGTTTTACTCAGAAAAACACTTGTGCCTTTATACATGAGCCAAAATATTCAGTCTAAATGAACACGAAGCAAAACAGGATATTAGTTATTAGACGTCCAGAATCCCAGTAAAGTACATGTTAATCTGAAGCATGAGTGTGTTTGATCTCACACATAAATCATATTCCATCCTGTCTTATTTAAAATGGAGGAACATTAGCCACACAATCAATAGTGATGTGATGTGAAACAGAAGAATGATCTTTATGCTTAAGAGATGATTATTCTCATGTTATTTCAGTGGTGTATGAGCTGATGATAGTCTTGTGTTACTGCAGGTACATGAAGGTCTTCAGAGGTCTGAACTGAGATCAAAGAGTGACAGGATTGCTGACGGACAGAATTATGGGATGTAGAATAGATCCGAGTGCTTTGATGATAATAAACTCATTCTTGTCATTTTGTTGCACACACATTTTCTCAAGGTGTATTTAAAGTTAAACTTTTGGGCAAACATTTTATTAGATAGTTCTCACTCATATACATATGTCTAATCTTAAACAATATTTACTTCTGCACATGCATTTACATTTATGCACTTTTATCTTTTAATCAGTTTGTGTGTTCACTAGAATCAAACATACAACCTTGTGTGTGTTTGCAAGATCAATGGAACACATTATAATTCCCATCTGAAAACTCATGGCATCACATGTGAAAAATGTGGTGAAATATTGTCCAGACATGAAAAACTTCATCACATCTTGATAACATTTAACCATCTTTTACACGTGACCTCATGGATTTTTAAAATGGGAATTCACAAGTGTTTCCAAAAGCACATAAATGTAAATTTCATGCAGCTATTCTGTAAGGAAAAGACACAGATGTACAATCATTTGGCTTTTTAAGAAGAGATTTTCTTTTTCCTGATAAAATGGATGTTAGCTCAATGACAAAACAGCCTCTGAATGTATTTGTCTCCATAGAGAGTCATGATGATTTCTTCTCGCTCACCTCTGGCTCAGCTGGGTTCCTCTTAGACTCGACATGGTTTCCTCCAGGTTCTGTCGGAGATCCAGAACATTCTGAACGGTCCGCTTTCTCTGTGATTCTGGATCTATAAAAAAGCAACACTCTTATCAGAAAGAAAAACATTAACTTACAAAATATTAGTGCATGTACAAGAGTGTAAATGTTTGTTAGGAGTAAATGAACAAATGATGTCACTATCACTGTGCTCTTCAGACACCACAAAACCAACCAAATGTCATCAGTGAGATCTCCATCATGTACATTTACAAAAGAAGAAGTAATAATCAAGTCTTCTTGTGTTAAAGGAGTGTAAATCTGGCCCGTCTGGCGTCTGGTCAGCATGACCAATCCATCACATGGTGCCATTAGGCACGCCGCCCGTCCTGACATTATTTACAGTCAGAGAAGACTCTTACAAGCATTACTGGACAACATAAATCTCATGTCAATCAAGTGATATTCCCGTGAGAGACTTAACACGTGTTTAAGCTAATAACATCACTGTGAGCGTGACAGAATCACCGCTGTTATTAAACATCACGTGTGAATGAGACGACTGTAAAAACACAAACCACACAACACTGAGCAAAGACAAACACATGATACAGTAAACAGATACATACAGCTGTTATCACATACAGTAAAAACTGAAGGACTGAATATGACAAAAAATTAACAGAAGTGTTTAAATGAGAAAAAAAGAACCTAATAATCTTTGAGACATACACAGATCTCTGTGTCGGTGTGATTTTATTATCTGTAGGGTTTATTGAGAACAGTGTTGTGTATGTGGGTCACATCACTGCACTGCTGGATGATGACCAGGTCATCATTGAATCTCTCAAACCTCCATCACAGCTGCTGACCTTTATAACACACTTCCTCTCATATTCACACGCATACAAAACTCTTTATTTCCTTAACTTTCCATGTAACCTTCTTCCTCAATTCAGACTATTGTCTCTTATGGATATTTTCAGGCAGAAACTCTTCCAGCTGTGTGGTACATGAGCAGATGTGAATGCACACAGATCTTTCATTCTCACATCTTATTTAAATCCTGATTCTGTAGATCTGTCCTGAATACAGGACGGCTCAAGAAGTTCATGAAGAGGATGAATGAATCAGTTTTTGTGTTTTAATGTTGTGTAAATGATGTGCCCTGTGGCTCGTCATGTTCTCTCTAAATTCAGTGATCTCTAAATATAATCAGCTGGAACTAATGTGATCGTTCTGTACAGTTTATTACATCCCTCACTAATATGATGCTACCAGAGAAAAGTATGCAAACATGTATTTATGCTGCAGAATATATGATGTGATGTAAAACACACAAACAGGACACAGACTGGATCTTCTTTCATGCTTTCACGTAGGCAAATCCTAGAGAAACCTTATTAGATTCCTATTGAATTTCTTACTGGATATATCAAACAAACCCTCTTCAACTGCAAACTACGTTCCACATGATCTATGTTTTCCATTAGAATAATACAGAATGGTTTATAATTATTACAATAGAAACGCTTTAGGAAACTCGGACAAACGCTTTCAGGAGATGACCACTATATTTACAGGTCAAAGGACTTTGTTCAGATCAGACTCATTATTTCACCATCAGTAGACCTTTAAACTGAATTATTTTTGTCTTTGCTATACTATATTACTGCAAACCTCTGCAGGACAGCAGATGGAGGTCACCTATCTGAGAGCTGATGCATGAACACAGCGTTTAAAGAGAAGAGAAATAACAAAATGAAACACACGTTATACATGCCATAGACACACAACGGCTCACAGATGAATGTCAATGACACTGCAGTATAATTACCAGCTCAGATCACTCGAGCATCAAATGAAAAGAAGCTGATAACAAACACACTATAAGACAATTGAGACTGCAGTATGATCTATTGTTATATTCCAGAGCTTCTGCTCTCCTCTTACTAGCCATTACCTCATTACACACGAGCGGAGACACCCAGCACACACACACGGACAGATACACAACACCAGAGAGGCGTCAAAAGCAGATCAGTGTGCCACACATTACCCTCGAGCATTTGAGTCATCGAATGATATTGGATAACCTCTGATGGGGAATAAGCTATGGGTGCAATTTTCTACCACATGTGTGTGTGTGTGAGAGAGAGAGAGAGAGAGAGAGAGAGAGAGAGAGAGAGAGAAACATAAAGGATGCTCATGCTACCCGGAACAAAGCCCTGCATTATCCAGCTGCTGCACATCACCTTTAGATTCACATCTACAAAGAGCTCTACACGAGCAAACAAACATGAACACAGAGACTATTTCAATCAATCCACACCACACTCGCCTCATTCAGCGGCCATGTTGCCATAGCAGCTGGTTGTAGGCGGGTGTGAAAGCAGGTCGTGTTGGTGCACATGTAGGAGACAGGTGTCAATCTGCAAAAAAACTAGGTTTGTAATCAGACTGATTGCTTGTTAAAAGGGTAAGCCGTACTCACCAAGCATTTGACTGAAGAGCAACTGCTCCAAGTCCCCAAGAACAGTGACAACCAACTCTGGGTCCACCTTCAGAAAAGGTTTATCAGCACCCTCCTCACCTTGACCTTTGGCCTCGGGGTCTCCAGAACAAGCAGCCGCTACCTTCTTTCCACTGGCTTTGGCTTTGCTAGAAAGGATATCATCATCAGATTTGCAATCATCCAATGTCTTGCTAAGGGGTTTTACTTCCGCATAAGGCCCTCGTGGGATCCGGCTTTGGCCCTTTCCCAAGGCTCCAGGTGCCGCCAACGGTGCAAAGGTCTTGGGCTTGCCCTGAAACAGGGAGTGGTCTGATTTGGAAAGGTTACGGGAGAGCTGTGTGCCGCCTGCTCCTGCTGCGCTGGCCGGTTTGGGCTTGCCCATCTTCAGGTGGCCCGAGGCGTCCCTGCTCATGTCGTCGCACCATTTTGGCTCATAGAGTTGCATCTTCTTCTCGGCATCCGTCAGCACGGCCAGGTTGGTCAGGGACCTCTGCTTGCGGAGGTTGGATGGCACGGGTATCCGTCCCTCTGTGCTGCCAACCCGGTACACCTTCAGCTCGCTCCTGGCCACGCTCTGTGGCGCCGGATTTACCCCTTTTGGCAGCCATGCCCACACCTTTGGCACTTCCAGCTAGCTCAGGCTTGACACCTCCTGCTTTTATTCCACCCACGAGCTCCTTCCTTTATGGAAGCATATTTAGGGCTAAAATAAGCCAAGGAGAGGACAATTCTGCAGCTCTTTCTCTCCTCCTTCACGCTAAATCAGAGTCCCCTTTTCCTTCCTGTCGGTCTGCAGCAGCTGCCGCTCCTTCTCTCTCTCTCTCTCTCTCTCTCTCTCACCCGTTCCTCTCCTTCCTTCAACAGACCGTCTTGCCGCTGAGCCGTGCAGCAGCCAAATGACAGCAGTGCTGAATGCAACAACAGTCCCTCCCCCCCCTCTCTCTCTCTCCTGCCATCTCTCTCTCTCTCTCCCGCTGTCTCTCCCTCTCTCCCCTGCTGTCTCTCTCTCTCTCTCCCGCTGTCTCTCCCTCTCTCCCCTGCTGTCTCTCTCTCTCTCTCCCTCTCTCTCTCCTGTCTCTCTCTCCTGCCGTCTCTCCCTTGCTGTCTCTCTCTCTCTCTCTCTCTCTCTCTCTCTCTCTCTCTCTCTCTCTCTCTCTGCTGTCACTCTCTCTCTCTCGCCCCCGCTCTCTCTCTTTCTCTCCCTCTCTCTTCTGCCCAGTCTCTCTCCCTCTCTTTCTCTGTTGCATTTTCCGGTGCGTCTCTCTGCCTCAGCAGAAAGTGTGAGATGTTAGGGAAAGATGACAAATTACAAGACATAAATCTAAACTGGATAGGGAATATTATTTTTACATATTTCCACACACTTCCTCTATCTCTATTGTTCCTCCCCCGTCAATGCTGAACACTCATTACAGTCACAGTTATGTATTCACTCTCTTGCCTATAAAAGAAATATATTACAAAGGCAATGCAATCTGAGGAGACATATTCATGCTTTTTAATGCCTTAAAGCACTACAAAAGCACTACAAGTATACTACAATACAAAATAAAATATTGTTCTTAACGCTTTAAACACAAGAATTCTATTAGAATGTGTCTGTCACCAACAACTATAATTATTATTATTATTATTAGCACTACCAATAATAATAATAATAATAATAATAATAATAACAATAATAATAATAATAATGTTTTTACTATAGCGGTTTTTACAATTATGCATTGTTGCAAAGCAGATTTACAGAAAATACAATTTAGAATCAAAAGTGAAAATAAGAAGCTGTTCTAAAGTAAACAAACAGTACAGAAATAAAAATTAACACTAAATAATAACGTAGTGAATAGTTCATAACAGAACATAAATACTTACATATCCTCTAAAAAAACAACAAACAAAACAACAAAAAATGTATACAATAATAATCAATAATAATCATTTTATCAGTCAATAATCAGTAATCCAGATGTTTGCCACAACACCTACACAAACTACTCTTCTTAAAAAGGTTGTGTTGTTTTTAGACGATCCCTAACATCTCATGGCCCGTGATATTCCATACACATCTCTCTCTGGAGTACACCGCAATGCTTCACTGGAGAAGCGGTCACCATAGCAACGCTTCTACCTACATCACAACACGCATAGAGACGGCCATGTCCTGCATTCACACTGCAGTGCACAAAGCACATCTTCACTGTCAGTAAGGTAACAGCACGCTACAAATTCACTTTCTGCCCGCCTTTATTTCTTCATAAAGCAACAATACGGCCTCACAAAAACTGTGAACTGACTTTAATGAATTACTCAGAAGAACCATCCAGGTGCAACGGAGCGGTTTGGTAGAATGTGTAAATGAAAAGCTCCGGGGGTCTGAACACACTCCACCGAGAGTATTCTGCTCCTGTGCTCATTCTGACTGGATGTTACTGAAGGAGAAAAAGAGGGTCGGGAAGAAAGAAGTCTTTTGTTTCTCTTTGTCACGAGTGGCCGTGTCGTTCCACGGAGGCTTTTTCCAATGACTTCATTCAATGCATAACACACGTCCGGTGGACTGCACAGTTGTCACAAACAGACTGAGAGATCATTTATTTTACTTCTATCAATGAGACAGACATACCAATTCAGAAACAACATTCAGAAGAGTCAGACAAAGAAGCACAGAGGAGAACTGATCACCTAAAGCTCAAGAAACTCTCAAGAAAATCTCACAGCCATCTAGAAACAATCTAGAACAATTAAGATATCACAACATGTGGTCATTTCTCACAAACCAGACGCAATAATACCCAACAAATCAAGAAGAGATGATTCTTTTTATGTGTTCAGTTATGAGGATATAGGAACTGTAACAATACTGACTTTATCTGACTATGAAAAATCATGATTTCAAACATAAACAAATGCTTTAAAAACTTTGAGAGAGACTCACATGAGCTGAACTATCAGTATGATGAAAAGCTTTGATAATTTTTTATTTTCTGAGTGATTTTGGGAAGATTATTATGTTTAATCTTCACACACTTTACACTAGGAGACAGATTTGTGTAAAACACAAGAGAGAGCTAAAGGTTCTTCCAGACATCTGGAGCTCATGGTGAGGTTGTGCACGGCCAGCGGTGCAGATGTTTGTGAACATCTGAATGGTTTTTGGCATGTGTAACGGGTCAGCTGCTGTCATTACACTACACTGATATATAACCAGAGAGCTGGGAGAAGATTTCATCTGTGCTCATGTGTGTGTTTGTGTCAATACACACCAGTGTGTCGTCACATTTACATTAAAATCTGGAGAATCCAGTGAGTGTCACAGCGTATATAAATCACAAAAGTATTTCTCTTTACTGCACAGATGTTGTGTGTTAGTGTAATAATGCTCAAGTCATTCAACTGTAAATATGTGAACACAATCTGTAAGGACTCAATCGTTTGGAAAATATTTGTCATAAGACTTCTTTTTGGTGTTACAACATTAAAGGGATAGTTCACCCAAAAATAAAAATGATTATATTATTTACTCATGTCGTGTCAAACCTCTATGACTTTCTTGCTTCAGAAGAACACAAAAGAAAGAATCATATCATACAGGGTTTGATTGACATAAGGGTGAAAATATTATCTTTTTTATTTTTGGGTGAACTATCTCTTTAAACTACAGCAGCAGAAAAGACTACAAGCCGAATGTCCACAAACACCTTTAGCATTTTAAACTTGACACTGAAACTACACAACCTGACCAATGACATCCAAAATCTCAAAGAACTAAAAGTTAATTGCAATTGAAATCTAAAGGTAAAGTAATCTGACTTGAAAAGTTGATCTAACAAAACTACTTTATCTACAGTATCAGATACAGTAAGATTCATATTTCACCATAAAAGCAACAGAAAAAGACCCTTATAGTAAGTAAAACTTTTTTTTATGAATTTTAATAAAGATATAAGACATTTCCCCATGTTACCATCTCATTGCTGTAATCTAACACAATCTCATTACTGTAATACAGTACTTTACCATATCAATAACACATCTTCATTTTAAATTCACAATACAAGTGATGTGAGATAAATATTCTGTGACATCCAAACAGAAAACAAGGAAACTTTCAACTTGGCATGTAACAGCAATAAAGCATTTGTTCAGTTTCTCTGCAAAATCCATTACAGCATCACAGATCTGAATATACAGAACTGAAGATCAGATATTACACGTGATATGACTCTATATCCTCTATAGAGAATAAACCCGACCAAAATCCAGTATGAAGGAGTTTAATAGAGAAAAAACACATCAGCTGAGCTAGAAATCATGTTCATGTGAAATTATAGCACACTTAATAAAACAGATTCAGGATCAGTTTGGCTTACTAAACAAATCAAAGACTGCCATCATGAACTATGAAAGTTTCATCACTTACCCAAATCTTTACCGTAAACCTCCATCGAATCTAAAGAACATTCACTCAGATCTTCAAGAGAAGAGCCGTCTACATCTTCTCTGACCTGAATCCTGAGAGCAACAGAGAAAGATGATCACATCACAAAAGATGCTCTTATTTCAGTGAGGTATCACCTTTATCTTACATTTTTATCTTTTAAAATCATTAGGAGAAATAAAAATAAACAATATAAAGACCTGAATCTGAAAGGTTTGACTGCAGCCATGCGGGGAGACCAGTGAGATTTAGATGTCGTGATTTCTCTATCAGCCATTCTGCGAGGCAAGATTTCCATCCGTTGCTTTTGTAAGCCTCTTTGAATTTCAGATGATGTTTCCCATATGACATTTCCATTGGTTGGTTTATGATGGGCGTCTTTAACTTGTCCAGAAGATTCAATCTCATTGTCAAGACTCCTGAAGTGATGATGTCCAGATCTCCAGTTCTGGTTGGACTGTCTCTCCAGTTCTCTAAAGTCTGTATGGGGCAGCGAGCCACGTCGAAGGTCCCTCGTGTTTTTATACTGGTAAATCTCTCTTTTGGGCACGTGTGGGCTGCTGTTGGCCGAACGGGGAGTAAAGAAAGTCCTATTAATGCCAGCGGATGTCTCTTTGTCTCCTTGTAAAGGCTGAATTCTCTGTTTTGATCCTCTCAGTAGGTCTTTGGAGACTGACAGAGATGATATGGATGATTTAGAGGTGGCCCGTCCAAACGGCTGGTTCTGTGCCGCTGGTCCCAGTAAACTGCTGCTCAGGTAACTGGTGTCTGATCTGGAGACAGTCTTTGGCAGAGGAATCCCAGAGCTGCTCTCAGACACGGTCTTCACATTCATTCCAGACATCATGATCCAGGATTGACACTAGATGAGGATCTGAGATGAAAGAAAATACAAATCAGAATTAAATCTAACAGCTCACGATCATGTCTGAGTTCAGTTTGTGTCATTGTTGAGAGAGACGATTGTGAGACGCACATGAGACTTTAAAAGTTTACATTTGCTCTCTATTTAATCCCACTGATGTCTAGAGGAAATAACCGAGATATTAACTCATGGGAACCTTTGTCATTTTATCTCCTGCCCTTGAGAAGAGTCACAAGATAAAGAAAAGTCAAACTGTCAGACTGAATAAGCTGTTTTACTTTATTCTTCTTGTAAATCAGGGTCATAACATTTATCTGACGCTCTGAAACCCCTGAACAGATCTCGCACAAATCAAAGTCATCTACACAAAAAGGTCAATAAATGTGAATAAAACACATTGAATGTTTAGTTCTCTTTATAGTGATGTGTAAATATGATCTGCATAATTAAGACAGATGTCGTGTCAAACGGACGTCTGTGGACTCGAGTCTGATGACAGACGGTCCCAGCAGGCAATGAAAACGGTCTTCTTCTTCATTAACTCAATCTGTGTCTGTCCAAACTGGCTCAAGTTATTCATTTACTTTCATTAAAAACAATCCACATAATAAAGATCATACATTAACACCTGATTACAGATCAGATTAAGATGCAAATTCACCACCTAACCTCAGTGTATTCATGTGCCCTGATTCCAGATCAGACGCTTCTGATGAAACACATGTTAATCATGAACCCCTCTGGCTTTTGGTGGTCTGACACAGATGTCACTTTTCATTAAAGTGACGAGTGTCTAAACTGGGATTACTGTATGACAAAGACACAGATGGGGCAAGTTGTCACACAGATGACTTTAGTACTATCAGTCAAAAACTGAATTCAACAAATGCTTGTTTTCTGTTTTAGTTTATAAACAGTTACTTAAAATCTGTTCCATAAGCTTTAAATGTTTTAATTATAATAAAAAGATCTACAATTCATTTTAAACATCAATATTGGCTTGTATTACGTTTAATAATATTTTATATCTGAAAGAAACATGTTCTTTTCAATTCAGTGATCAATTAATAATCAGGATGACCCCACTGTGACAACTTACCCCACTGTGTAGTTTTTTCCTAAACAGACTGAAAATGATTTTTTTTGTAGACTTTCAAACATGAAACACTGAATGAAATAAAAAGCAATCTCAAGTCTCGTCTATATGCAATCTAACACACGGTCACAAACACAAGCTGACAGAGGTAAAAAAACAAACATTAATAATCTACTTAATCTAAAAATATCCAAAAAGCAAAGCACAGAGAGGAAATGACATCAGCTTCATACAAATAAAACCAAAACAAACACACGAGTGTCTGTACGGACCGATCAGGAGTCATGATGACACAGCATTCCAGAACGGCCCACAAATCCCAATCCTGACTCACTTTTAAACACACACACACATCTGTGAGCAATAACACACACATCACACAGACTTTATAGTTGAATCCAGACTGTTACATCTCACCTTGAATGAATGGTTACACGTCCTGAAGAGCAGGAGGAAAATCCAGCAGCATGTCTGCTTTACCCTGTGAGTTTCTGTGCTATCTGATAACCTTTACTGTCTGATCTAATCTCTGGGGAAGGCGGAGACTACAGACAACTGGACATCCAGCCAGGATGATAGCACACCAGCCAATGAGAAAGACAAGAGAAAACAACAGACGCACTCCGTCCCCCTCCCTTCATCACTTTAACACACACACACACAACTCATTATGATGACATCATGCCGTTTCCTGAGGTCATGACCTCTGATATGCGACACAGATGAAGCTTTTTTCTCTGTGCAACATTACAAACTTTAACGTTAATAAAGTGTTACAGTTTCATTTGACTGGTGATAAAACATTAATAAAAAGCTTTCATTTAAAGTCCAGACAGAAAACATTTCCTCATCATCGGAGTATAAACTGTGGTTTATGTTGTCTGTAGGTCATGATGTGGTATGATTTCTGCTTTTACACACATTTCTATCACACTTTCTGTCCTTATGTGGCTGGTCTTGGCTTTATATAACAGGCCTGGTTATGACTGTTAAATTTAGACCAGAGACCCAGATTCAATAGTTTTTTTTTGTCACATCTACAAGGCCAATCTGGTATGTCAGATAGAGTCTGGTCAAAAAGAGAGAGAGAGAGAGATTTAGAAAGACAGAGAGACAGAGAGAGAGAGAGAGAGAGAGAGAGAGAGAGAGAGAGAGAGAGAGAGAGAGAGAGAGAGAGAGAGAGAGAGAGAGAGAGAGAGAGAGAGAGAGAGAGAGAGAGAGAGAGAGAGAGTTGTGTCAAGTCAAGCAGATGTTGTCTCATACCAGTCCAAAGTGATAAAGTATAGAACAGAAAGCATCATCTTTGCTCTTAGACATTTCTCTCATTTCATCTCACTGCACTGATCTCTGATTTTAGCCACATGGGTGACATCTATAAACAACCATCAGGTGAAGTTTTTCTATAGAAAGTCTCATCTATTATTCTGTGAAACTAAACACTATGCATGTGAAATAAATCCACTCGGTCACTATTAGAACAGTATTATATAGTTGTAATGTTTGATACAGAGATCTTTAACCTGAAATCTTCTAGAGCTCATTCACTCATAATGTGATGTACTTTATTTCACATCCTAACCTGATTCAAACACGTATAATCCTGTTTATCATGAGATGTTTAATGCTTTATTCCACCAGCTGAACTCTGATCTAAACTCCATCGGCTGTCTACATCACAGATCATCCTAATATAACCTCACAAATGACTGAACAATCTAGAGAAAACTTCCCATCTTTAGACATGATTTAACTCTTAGATGAGGTTTGTGTGTATGTGAGCTACAGCAGCTGTTGAAAACATGTTTTACTGTACATTATAAGATTACTGCAGTGAGAAACATTGCCAAAGAATATTAAATAATATAATACAGATGAATAAAGCATAATATATAGATTTGGTCTGATGATGCTGGAGACAGTGTGACTCTAATCAGATTCATCACATCACATTAAGATATTGATTAAGTGAAATTCAAGTCTATAAATAAATCCAGTCTATCCTAATGACTTCAGTAAACGCTCTCACGCTTTACTCAAATCAACCGTATGGACCTGTGAGCACACATCCCATCATGCACTGAAATGAAATAGAATAGCTGTTATTTACTGAAACCACAGTCGGACAAAACCAAACTGATCCACATATAAACTTCTGTGATTGTTTGGAGAATTCTCTGTGAGGATACAGTGCCAGTATCTTTACCATGAGCCAGATCAAAAGAAAATCATTAAATCATTATTGTCTTACCCTCATGTGAGTCTCCGTCTTCTGTTTAACACACACAAAAAATAATACTTTTTTTCAAACATGTTTTGGTTTGGTATAGTTTGTTTTATTTTAGTCTTGATCAAGATCAAGTCAAGATCAAGTCAAGATCAAGACTTACAGACTCAAGAGTGATTTTCTATCTGTAATGTGACTGATATACAGATAATATACACATATATTGTAAATGCAGCACAATCTGTTCTGCTAATCATATAAATCTAGTGGATGTGATGTAAGTTCTGATCCTGAGGGCCGTGTTTCTCTGGAACCGACTGTTAAAGTCCAGCCCAGCTCGACATGACTGACCCACTTTCACTGAACCGGTCTTTCACTGCCCTAGAAAAGAACTTTTCATTTCATTTTATTTGTTTGTTTTGATTCTGATTTGTTCCAGAACAATAAAGATCCAAACGAGAACTTATTATTACCACCACACAGACATAGTAGCTGATATATAATTTTCTGAAGAACACTTTAGACATTGTGTGAACAAAAATCCTCAAATCACACGTCTTCTCGTGGAATTTATGTTTACAAACAAGAGATCAGCTCATGATATAATACTACTCAACTTTTCCCTACAGTGACTCATCTGATGATTACGGGTGGGTCAGGATTTAACGCCAGTGTGTATGTCATAGACTCTCATTCTTTCCAGATATAAGTGTGTCAACATCAGGGTGTAACACATATGTTTAAAATCTCAAAACGACAAAGATATATGGTCATCTGATGCCCAAAATCATCACATGACTGTGACATCACTGACTATGTGCACATGTTAAAGTGATCCAATCATTAATTCACCCTTATGTCATGTTAAACCTGTATGTCTTTCTTTCTTCATCCGAACACAAAAGAAGAGATTTTGAAGAATGTTAATAATTAAACAACATTGACTCTCATTGATTATATGAACACAAAACCACTGAGACATTTCTCACAATATCTTCTCTTGTGTTTCACTGAAGAAAGAATCACATACAGGTTTATAAACCACATGAGTCTGTGACACGTTTACAACACAGATTTAGATTTAACTTGATGTTTTCCCGTTCTGTTTACATCTATTGTTTTATTAAATGTCAAAAAGGCCAAAAGCAGAATAAAACAAAAAGTAAACTGAATGTATGTTAGTAGCTCTGCTTTACTTCTCTACACCATCAGACTCTCATTTTACTACATGAAATATTATTAATATTGAGACAGTGATTACTGTCTGGATTATGAAGCTTTAACCAGTTTACTCACTGTTGTAGATGCGGTTGATAACTCATCCAGATGATAATCCAGCTTTACAGAATGTAATCAGAGAATGAAGCCAAGACTCCAACTCCTACATGCTCGCTATTCATGAAGCACGATGGTTAAAATCTTGTCATTATAACTGTGAGTCTATCATCTTCACTGTCTAAAAACATACTGTGTTCTGTAAATGGACACGCTGGAAGAGCTCCAGACGGGATGAATATTTCTACTGAAGCCGGAACAGTGAAGGCCATTAGTTTAACCTGTCATAAAGCTCTTACAGCACACAGGATCTGACAGAAATGCATCACACTGGATATTTAACATCATTAGGTTCTTTTATCATCAGTCATCAGGGCTCCAGTCTCACCAGCGCACATTCACACTTCTGCAGGTTTGTCTGATAAACTGAGATGATGTTAAACTGAAGGGCACGACATGATCCTGTGAACCTGGATACCACAAACTGTAACACAAAGAGTTTGATATTTATATGAGGAAACACTTTCTAGAACTGTGGGGTTTAATGGTGTGCAGGTGAAATGGAACTGGTCCTCATGCAAAACTAATGCCATTAACAGACCAGCACTGGTCATCTAAACCAGTCAGACAAACTTGAAATCTCAGCTGGTCCACACTGATCTAAGATGTTTTATCATCCAAGAATCTAATGAGGATGATGATTAGATAATGGTAAAAACATCTACTATTGAGGGTGTGATGATGATAGTAATGATGGTGATGAAGATGATGGGAGGATGTAATAGAATGCTGATGAAGATCAAGACAATGATAATAATTAAAACAGTTACTGCTGATATTGTGTGAGGAAAAGCAGATAAAAATACAGTCAGATGCAGAAGTGAAAGGCGTCAGTGTTTCTGCAGACTGACTCATGTTTCAGTCGCAGTAAAAGCTTCATGCGCTCATTTATCTGCATTAACGGAGATGAATCTGATCTGTGCACTCCCATAAACTCTACTTTATCCATTAAGATCAGACTGATCATTACACTGATTGACAAAATGAGAGAGACAGAGAGAGAGAGAGAGAGAGAGAGAGAGAGAGAGAGAGAGAGAGAGAGAGAGAGAGAGAGAGAGAGAGAGAGAGAGAGAGAGAGAGAGAGAGAGAGAGAGAGAGAGAGACAGAGAGAGAGAGGGCGTGTCCTGCTGTCAAGATGAAAGCGTAAGATCGTCCTCTACTGGTCAACTACTGAAAGTTACCCATAAACCCACATAAACTACAGTCATGATGATGAAGAAAATATTTCACAATATTATAATTATCTTTAACAATGTTAACAATGAGAATGTGTCTGTTCATACACAGATGAACAGACCAGACACAACACACATCTAGAGGAGACACAAACACACAAAGACACACAAATACAGTCACAACAAAAGGCAAGAAAAGCCTGTGGGGTGAGAAGAACAAAGTTAATTCACCAATTGCTCTCTGAAAACAAGGAATAATAGCTTATCCTTGAGAACATCTATACAAAAAATCTGTCTTTTAAATTTTATTCAATTTTATTTCTATAGCATTTTTGTCAAGTAGAGAAACCCCCTCTGAGAGAGGATCAGTTCTTCTTTGATATATGAACACAACACAGCTGCAGCTATACACAGATGATGACGAATGCTGTCTGACACCATACAGACGATGATAAACTGTGGAGAGAGTTTGTAGAACAGCAACACAATCTCATGATTATCATGTCTGGTATGAGAACGCAGAACGAACGGAACGCTCTAAAAGTTTAAGGTCTGCACTGATGCACAGGGTACAGTATATGTCTATAATAAAGTTTCAGATTAAAGTAACAAAAAAATACAGTAGAATTTAAAAAATATTTTTAATATTCAATTTTAGCTCAATACTTATCATTCAACTGAACAAAACATAACAGCCAAAATAAAGAGATGAAATATAAAAATAGAGTAAATAGAGATGAGAGATGAGTAAATGCTTATAAAAGAGAACCAGTGTGTTCAATCATCTCTCTCTCTCTCTCTCTCTCTGTCTCTCTCTCTCTCTCTCTCTCTCTCTCTCTCTCTGTCTCTCTGTCTCTCTCTCTCTCTCTCTCTCTCTCTCTCTCTCTCTCTCTCTCTCTCTCTCTCTCTCTCTCTCTCTCTCTCTCTCTCTCCCTCTCTCCGTCTCTCCCTCTCTCTCTCTCTCTCTCTCTGGTTTTCCCTCCCACTTTCCATCCCTTTATCATCTCACTGTCTCTGGACTCATCTAAAGCTCTTCTGAACACTCTCTGATCTTCTGTTGGACCAGCATCACACACATTATCAAAGCAGGTAAGAGAAATTTTACTGTTCTTCTGAATGAGTGAAACACAGAAAGTCTCTTTCAAGCTAATTCTTATGTCTAAATTAATAACTAATAATGAAATATTATATTACAGAAATATTTGGGCAGTCTTCTGTTCATTTCACACACAAAGTATTGTAATAAAAATTCTCTTTGCTACAAGTGACTTAACAACTTTGATCAGTTTGTCAATGAACAGTAACCTAAACTTAAAGCAAAACAATATTTATATATGGACTATGTGTTTACCTTCAGAATGCCGCTCGGAGGAGGAAACAAGTGCGGATGCTGTAAGAAGACGGTGTATTTCGCAGAAGAGGTTCAGTGTGAGGGACACAGCTTCCACAAGTCATGTTTTCTGTGCAGTAAGTCACCGCAGCTGATCTGAGACCTGTATGACCCTATAAACATCACAATAACAGAAATGAGAAGTGAGAGAGTGTAATATGTGTAATGTACATAGACAGCAGGTTTAGTGGTGTATGATATTATGAGATTGTGATGGGAGAAACTGGATTATGTTAAAGAAAACATGTGAGATGGGTGGAGATGGAAAATCATGTAGAGAAAAAGTGTGAACCGGAAAATGGAAAAATGATTCATGGTGATAGTTAAATAGTGGAAAATATAGTATGTTATTAAATAAAACTGTTCCCCGACTGTAGCTGAAAACCTGATTTCTCATTCACAACTCAGCAGACTTTAAGAAATCTTTACTGAGACACTGAGTGAATCTTATTGAGATGAGTAGATTTTGATATGACAGTATGACACATCATTGAGAAGTCAGGTGTCGTCCTATAAATTCATGATTAAATAATATTTATTTACTGTAACTATTATTAACACAAGTTAAAGAAGCACGAGGTGAAATCTGGCTTATTTCAGAATAAATAACTCAAGTCAATCTCTTGTTTAACACACATGGCCATATTAGGTTGTGTATTGCTGATGTGTGAGTTTGTCTACCTTATATGGCTGTAGAGCAGCGTGTGTGTGTCTGTGTGTGTCTGTGGTGTTTATGTGTGTGATGACACCTGAATTCCATCATCTCACACACACAACTCTGTGTCTGATCCTCTAAAGATGTTCATGAGAAACATGAGAAAGATCCAAGACAACAGGGTAAATAACAGTGATAAGTTTCATGTTGGGATGTCATGTTGAACGTTGACTGATTTAATAATATCTGTATGGATATTTGCAGTGGTGTGCAGAAAGAATTTGGACAGTACAACCGTAGCTGTACATCAGGATGAGATCTACTGTAAATCCTGCTACGGTAAAAAATACGGCCCAAAGGGTTACGGATTCGGTGGAGGAGCAGGAACTCTGAGCATGGACACTGGTGAAGGTCTGGGCATCAAACCCGTCGGGTACGTGAGTCAATCCGGTTCTGCAGAACCTTTAGAACCCTGTAACAAGAACATTTACTTACAACTTAAGAGCGAGTCAAACCATCTTAACATCACAACACTTCACAGATTCTCTACAACAAAACTGCTAATACTTGCAACACTGATGCTGATGCTGTTTTTCCACCAAAAATGACGCCACTTCCTGAAGGATGATGATGTCATCATGAACCTGTCTATTGTTAAAGGGACCATACAGCAGACACAGAAAAAAACAGATTGGTTAAAATACATTCCCAGAAAACAAGAAAAGCTTGGAAACATTTAAACCAAAGCAGCAAAATGATTTGATTCATGATTTACTCTGTAAATCTGTGACAGCTGTTTATTTTATTATATTACATGGGACTCATTCTAAAGTATTTCATTCCCCTCATCCGGGTACTGCAAGATAACTTCACATTCAAAATAATTTACTTAGAAATGAATTAGATACTGTATAAATATGCCTGCTACCATCTACTGCGGCTTAACATTTAGAGATGACCAACATGTAAGTCAGTCATGGGTTTGTTTGTGTGTACTAACCAACTCGATCCGTCTCACCGTCTCTATTTCTCACACAGACAAACACCCCATAATCCCACCAATAACCCAAACCCATCAAAGTTTGCTCAGAAGTTGGGCGGCTCAGACGTGTGTCCTCGCTGTGGAAACGCTGTGTACGCCGCTGAGAAGGTGGTTGGAGGAGGAAACGTGAGTTCTGCTGGTGATCCAGAACATCAACTGAAAGAAAAAAACATTGTGTTATTTCCTAAATAAAAGGTTTAGATGATAGTCTTGGTTAGCAAAACTGCACACAAAACAATTTCAACTAAATTGTATATTTTATATATATATATATATATATTTTACAGAAACAGTAAAAGCCATTTAGGACGCTGTGAGACGTACGGTTAAATGTGTTTTGTGTCCTTGTGTAGGCCTGGCATAAGACTTGTTTCAGATGTGCAAAGTGTGGAAAGAGTCTGGAGTCGACTACACTCGCAGATAAAGATGGAGAGATCTACTGTAAAGGTCAGTACACGTCTCATCATACAGAACTGAATCTTTCAGGACACAGACAGCTTTACTTCACTTACACAGTATGACTTCATGTTATATGTTTTCACAGCGTGCTACGCTAAGAACTTCGGACCAAAAGGTTTTGGGTTTGGACAGGGAGCCGGTGCTCTCGCACATGCCCAGTAAAACCACAGCTGAAACCCATGAGAGCAAGAGAAAAAAACAAACAGCATCTGCATTAATAATTACACTTATTGCTTTAGTTACTTAGAAACAGTTTCTCATGTGACTGATATTTAAATGCATAATAATAATAATAAACTGGGTTATTTTTCTCTTTGCTTGGTATTGATTAATTTATTCTTACTAATTTCACAAATAAAGGAATGTAATTTATTGGCTGGGTGACACAACGTATCGCAATATGTCATGCATATCTAAAATAAATCCATATAAAAGATGATTACAGTTTGACCGTACGTGAAGCAAAACCACAGCGAGACACAGAAAGCTCCTCAGATTGACATCACACAAACACACATCAACAACACAATGAACAAAGAGTGTGTTTGTGTGTGTGTGAGCCTGACACCGCTCTCATCTCATGACACACAACGTCAGATCTTTCATTCAGACACTTTCTACACAAATACACAACAAAGTCTTAAGAAACCTTCAAGTGAGCCTTAAGATAACTTATAAAAGATTATAAATTTTGGATATTTTCATAACAAATAAACATCTTTCTAGTTGTGTCGAGTACTTTAATGAATGGGGTTCTACGATGTGAGGCTTGAAATCAAACATCTGATCTACAGCAATTCATAAATGTTTTGATAAATGCAGTTTGTTAAATGTAGATAATTCATACAGTATAAAAGTATTCTAGTGTTCTTGTCCAAACATTTTTGTCTCTTCTGCTCATTTCAGAGAAACAACAAATCCTCCAACAGAGGGCAACAGATCACATCTGTCAAGTTTTATATACAGAAATAACATGACAAGTCAAATCTAACATCCAGAATCTTTGACACTTTTGAACACTTGGTCAAGACACTCCAACGAGTCTGAAAGTATAAAACTACAGCACATCTAAAGTCCAAACATTCCTGACCCGTTCTAGGTAAAACAGATCCAGCGACGCTCAAAAGAACAATACACAGAACAGTGCCAATGTCTCTTAAACCAACAGCTGCCGTCATGACTAACATGCATTTCATATAATCCACATCAGCCAAAACCCAAATCCATCATGCCAGCACACAGGACAGGTGTTACACCCGCACACGGACCCTTCTAGAGATCATTCACTACATACAGAACCACCAATCATGTTACTTTTCTAATGTTTCATAAGGCATTCACAAATACAGCAAGAACACATGAACTGATTTAGTTTTCCAGCTAAATACAAAACGAATCAGAGATCTCTTTAGTTTGAGATCTGTAAGATTAAATGGAGATTAAAAGGAAAGTCTCATGTGTGTCTCAGATATTTCTCTTGAGATCTGAAATCTCCCAAATGTCTCTGTCATTAGAGTTTCAGAAGAGATCTCAACAATGACATAAACTGAACTCAGATCTGTCAAGTCTGACATGAAAAGTCAATATTATTGAAGATTTGAATATGAACTTTAAACAGGATCAAATGGTCAAAATGATGTTCTGGTGGAAAGCATGTAAACCAACAGTCGTCAAAAGCCGGAACATTTGTTTAAGGTTAGAAATGGGATTATTTTACAGGCTTTAGCTCAGATACAGCTGAAAACTGAAGGTTTTTATCTCTGAACATTGTTATCAGCTGTCTAACTCTTCTACGTTTAGCTAATGTATGGACTTCATGACATTCCTTATATTCTTACAGAGATTCATGTCATCTATAGGTAATATTTTAATCAGACATAAGACAGCCAATCATTTTCTCAGAAACAAACACAGATCCATTCCTCTCAACACACACCTTATACACGAGCTAATGATGATACAAAAGACAAATCAGGTCAATAAGAATTTCATAATGAGACCTGCAAAGTCAATCTATAAAGATATTTACTATATCTCCTGTAAATTCACTCAGACAAAGATTTTTAGTTTACCTCTCAGCTGTTCTCCTACGATTCTTTTAAAGAAATAAAGATCAACACAAAGGAGACTGTGAGACAGAAATGAGACAGAAAGATGAACAGCATCACCAAATGATTCTCTAATGAAAATGAACCATGATTTTAACATAGGAAAAGTGTAGCAACCATGTTTGGCAGATCAAATAGCATTCATATAAACGAGTTTTGTAACTATTGTTAGCATAGCAAAACCATGGTTCATTTGTGGTTAAAACCATCGTTAATGTCATAGGGGCAGATCCCAGTCTGAGACATCCCTGAGATCTCTTAAACGTTAGAAGAGACATGCTGTATGTGACGTTTATCAAGAATAACAAAAGTTCAATTTGCAATCTCACTGCTGTGTCAGAAAAACATTCGATGCTTTATGAGTGAGAATAAGACGAGACACTTTAGTTGTTCTAGGACGTGATGAAACAGCGAGAGGAATCACAGTTCCCAGCTGGTGCTGTGATAAGCATTGCTTATGGCCTATCATCTCCAGGACTACACAAGTGCTGGATAAAACCTCCGGCTAATAATACCATCCAGTTAGAGAGACTGGCCATGAACAATAAAAGCTCATCTTAAAACACAGGCATCACTTTAAGATCTGCCACCACACCGCTGCAAGGTAAGATCCTTCTCTCTCATAGAAACTCAGCTGTTTTGCTTGTGTTATACCTCATATATGATTCTAGTTTCTGTTCATTACAGATTTAAGTTTTCTGTGATTTACAAACAGGCTAGAGATATTAAAATAGAAATGTACCCATCAGTATTGAGAACACTAAACAATCGATAGGGGTTCTTGACTGATGATGTCATTTTTCTTTTCTCCCAACAATTTTTAATAACATCTCTGATAATAAAGTAAATTACAACAAATAATGATTTATATTCTTCACGAATTCAATCTTTCTGTATAATTCTCATCATCAGCAAAACCATTAACACAAAATCATCACGCTTATAACACTAAAATGTGTAAAACTTTTAAAATTAGGTCTTTATACATTTTATAATATATTAAATTATAAATATATATTTATGAATAAATTGTATCACAAAAATGTTCGAATGGAACAATAAATTGTAACCTTTGGAATGTCGAATATGTACATGATGCTCTTGAGATTTAATGTGAAATTTATCCCCTTGTGTAGCAGTTTAACATCAATGAGTGGAAACATTGGCAGGGTAAAATCTCTAAAGCCTCGTAACGGGCTGAGTGTGCGTCTATTTATGGTCCATAAGTGGATTCGGGCTGGGGAAAACTGGGATTGTTATCTGTGCGACATAGTTACCATACCAATATAACCAAACCACTATAGACATCTGCCAACACCTTCATCCTATGGGAACACTTCTGTCTCTGTGTGTGTGTCCGCTGTCATTACTTTTGAAGTGTTTCACAGATGCACATCAGACGAAAGTCCCCGTTTCTCCATCAATCAATTAGTGCTCAGATGTTTCATTGTAAAACTCTACAGTTTATAATAGTGGTCATATGAAAGATTACAGTGAGATATATAATGACACATGAATGCTGATCTGATTATCATGTCTGACACTTGAAGCCCTTGAAGATACTCCCATTGCTCCTGCCCTTTGGAAACAAACGCTTTTATTTTTGTCCCGCAGGTCGACTCCTCATTGTAAAGATGCCCGAGTAAGTGTATTATGTCTCGTTTGAAATACTAGACATCTTAACAAATGTGCACTATTCTTAGCATTACTGGCTATGTGTTGTTTTCTCAAGACCTCAGTTTAATAAGTCGATTACGAGTGTTAGAATATACAGTCGAGGAATTCAAAATCACTTTGTTAAATTTCAGTTTCAGAATTGAAATGCATTATATTATCAGTGTGATTTACAATATCTGATCTAATGAAATGCTTTCATTCATCCACAGGCTAGAGGTAAGAGATCGTTTGTTTTACATCACACATACTGTAAAAATATTTTCATCAAGTGAAGATAAAGGTTTATGATGCTTTAAGATAAACGCTTCGTGTCAAATTCAACAGAAAAAGTCAAAGATCTCTGCATCCCGCAAGCTGATGCTAAAGGTACGTTTGCGTTACAAAATAAATTTACCACCATACCACAAATTATAATTCCAACTGTAGTTTATATCACAGATTTTGTAGAATTGTGTAAATCTAAATGTGTTTCTGTCAGAGTCTCATGGTGGCTAAAGCAAAAGAGGATTTGGAGCAGGAATTAGCAGATAAAGAGGTGGAAAAAGAGAAATATTTAGCTGAAAATGCTCCTCCGGTACAGACCAGCGGCATGTCTTTCGCTGAACTTCAGGTACATCACAATAAACACACACATCTTTACATATAAATAATAATATTCCCAGGGCAAATCACAGTAATATCCTGCTATTCTTTGAAGTAGGTCTATAAATACTATATTTGCTCTTTATCAGGAGCTGTGTCGAGAACTACACGCTAAAATCGACGTGGTGGATGAAGAACGTTACGACATCGAGGCAAAAGTGCTTCACAACACAAGAGAAGTAAAGAAATCCTTTACCTCTTTACATACTGTATCAAAAATCCTGAAAAAGAAGAAAACTGTAAACAAACCTGTTTCAGATCAAAGATTTGAACATCAAAGTTCTGGATCTGAGGGGTAAATTTAAGCGGCCCACCCTAAGAAGAGTGAGGGTCTCGGCAGACGCCATCCTAAGATCTCTGCTGGGCTCCAAACACAAGGTGTCGATGGATCTGAGAGCAAACCTCAAATCTGTGAGGAAAGAAGACACAGAGAAGGTGGGCTGATGGTGAAAGAGTTTAGCATTCATCACACCACACTTTATCCATCATAACACAATGTGTGTTTGTGTCTCTGTTGACAGGAAAAGACGGTGGAGGTCAGCGACTGGAGGAAAAACGTTGAGGCCATGTCTGGAATGGAGGGAAGGAAGAAAATGTTTGATGCCGCTCAGTAAACAAGACAAAGTACATACAAGACCATTAAACTCCAAGTAAAAGAGACATGTTCACTTTTTAAATACATATTCTTGATCTTGGACATGATTGAGCATGCTTTATAATATTTACCTCTGTAATCTATCATAAGAAAACAAGACGACTTCTTGACAATAACATGAGAAACATTTGAACTTATCAAGATGTGATTCTGACTTTTTACAGGAAATCAAGATGGAGTCAAGTTTACAGGAGGTGTTGATGCTAAAAAAAAAGAAAATTCACAGTTTTGTTCTTCACAGACAGGAATATTTCATAATAAATCATATAAAGACTTTTATAAAGAATCAAGAAACGTTTTAATCAGAAGCATAACTGTTGTGTGACATCATTCATAGACCAAATATAATTAGTCTATTAATATATAGTCTATTAGTCTATAATTAGTCTATTAACTCTTACACATGAAACATTTGTATTTCTCATCTGTTTTTACTCAAATAAACTAACAAAGATAACATTTGTGCTCACATTGTGATAAACAGTTTCTGTGTTTCTAAATCTTTCTTACAGAAAGCAAAGATAAGACATTAAAATGATTTTCAAACACTGGAATTTAAAGTAAAATAGTGATTAAATACTGATACTCTGAACCCTTATTGTGACAAACACTGTCAGCAGACCGGAAGTGAGCGATGAATGCGCGTTCACGCGCAGCGCCCAAAACTGCCTTAAATACACCAAACTGTGGACGACTGCAGTAAACGAGTCAATGTTCTTAAAGTTAAACTAGATGAACATCTGCTTTACAAAGACTAAAACCACAATTCTGCTGTTAGTGTAAACAAATGATCCACATTAGCAGATTAATATCAAACATGAGTGACAGCTGCCATAGGAACAACTCGATTCGCTACGTCACAGCTTGGAGACGAACATTACCATGTGCAGAGATGAAGCGGCTGCAGTCAATCCCACAATGCATCTGGAGAGCTTCCGCTCCTGCCACACACATACATATACATACAGAAACTGCGCAGGTGAATAAGACACAACTATAAATACTATAAATATATAAATACCTCTATATGCATGTCTGTGATAAAACACTAGAACTACTAAAACTCTCGAGTTCATTTAAAATGTTATCGGTTGAAATGAATATTATAAAACAAAAATATTTTAAATATAAAACCATAGAAGATACTGGATAATCATCTCTTTATATATTTTCATATTTAATTGCACCTTTATTTACCAGTCTTTGTTAAGAGTTAATAGTCAAATATAGCTCTATAAAGCATAATTATCATATTTGTTTAGATTAGGTTGAACACCCCAAAGGGTCATAAACGCTTGAACCCTGAGCAGCTGCTAGAGGGCAGTGTTTACCAACTACAACTACTACAAGAGCCAGAGAGAAATCATGTGATCATTCTCCACCTATCAAAGAACATTCATTTATATTCTCTTTATTTATTTAATAATCAAAAACATCTGAAGAATCTATAGTCCAACATCAAATGATGTTATATTATTATTTTTACTTTACACTAGTTTTCTGCATAATGTTTATTTGTAAGAATGTATTGCAAAACTACAAAGTGTTTTTTCAAATGATGTGCATTCACACTTATCTCTAAAAGCTTCATGAAAATAAGCATGAGAGTGAATATTTTCTATATCACAGGTGAAAACCAGGATTTTACTGAACCTGTTAAAATACCATGGTTATCATTTTACTTTCTGAAGTGTTTTGTAATCTGTTAAATAAATATTGAATAACCTCCTAAATAAAAGCAGTGAGTGAAGACACAGATGTCACAGGTCACAATAGTTCAGAGGTCACAGATGTCATATAAGTCACTTAGTGAATAAAGCTGTTGAGATCTGTCGCCTCGGGGCCGTCGGGGGTTAACATCTGTGAAGCGTAAAAGTGAAGACAGGAAATGAGCAACAATGTTTGTTTGTAGTTTACCAAACAGGTTTACTGGAATAACTACATACTGTGTTACATTTCATGATGAAAAGTGATAAAAAAAATAACCATCATGTGATTAATATATGAATATGACATTACCATCTGTACACAGATACAGCCACACGTCTTTTCAAAGCTGAAATTATTTAAGTGATATAAAGATGGGCTGTATGCACTTTAGGTCAATGTTTTCATCAGTGTAAAACTGGAATAGACCTTTGAGTCGGGTGTATTAGGACAGTTGACGAGTGATCTATAAATAGACCGAATAGAAAAGCAGAGAATGTTCTGTGATTGTTCTCTAAGTTATATGTACATGTATATGTGTTCATGAGTTCATAAGAACAGAACTTTACATATATGATCATGTGACCATGGGTCAATTTATATATCACTGGACGTCAGATTTAAGGACACACAATCGCTGTGATCTGATCGAGTGACGTTTCTAAAGTCAGGTAAGAAGAATATCTGTGCTGTATATGATTCAGTTTATGTAGGGTGATAGAAACTATCGGCTCAATGTGATGTGTGTTTTTGGTTATTAAAGTAAGTTTGTAAACAAGATTGTGTATGTCTATAGTTAAATATTTGCTTTATGCATTTGGTTAGAAAACTTTGATCTGTGCACAGCTAATATCTAATGTTCGTATGTAACAGGGCTTTAAACATGTCAGAGAAAGAGGACATTTATAAGTAAGTGTATTTGCGTGTATTGAAACATAAGATACAAGTTTAATAAATCTGTAATTGTTTTTTAAACTCATTGCACTTTCTGTGTTTTAGGGATCAGGATGGTACATGTTCACCTTTATTTTCTTTAGATTCTATGAAAGTAATTCTTCACTGTATCGGGAATGTTTGATCTCACACATTGTTTATTAAACCAACTATTATAATTGAAATAAAATACACCTGATTAACATCGAAAATAGGGTAGCTTGTAAAATGTTTTTTGAGGTGTAACCTAATATAGTCAGATTATTTAGTCATACTGAAACCAATCAAAGACTGAATATCCAAAGTTTTTTATAGCGCAGAGAAAAGTGTGAGTCAGAAATCCTTGAGGGAACAGTTTGTTGATGAAACACTTTACAGTATGTGATATATATATATATACTGATCTATAGCACATTTTTCCTGCTAAGAACTAAATCTTGCACTATTGTGAACAAATGTACCAAGATGATGTTTCATGTAATAATGGGTTATTAAATATAATCTGTCATTACGTGACCCGGTGTAAATCAAGAAGGATATAAAGGACATTATTCAGAGATATTGACACCAAACAAATTGCATTGTTCTCATTACTCATAATGATGCAAACTAATCACCAAATCTCTGTCAATACAGTAAATCACTTAAGTGACCGAAAGAGTAGCTTTTGTTTTCATGCTAAAATGTCCAATTGTTTTCTTAAAGAGCTATTTTAACCCTTAAAGAATGACTTGTGTTAGATTTAGACGAGGCACGTGAAGCATATTTTTAAGTTTACCTTTAGTTTAGTCATATGGTTTAAATGGGAAGTGTCTGTTTTCTGTGGGATTTCGGTAAGTGCCGTTGAGTTATTTCAGTGTGTGTTGGAGGCTGTTGTTCAGAACACAAAGACGTTCTCTCATTCTCTCTCTCTCTCTCTCTCTCTGTCTTGGCTTGACCTGAATGAGTCTCAGGTTTCCTCCCTTCAGTAGATCCGGTTTATATATCAGCTCATACTGAGATAAATGTCACATTTACTTTGACCAGGAGAAGAGAGACTGAACGCTGTTGTGTTGATGTGCTTTATACAAACGGTTCCTTCATCTGACAGATTTCAAATAAGATCTGGATATTTTTGTAAGAGGGCATTTGACCGTCTGTTGATGTCTGAACTTGCCCTTCATCAGCTAAAGAATAAAGAGATTAGGAGCTTGTTTGGGGTGTGTGTGTGTTTGTGGTGATATCATGTTCTTTGGCATCAGATGCTGATGTTAAAGTAGCGGGTGTGTTTACAGGTGTAGCTGAAGGAGTTTAAGGGTGGAGAATCTGGACTATCTAGCAGTTTTCCTGAACTATATTGATTATATAACGCCATTCAGTGACTTAATCCGCAAGTCTAACGATGTATTGTGTCAGTGAATGGGCCTGTTTCTCCACTCAACTGGAAATCTCTGAAACTAAACTCTTAAATCTGCTTTAAGTGTGTCGGTGTGTGTTTAAAAAGCTTTACACTGATAGACAAAGAGTCTAGTAATACCTCATACCTCTGCACATTCATATAAAAATACTGTAGTACACTTTAATATTTACCATAGTCAAATTCATACATACTTTAAACTTACTTTAGTAAATAATGGTGTACCACAGTATTTTAATATGTGGACAAATGAATAAACAACAGTGCTACATTGGATTATTAATAGTCTATAGTAGTTGTAAAAGTATATTGAAACAGCAGAAGTCTGTGGCATGTTCTCGAGTGTGTGTTTGACATGTATGTACTGCTGTTTACACGCATGCTTATATTCTCACCATCACGTGTGCATGTGATCAGAGGAGATCCTGCAGGAGGAACAGATGGTTTTCAGTTCTGTGAATGACAACACATGATGATGTTAGGAGAAACCCACAAAAATATGTCTTATATTTCACCACAATAGAAAATAAAGTAAATGAAGCCAATCTGAAGATTTTATCAAAAAAAAAAATCCAATTCTGTAATACAGAAATCATCTATCTGGACAAAGAGACTTTTTTCAATTTAATCAATATAAATTTAAGACAGTATGACAAATTATGATTTTTTTATATTATGTTATAAATACTTAAAATAAAATGAAAACAGTTATTAGATGTTTAATATTATTATGTATCATTTGGATTTAAAATGGCAGAAATTTCTTCATTTTCTTTATTTTTCTTTATGTAAAATATACAGTATATTTGTTTCTGAGATTCAGCCTGTGAGTTTACACAAATAAAAAAGCTCACAGGACAAAATGTGTTTTTGGATGAGTATCTCTTTACGTTTCTGTTCCTGTTTCAGGGCTTGAAAAGGATCAAATATCCATTCGGCAACAAGCATTATTATTCAGTCAGAGTCACTAACACACAATTATTACACTTCACAACCTACTGACACTAAATCTATAAATTCCCTGATTCACAAAACATAACATGTCTGAAATGATTTTTAGAACAATATCAGTTACTGTCAACCTTTCCTATCAATGTACTAGATTAAACACAGTTTAAAAAAAATACCTTTTTAACTTAAAATACTTTGAATAAGGTGACAGACCAGTTCTGCAGGAAGAGAAAGTTTAGACAGAAGATCTTTTTGTCTGTGATAAGATCTTTCAAGCCTCTTGGGCTTTTACTGCATGTTTTAAAGGCTTTTGTGTGGAAAGCACATTTCACCGTGGCTGTCATTGCTGACGAGACTATCTGCTTTTATTTAGATGCTGCCGAGGAACCCGGAGAAGAAGGTAAATGTGACACTATCAGATCAGTCAAAACAGGTTCTACCTGAAAATGAGCCTTAAATGACCTGAATGACCTCCTCGACCCCCAAAAAACATCAGCTTATTTATTCGGTGTGTCATACACTATTTTAAATCTTTTCTTTTTCTTAATGTCTTAATGGTCAAGAAGGAACAAAACCAAAGCAAAAGTGAGTGTGGTTTTGATCGTACAGAATCCAATCAGCATCAACATGACAAAACATTCATGTTCTCTTCTCATTTGTGTTTTTATCAGACCGTTTCTACCAGCTATGGTTCCTCCCAAAATCCCTGATGGAGAGAAAGTGGATTTTGATGTGAGTAGATTAATGTGTAATGTTTTAGAGTTGTAAATGGTTGCGTAAGGCATCTCATAGCAATAAATCACACACATCTGATAGCACTGTTATATGATCTGTATTTATACATTCATACAGCGCTTCAGTGCAGTTAAAATGTCTAACGACTTCCTTTTTACTGCTGAAAAACATAACCTCAGGATATTCATCGCAAACGCATGGAGAAAGACCTGACGGAGCTGCAGACGCTCATTGAAGCTCACTTTGAGAAGAGAAAGAAGGACGAAGAGGAACTTGTTAATCTCACGCAGAGAATCGTGAGACTCTAAATGAAAACTAAATGAAATGTAAAAAAGAAATGTTCAGCATTTTCATTAGGGATGAATTGATTGAATTGTTGTGATTTCAGGAGAATCGCAGGGCTGAACGGGACGAACAGCAGAGGATTCGCAGCGAACGAGAGAAAGAACGTCAAAACAAACTGGCTGTAAGTTGTTCAGAGAAGAAGCATTTTAGTGTGTAGATAGTGTGCTAAAGTCATTCATAATCTGTTTGTATCAGGAGGAAAAGGCACGAAAAGAGGAAGAAGAGGCAAAGAGGAAGGCTGACGATGATGCCAAGAAGAAGAAAGTTCTCACAAATTTTCAGTATATGGGGTATATGCAGAAGGTAATACTGACTAAACATTACACACATCACATACTGTGTACAATTTGATGCACTATATGTATATGTTACGTGACACAATAGACAAATATATATATATATATATACAGTATATATAATGCACGTTTGATACGCTTAAAACAGAGTCCATGAGTCATTTTGCCTCAATTTTACCCAACCAGAGATAGTTTTCATATTTTTGTCTGTGTATAAAAATATTTGTCCTCATTGTCACGTAACACACACTTAGTGTTAATAATATATCAATGTTGAAATAAATGTAATTATCTAAATGTGATCATCAACAACTGTTCACTTCCTGTTTCCTTCCAGACGGACAAAAAGGGTGGACCAAAGAAACAAACAGAGAGAGAGAAAAAACGCTCGATCCTCGGCGAGCGCCGTAAGGAACTGAATGTAGAACAACTGAATGAAGAGAAACTCAGGTGAAAGAGTTATTATAACACAACAACACAATAAACATGATGTACAGTAACATGAAGTGTTCACGTTTCTCCCGCGTGTCTCATACAGAGAGAAGGCAAATGAACTGTGGAAGTGGATGCAACTACTGGAAGGAGAGAGATTTGACCTGCAAGACAAACATACATGCCAGAAATATGAGGTAATAAATCATAAATACTGTGATCAGGACAGAACGTTACAGAAGACACACCCCATAGAGACGTGTCAGAGGAATCATCTTGATTTTGGGCTCGTTCCCAGACATTTACTGTGATTGACATGAGAAGGAAGAAAAATTGTGAATCACTGAGACTCTGATTCACGTGTGTCCTTTCTCTTTCATAGATTACTGTTCTGAGAAATCGAGTCAGTGATCATCAGAAAACGTGAGTAATATTCACACGCTGCTGAATTATTTATCAGCTCAGATGAGACAAAACTGATGTCTATTTCAAGTGATAGTTCACCCAAAAATAATTCTGTCATCATTTATTTACTCTCATGTGCTTTACAAACCTGTATGTGTAACACAAGAGAAGATATTGTGAGAAATGTCTCAGTGGTTTGGTGTTCATATAATAGAAGTCAGTGTTGTTTGATTATCAACATTCTTCACAATATCTTTTTTGTGTGTTCTGACGAAGAAAGAAAGTCATACAGAAATAATAATTCAAAGAATTTTTCTTTTTAGCTGAACTATTACTTACATTTATAATCTCACTTCAGATAATAATAGTGAATGAGGAGAACCTGTCTGAACTCTTCCACACTTCTCAAATATAGCGTCAGGTCTCAGTAAAGACTGCCGGGATCATGAAGACGGGATCATGTTTCCAGAACTTTCCTGAACTGGCTCTTTGTTCTGGTTTAATCACAGACGCTGTTGTGTTTCATTCACGGTTCAGTCGACTTTAAACACACTGCGTGAAAACTATCTGTATTTACTGTAGTAAACTGTAGAAAAAGTCCCAGATTCACAGAGAGTTTACTATAGTAAATACTGAAGTATACTGCAGGAGTTTTTCATACGGGCAGACGGTATATGACACCGTTTGATAACATGTTCTTCAAAGAATACCTTTGGACTTAACAGCAAGCTTGTGTCTGTGGTATTATGATGGATTTACTGTGATATATTTTGATGGTACTTTGTGAAGGGATGAGAGAACAGCTGCGGCAGTGTCAGCCATGTGCAGATCAGCTGCTTTAATGAACATAAACCACACGGCTTCTATTTCAATCATGTCACATCTGAAATCCAGCAGATCCCAGCGGCTCGTGCTCCGTCTGTCATGTTGACTGACTCACGGCGACCTGCACGGACACGCACGACTGTTACTAATCCAGAGAACAGAAAAGATGGAGCGCCGTTGTGATTAAAGCAGGTTTGGAAAACACGGCGAGCAGGACTTGTCTAAGACAAGATTTCTGTTGCACATTTGACCTGCCACTGGTTTTCTGAGGGTTCTTAAGATGAATCTAAGCCTTCAGGGAGATCTTGTGAGTCACACGTAAAGCTCTGTTAGTGTCTGACACACGGGGAGTGGCATGAGAACGGAGACGTCCCGGCAGCTGTTATAGATATAGGGTTAACAGGTCACAACAAGGCCGTTATGAGGTCAGACAGAACACAGGCTCCTGAGAGATCCGGTTCTAAGCGCTAGATGAATAGAGAATGATGAGAGATGTTTTACACAGTAGCAGGATCACTGCGGAAAGACACACGCTCCTAAAAATAAAAGTTATAAAGGGCTCTTTTATGCTCTGGCATAAAACTAAATTAGATCCCAAAAGGTTTAGTTTGGACTACATTAAATACGGCTTAATGTTTGTGTTGGTATAAAAAGGGTTTAAAACCAGTTGTTTTAAAAACATACTAAAATACTGACTTTCTATTCAGACAGACTTTGTTTTTTGTGTTTTGTGTAGTACTAAAGGTCCAAGAAGTAAGAGAAGAGTGAAGAAATAAATCGGTTTCATCTCAACCCCCGTGAGATCCCAGAGATTTCTCTAACAGCTTGACATTAATGAAACGCTGGTGTTGGTTGTGGAAATGATGTAATGTTGAATCATGAATGGGGTGACACAAACTTCTTCTGCTGTTAAAACCTTTATTAAACTTTGCTGAAGTTACTGAGAGCTGAAATATGACAAACTTATGCCCACCCTTAATATTGTAACCCTAACATACATGAAAATATGAGATCCAAATGAGAAAACAGCCATCACTCATTCATCATATGATACTTAGATCTAGATTTCTCTCTCTATAATCTATTTCAACTTGCACAAACACATCTGCCTGTAACACTTGACATTCATAAAATGACATTAATAGAAAAGAATGCATTTTCATACAGATCATAAAGAGTTACAAACAATGAGAAATAAACCGTACTCTTGAGAAATATCATGACATGAAATAAAACTAATCACTGTATTTTACATGCATCATTGATTAATAAAAAGTGTTTATTACCCCAAAAGAAAAAAGCTTGTAAATCTTACCAGTTTTCTGAAATACTTAACCAGAATTAAAATGCAATACAATTAAACTTGTCTTTGTGTCAAATTTTCCCTCGACGTGCCGATCAGTCGACCACCTGAAGAGATTTAAAGGCTGCTGATGTCACATCATTCACGAAAGATTTCTTATCCATTCCTTGCTGTAAATATACAAACATTATATCATCAGTTTAATTTCTGTATCACTCGCATCAGCACACACACACGCACAAACACACACACACACAAACACACACACACACACACACACACACACACACACACACACACACACACACACACACACACATACATACGCACAAACACACACACGTGCACACACACACACGTGCACACACACACACACAAACACACACACATGTGCACACACACGCTGGCCACACACACGCCACACACACACCACACGCACACACAAACACGTGCACGCACACACACACGCGTGCACGCGTTGCACACACACACCGTGCACACGACACACACACATGCACACACGCACACACACAGACACAGACAACACACACACGCACACACACGTGCACACACACAAACACACACACACGCACACACACACATGCACACACACGCACAGACACACGCACACACACACGCACACACACACACACACACACACACACACACGCGCACACACACACACGCAAACACACACACACACACACACACACACACACACACACACACACAGACACACACACACACACACGCACACACACAAACACACACACACAGACACACACACACAGACACACACACGCACACACACGCACACACTTTTCTTTCTCTGCTGTGTCTGCAGTAATGGTGTAATGAGGTGTGGCTGGTTTTTAACTGTAAGTATTCTCACACAACAGTGTCTGAGTTACACCCAAATTCTAATCTTTACCTCCCCGACACACACACACACACACACACACACACACACACACACACACACCCTCAGGAATGTGGCATTATTCCATGACCTCAGATATTCACTTTTACTTTATTCATGTTTATGGTAGTTTAGTAAAGTGGAGAATGTAACAGCTGTTTTGGATGGAAACACATCTGTGTTTTTCTCTTTAACCAGCTCTAAAAATAAAAGGTTTAAACAAGCTAAGCCATTGCAGAACATCTTAAAGTTCTGTGTTTTTTTGGAGAACATCTAAATACTTATTCTTCAACATGGCAAAGATCCTATTCTTAATCAATAATTTATTCATTTACATTTGAACATATGAAGTCTTATTAATTTTATTTGTCTCACCTCGTCAACTATTTCAAGCACAAATCTATATATATGCTTAAAATAAACAAACTATATGCATAAAAAAACAATATTTGCCAATAGGGTAAGAAAAAGTAGGATTCTCTGAAAACACAATTATTATCATTTTTCAATATATATTTTAATATATAAAATACCAGTATATAAAGATTCTCCTGTTAACATCTGTTAATATCAAATAAATAATAGATAATATCTGAAGAAGTTCTAACATCAAAACTTTTTCTCTGAAGAATCATATTCTGAATAGTTCTTAATTTGAGTATTTCTATGTGATCGTACGTACCTTTTCAGAAAACTCTGAATGTTTTTATCAGACCAGAGGCTGTGCAGGAGAACTCCAGACGCAGTGCTGGCCTTCGGCAGACTCCTGATGACAAACAGAATCAATGAGACACTGTACGGTATGATTCTGATGATTCTTTTATGTGTGAAGACTCACATGTTACGACTCATGCTGCTGAGACCGTGAACTAAAGTGTTGTTCAGTAAACTTTTGCTCATGTCAGGATCAGATTTTAAGAGCGTGTGTGCGCTGTGAAGAGCCGTGGCCATCGTGCTGTCAAACTGAGGCGAGCTGTCGCTGTTCATCAGCCCTGAATTCAGAAATCCAAACAGCGGCGGAAGAGTCTGACGGGCTTCAAACACACAAAGATCTCATGAGAACAATCACAAGATACCACACGCTTACAGCCGTCAACTAAACACACACAACATCTATTCAATTAAACACACATACAATTCATACAAATATCTTTTTATCCTTTTATTTATTGAATGTATTAATTCTGTTGTATATGACAAAACAAATCTTACTTCAGTCACTAATAGAGTAAATGAAGTCATTACCCATGTTTGTGTTGAGTGTGCGTGTAGATCTGGACAGATTGCCGAGCAGAGCGATGGCGCTGTTCTGTAACGCAGGATTAGACGACTGCAGTAATGGACTGATGGATTTCAGACCGTTCAGCTTGTGTACTATTGTGTGACTCAACACGTTTGATACCTAAAAACACAAGACATCAAACATCAAACACATGCTCAAGTACAACTAACAGCAAATCTGACTTTCTAACACTGCAATCAATTGATAAACCATCATTTCATCATTTCACATCTGTGTTATTTTACAGTTTTAATGAGTTCACTATTATTCTAAAATGTAGAAAAAAAAAATGTATATCCTGAACATCCTACAGTCAATCATTTATACAGATAGTGTTACTAATATTGTTTTACTCTGTTGTCTATAATGCAATGTGTTTTTTCTTTTGTCTCTCTGTTACTTTCAATGCATTTGTGAATGCAAAATTATGAAAATTGCTACAAAAATAAATTCAAATTGAATAAATAACCAATGAGTAAACTTTTGCTATATGTATCTCTATATATAGTGTTATACAGTAATAGTTCAAACTTTAATATCAAATCTGGAGGAAGTGAATGCGTTACCATGCCGTCATTAGCGGTGAGGTTTTGCAGCGCTCCACAGCTGGCCTCGAGCGTCGCGTCTCTCTCGCTGGAGCTCAACAGATTCAGATACATCTGCAGAGCTTTAGAATGAAACAGCCAACTGACTCCTTTAGGAGTATTCTCCTCCATCACTGGATAATCAAAAGCACTCTGCAACAAATACAATGATCACACAGACGCATGATAAACACAGTTACCCAAAAACAGTTTTTTAAACGTGTGTTAATGTTGACAAACCTCCTGCACTTTCTGACTCTGTGAGCTGAAGCAGCCGATGGGTCCCGTGTCTGATGAACTGGTGCGTTTGCGGGCGTAACTGGCCAGAGCGTTGATTTTAGTGAACGCTACAGGCATCTCCGTTTCCAGCTGGTACGTCAAGTTATGAAGAATACAAACACAGTTCTCCAAACACTGCAAACAAACCACAAATATTAACAGACATCTAGTTTTCATATAAACGTGTAGTTGATGTCAAATAAGATTAAATAATAAAAATAAGTACTGTTGTAGTTCATATATTTATTCATATATATATATATATATATTTATTTTTTAATATTAATATTATATTAATTGAAAGAATACGTGGAAATGATTTTATCGCAAAACATATTTTTAAATGAATGTTAATTGTTTAAATCGATGTTATTATGTTGCTTTTGCTTTTGTAAACATATTTGTCAACTTATATTTGCCTTTGGCTGGAAATAAACGACTGGTAAGATTGTTCAGAAAGTTTTAATTATTAATAATTACCTCATTTAATTATTAATAGTCTTTATATTTTAGATTCTTAAAACAAACAGTAAATGGTTAAACCGGCTCTAAATCTTTTGGCTGTCAATCAATAATGACTAATGTACCTTTTGATTTTTTTAGCTCTGACAATAGTTTGACTGTCTGCTGTTGGAAACACCCAGATATCTGACACACGAGTAATGAAAGAATCACAGCATTTATTCATCTGTTTTCAGATGTTAAAACATTCACCTGATTATCTGTTGTGCCGTCATTAACACAGTTCTCAACGTAACGCATGAGCGAGTCGATGAGTCCTTTACAGCTGCGCATGGTCTGACGATTCGCCAGTTTAGATGAACTCAAGTTTCTGTCCAAAAACAAGAGAAACACTTTTAATACAAGATCTTTACATCACGAACTCACAGACGAGATCAAAAGACAAAACATTTAAAGCATGTCATTACAACTGTATACATTTAATAACTTGTTATTAACTAGTCTCACTTTTATGATCTGACTCATGATGATTTTTGATTAGGGTTACTGTGTTGATCCAACTCACTTCTCAAATAAATTTACCACACACGCGCTCTAAATCAACAATAACTGTATGGAAAAACACGACGTAGACATGAAAAACATCATTGACACGTGTCAATGTGTTCATACCGCAGACACGCTGTGGCGTTACAGAAGACCTCTAAAGGAATGGTTGTTCCGTCTGATGTAAAAGGCTCAATGATTTTCTCGGTGAGAACTGGAAGAGCCGTACGCAGAAGATCAGGCTTTATATGATCTGCTGAAGACAGATTCCACAGGAGACCTGCACAAAAACACACATGTGTGATCACAAACCTGAATGCTAAACTCATCCATTCTTCTGAATGAAGCAGATGTGTATAAAACACACAATTTCATGCAAATATGGACACTGCAAAAACTTCACAATAAGTTCTTATTCTGTAATATTAATTAATGGATTGGCTAACATGACTTTACCAGCATTAATTAATCTGGGTTAGTTCACACTTAACATCTCTGAATGTTAGTCCAGTTCAGTTAATTGTTAATGTTAATTTAAGGAAAAACACACATTAAATACATTTATGAACGTCAGTACAGTCGACATGAGCTTTTCTTAGTGAACAGGAGATAAATATTATTAAGTAGTAATTTGTGTAAATACAAATGTTCTTGTTATTTTGACTTAAAATCTCCTCAAGTTGAATCTACTTTAAAAATACATGCATACATATATATAATATAATATAAGGAAACCCAAGACATTATTTTTATAGTGAAGTTTTGAAACGCTGGATTGTTTTTTCTTTTATCTTGCTGTAAATGCTGTGAGAAAGTTTGACCTTTAAACCCAGACGCCCGCTGATAACAAACACTAAACTCATAATAAAAGCAGACGGCTGTGATCTGATCTCTGATACTTAATCAAATCTTTTATATAAACCATGTTCTCAGTTTTATTGCACTAGACTTTATTACCGAGTTGTTTGATCTTCACGTGTGTGTGTTGTGTACCTGTCAGATGTTTTTGTGTCTCGGTGTTGGTTTCTCCGAGCAGCTGCACGGCCTGTGCGATTCCTCCATTACGCTGAACTTCATCTTTGTTTTGCTGGTTTTTGAAGACGGCGTTGCGCAGGGCAGCGGCTACGGTCTCCTGGACTTTAGGACTGGGACTGTTTAACAGGTTTATCAGAGCTGGAATTCCTTTCAGGGTCAGAACCTGTCACACCACACACACACACGTTTACACATCACAAACAAACAGGATGTGAAATCACAGATTTTGATGTCGTCATACGGACCTCTTGTTTGGCTTTCTCATCTGTGAAGGTGCTGTGCTGAATGTAAGCGGCTCCGTACATCTGATGACTCTCATCTGGACTGAAGAGAAAGTCAACCGCCTCCTTCATCGTCATATCAGACATCAGTTGCTCCGTGTTCATACTGATGACAAATGAACAAGATTAGTTAGTAATCTCTAGTAAACGATATTGATAATAATGACTGCAGTTAATAAAAGACTAGCGCTGTAAGTGTTGTGGTAAAGGATTCAAGTTTACACTTACACAGAGTAACCAGTTTGCCCAGTCCTGGTCACTGATGTTCTGGATTCTCCATTGGAATGAAGGGAAGATGGTCGTCTCTTGACAGTACCACCCCTTTTAGTGTGTGCAATTCTTCCAAAAGTGCCATTAGCATTAGACTGATTAATGCCATTGTAAAAAGGATAATAATGCGTCCTCTCCACCCATTCTGAGGATCGGCCGAATTGGTTTTGCTGGGCGTTCCCGCCGTTGGCCATTGGATTAAAGCCCAGGTCTGGAGCGCTGCGGGTGGCTTTAGATCCGGACAGGGTGTTGGGTCGAGGTTGGGCAGGGAGGGTGTTTGCAGGGGTGTAGATGGGTCGCTCTTTCCTGGACGTTGTGCTCATCTGAGCGTTGGAGTGGCGTGAGTTGATGGACTTGCGTAGAAAGCTTTGCTTAGCCTGGAATTATACACAACGATGAGGTCACATTCACATTTAAAACAAACAAAAAAAACATATTTCAGGATATTAAAAAAATTCTAAAATTACAAAGACATATTTAAGATTTCACACTAGTTAAATGTTATTCATCACATTTGTAATATTGATCAGTAAGAACGTAAGGTCAGATTTAAAAGAAATGCATCACACTTACAGACTTTTTTTCGGTTACTGTAAATGAGTTTATTTTATTATTGAACAAACTATTACTGAAAACATTTATAAAACAAACATTTTAATTGAATACATGGGGTGGATTTCTGTTCTTATAGTTACAATCATAATGTAGAGAAGAAAAACATTTCTGAGACATTTCTGATTGTGTCTCTGCATCCACACACAAATCTACATTTTATTCAAACATTTACTGGCAACTAAAGTAAAATATCCTATAAAACACTGTGAGACACCATGAGATGTTGTGTTAAAGCCAAGCAAAGCATTTAAACACAGACGTCTTTAAGATTCCTGTGGCTACACCCTAACATGAAGAAGGCTTGGCAAAATATCCACAGGCGTTTGGTAACACAACACTCACATGAGTCACAAACACTAAAGGAGTGGTTTGATTTCTGTATCTCAACACAATAAATAAAGACGAGACTGTATCAAAGTGTCTCACAGTGTTCAGTCAATGTTCACAGATTAATCAGCACTACGACATTAACGTGTTCTCTGATTTTCCACCACTGATTTTTCTTGATAACATATGTCTTTTCCTCTATTGTCCTGGTAACTATTGTTTGTGTTAAAATAGCATTTTCAAGCTAAAAAAGCATTCCTTTAGCCAACTGTTTGTTATAAGCAACAGACCGTTTGACATTTTACACAGTTTCTATTGTCAACTGAATAGACGAGATCAAGAGTTGATAAAAGGCGTGTTAAACTGGATGATGAAAAATGACTTTCATACGCCCAACTGTGAGAAACTACGACTTTAATACACAGACGAGGACATGTGCCAAACTGTAAAGTCATCATGGATGAGGTTCAAAAATGTATTCTTTATGAATAATCATGTGTATTTACCCCATTGGTCATAGTGTTTCCTCGGTTTATGGAGGGTCCGCTGAGAGCCGAAGCAGACGACAGCTTGAAATCCTGAAACACACTGTCACTTTCAGGGCCTAAAGTCACACAAAACACACACAAACTACAGCTTTACATGGCTGAGATATCTTCTGTATGTGTGCTATTTCACTCATGTGCTTTTATTTCATTTTACACAGTTAAATATTAAGGGTCAAATAGGTTGAAAGTAAAAACATTTATCAATCTAAATATAGAGCTGCTGTTTACTCATAGATTCATTAGCTGCAGTCTGTTCTGCTCATGAATTTTGACAAAAAAGTATATTATTGTTTATATTTTTTATACTTTTTGTATTCAATTTTTATAAATTTGTTGTAGTGATAAATGTGACTATTTTTAATCTGAAACTTCAGCAGCCACGACACAAATTCAGTGTAAACAGACTGTGGCGTCATTTACTTTGAGGCTTTTTCTGGTGTGTAAACATCAAGACAGGATCCACAGAAGGATATTTGATAAACTGCTACAATAAAAACCTGACGATACTTACAATAATGTTCTATTTGTTAACTTTAGTAAATGCAATAGCTAATATAAACTAACCATGAGAAATGTATACATTTATAAATGTTAGTTCACTGTGCATTAACCAAAATATATTGGTAAATAATGCATTTTTATTTGAGCTAATGTAGTTCACTAATGTTAATAAATGGAACCCTATTGTAAAATGTTACCAATACCATCCGCCTCTCAAGGTATAACCAGATTTATAAACAGTGATACTGTCATATGCAAAAACAACACAGAAGAACAGAGAATCTATTTGTAAGTGATAGTATTAAAGTACAGAATGGTGTGTTACCATAGAGATTTAGTGAATGAATGAATGAACTCACTGGTGGGGGAAGCGAGTCCAGAAACACTTTTACTGCTGTATTTAGACTTGCTTCTCTTGATGGTGTAGACCTGGTCCAGAACTCTCTGTTGCGCAGATCTCAGTTCATGATCCGAGGGCAGAGACAGAGACGTGTCCTCTACAACTCCGATCGACAGAGCTGATTTTAAAGGTTCTGGCATCATTTTCCTTGACGATCAGAGCTTTTGTCTCCAGTCAGAGACAGGTGAGGTCCAATGCGTAAAGCTCCAGCTATCTGCTCCGTCCGGCTGCTTTTTGTGTTTGCTTTGGCTTTTGACTCACAGGTAGATCCACCTGGACCCGCCCTGATTCACACCCATGTGACGCCGACAGGTGAACGAAACTCTGCCCTGATCTGCCAGTACTCGCCTGAAAAAAGGCACAATTACGCGCTATGAAGTGGCATTAATGACAGACTGTCATCGCTTTTAATAAGTATAATGAAGGTGGTTCACAAATGAAACATGCATAAAAACAATGAATATAATGAAGCTGAAGCAGAAGAGTCTGAGAGCTGAAGGGCGTGTGCGCGCGCGCGCGCTCGGGGTGTTTCTATTCACAATAGACTGAAGAACGGACTGTCTTACAGCTCTTATAAAACTGCAACCGAGTCAAACTTTAGTCCTTTATTTAACAAACGAATTAAGCGCAGATATATAGATAAATATCAGATGAATAAATGAGCTTTATTATATTCATATCATCGGTCTTATAAAATGCATTAAGATACATTTAGGTTACTATAAAAAGATATTTCAACAAGCAACGACTGTTATAAAACCTGATGTTAGGTAACAACAACAACAACAACACAAATAACAACAGAATAACATAAGAAAAGCTATTAAGATTTAGTAACAGCATGCATCTCCTAAACGAAATTTGCAAGCAAATATGTGAGGTTTTCTGTTTTATTCTTTCTTTATTAGTTCATAAATGACCTGCCTATGAGAGAAGCATTATTAATGCAGCAGCAGATAAACTCATCAGGACATTATCTTATCTTGTTATCTTGTAAGAGCAAACACACTGCATCCCTAGCACGCATGCACAAACTGCATAAGTAACTGCACATGCAAGAACCCACTGCATCACAAGCACAAATGCGCAGGCATCATGAGAAGCAGGGACACTGCACCACTAGAATGCATGCAAAAGCACACTGCATGCACAAACTGCATTAATAACTGCAGCACAAGCACACATATGCCAACACACTGGCCCACTAACCGCACATGCACAGACATACTGCATCACTAGAAATTATGCGCAGACACACTGCATTAGTAACTGTGCATGCGCAGACACACTGCATTAGTAACTGCACATGTGCAGACAGTACAGAGCCGCACCCATGACGGGCAAGTTCCGCTGCAGGAATGCATCATTATTAAAATGACAGTCTGTGCTTTTACTCAGTCAATAGGAAAGTCATCTGCTTTGTCCCAGATACAAACATGAGGTGGAGCGCTTCACTTTCTCTCTTCTTCAATCTGAACACATACACAGAATATAATATAATCCTCTTAAAATTGCATGTAAAACAGTTTCAAGTGTAACAGTAACCTGGAATACAGTTAGACTGCAAAATGTATATATATATATATATATATATATGTGTGTATGTGTGTGTGTGTGTGTGAGAGAGAGAAAGAGGTTGACCTTTAACCCCAAACATGATAAATATTCATTTAAACTAAGATAGAGTGTCTGTAGTGTTTCCACTGAGCACTCCTGTAGTTTACCCAACACTGCACCCTGCTGGCAAGAACAATGATACACATATCACAGCTATCAGCTGTTAGGGTTATACATGATTACAAAACAGAAATTATGTTCCCCACTAGTGTCCCACCAGTGAATCCATTTCCACCGATGACATAGTTAATGTATGTTTATATGTTTGTTATAAGTGTGTGCTCCCTGTAAATAAACCCGTGATCATAGTGTTTTTAATACCTGTTGAGTACAGTACAGTAAAACAAAAACACTGCTGGAAATGTACTGAAAAATGCATGTGTATTGTTTATTACTTTTAGAAAAGATACAGTTATCACAGAGATCAATCAGAGATCAATGAGATTGTCATTTACAAAAACTATCTTTATGTGTACAGTTACAGTATGGAGATACTGTATGGAGAATTATAGCACCACCTACAGTTACACTGTAATATCGTCCTCACATTTACTGTCCAAAATATTTCAGATATGATGTGAAGTTGTTTCCGGTGTGTAAAAAAAGACCTGTATATGGACTTGAACTGAACATTACCACAATTAAAACACATACAGTACAGTGAGTGAATGAATGAAATACAAACGGGTCTCTGCTGATTAAAATAACAATACTGAATAAACGAACAACATTCTGACATTCATAGCTGTTATTCATACTGGTCCATTCTCGATATTTTCTCATATTGTCCAGGTTCCCTTTGGAAGATAAAAGATATCTGTTTATCATTCATGTTCAATGTATTTTTGTACAGTAATAAGTCAACCCAGAAGCCTTCAAACAGAATGTGAAAACACTAAACAATTAAAAAAAAAGACCCTTCAGTTAAGACATCATCAGACACTGGCCCAGAGTCTCTTTCACAAATACTGTGGAAAACTTTCACTTTTCCTCCAGTCGAGTCGAGTTCCTCATTCCAAATGAAGCGCATCATGGAAACCGCTCTTCAGTCTTTCCTGAAAGCTTCCTAACATCAGTCTCATCTGATCTTCAGCACCCTGCAGTGATTTAATCTGCATGCTGTAGAAGATGTAGAGCAGCGATGTGAAGAGCAGAATGGAAAAACACAGCGCTCCCAGCAGGTAGAACGAGGCTTTAGGAAAGGGTTGCTCGTCTCCTAGAGCAAATAAAGGAATGGCAGCGATGGCCAGCTCAAGAAGTAACAGAACGAGGCCCATGACGCCCGTACGGGTCGCTGTGTGCCGCATGCGCTCGGCACAGTGAAGACCCACCTTCACTTCAGTACGAGCTTCATTTACTGTGTTCACCAGCTGAGGAAGCTTATCTGACAGAAAGACACATAACAAAGAACTCTTTTAAACACCTTGACCACTTTGATCCAAAAACAACCATTTGAAGATATGAAATACCTGGAGAACAGCTAAACTCTCTCTCTGAGCATTCAGGGTTGTTTTTATGGGGTGTAAGCAGGAGTTCAGCGGTGAGAGCCTCATGATCAGAGTAAGAGAACGGCTGTCCTGCCACGGGACCCTTAGTAGTGCTCAAAGACTCACAGCGTACATTCACCTGACTCGATCCCTGACAAAAAATATAAAGCAGATATCACAGAAAATAACCCTAATACATTCTCATTTCTACAGCAGGAACTAGAAAATCTCTATATAGTGTGATATGAATCTACAATTACCTTGAACAGGATGTAGTCTATCCGGACTCCTCCACCAAACGCATCAAGTTCATCAGAGTTTGTGAACGGGTTTTCACTTACATGCGTGTTCCCCCCCTCGCATCCCTGACATTAAACATGACATGTAATTACGGGTCATACAGTGACTTCCTGTCATCATTACGGCTCATATCAGGCTTTAATACAAACATCAAAGTGATCCGTCTCTGTGAAGCAGTCCAGCAGTCCTGTGTGGCTCTGTAACAGTCTGATACCAAGATCATCCGGATGCATGTTCAGATCTCCAGCCAAAATCACCACATCTGCTCCGACACTAGTGTGCCTTCAACAGAACACAAAGATTTTAACAAACACCAATGACAGTAAACACATGATGTATTGAAATGATTTTGTTACCGTATGAACTGCTGGAGTTCCCAGGATTGAACCACTCTGTGCGGGAGATACGAGTCTCTCTCACGGCAGTATTCTGCATGCAGCTGCATGAGATAAAACACACATTTATCACTGCAACACAAACACACACACACACACACATGACATGCATGAACTTACATGAGTGACAAACACGTGAACAGTCAGTCCAGAGATGCTCAGCAGGATCTTCCCGACGCCTTTGCCACCAAACCAGTCGCCATGATGAACCTGATCCAGGAAAAACTCTTTAAAAGCATCTGACAGCATCTGCTTGTTTTTAATTCATGTTCATTATTAAAATCCTTTTCATATTTATTGTTTAATTATTATCCTTTTGTGAGGTCTAACAGACTCTTCGTCATAAAGTGTCACTGTACTGAAATCAGTTGTGTGATGGTGTTTTTCATCTCATTTGCCTAAATTTCACTAAACTTTCATCTTTATAGTCTGATTTAGAGAAAGCTGTGGAGTTTTGAAAGAATTGTCTGTTCATTTATTAGAAATAAAATCACACCCACCATGTAAGGATATCCATTTATTGAATATGTGTAGAGAAAAGCATCTTGAATCCTGTGTCTGGAGAAGACAGCCAGTCCACTGCCTATAAAGCCACTGAGAACAAGACGACACTAAATCTATATATCTCTGAAGATAAACGCAATGCATTACCTTTAAAAGCTGATCACATGTCATCTCACCTTTTAAAATAATGTGAATGAGGATAAACATTGGCAAGCTTCTTCTTTAAAAAGAGAAAATCCGTCTCACACCAAACCTGTAACCATGCGCACACAGAAAAACATGTTATCATACATGTAGATCAAACATAAACATGTTATCATACATGTAGATCAAACATAAACATGTTATCATACATGTAGATCAAACATAAACATGTTATCATACATGTAGATCAAACATTCAATCCAATATAACTGAGATTTACGCTAGAATTATGATTATAGAACAACACTGTATATTTACTGTACGTCACCATATATCATGATGTTATAGACATGAAATGATTAAATCATGATTGTTTACTTTAAAATCGCTGAAGATAAGTACTTACTGTACTCAGAAAAATATATATATTAACCTTGTGTCTTGCACATTTCAAAAAGTGTTTTAGTGTTTGTGTTTTACCTCCTGCAGTAAAGCCACATCATACTGCTGATGATACAGCAGATCTCTGATCATGTGAAATCTCTCCTTGCGGTGTTTTGTAATGTATCTGATCCCCCTAAAACATCAATTACATCAATCAATAATCTTGTATTCATGTACAGCTGGTAGAAATAAAAAGGTCAAGTTCTCTCTGTTCAACTCTGTTATGAGATCAACAGTTTCAGTCATTGTGTTGATTGTTTGGCAGCAGAATATTAACTGTAAACAGTGAGGTGTGCTTCTGTTTACTAGTGTAACCGAAAACACCAAATCTGTTTTGAGAGTCTCACCAGCAGTTAAGAGAAAAGACACGCATTCTGATTGGTGCACAGGTCGTCATGGTGATAAGACTGGATTCTTGAAGAATGGGTGTGAGTCGGTCTGTAAGGACAGAGAATGAGATAAAAGCAGAGAGCTGAATCCAGTTTCACTTCAAAATAAACTCAGTTTACACAAAACAAGATTGTTGAGTTGTTGAGATTACATGCTGATTTTTGTGTTGCAAAAAGAACTATGCTAAGAAACTGAAATAGAGAATAAATTGACTGACACTCTTTGCATGGCAAAAAAACATTTCAAGTGAAATGAATTGTGAGTGAATCTCAACTATAAAGTGTTATAAATAACCTGAAGCACAGACCAGCACAGCGCACACAGCTGCTGTATAAAACACAACAAGCTCATACATCATAAAGACAAACAATGATTAACCACAATAACACAATAAACCAACAGAAACTAAACAGCATTCATGTCAAGTAATAACACACACTTAACCATTCTGTCTGCATGACATGCATGACTGCATGACAAACAAATGATTTAAAAAAAAAATCTCTTAGACTTATATTGCGGGAGTGATCTAAGAGCTCTTTGACATTGATCAGTAAGCATTCTGTAGCTGAGACCACATGTACACAACACATCTGCATCAACACCAACTCAAATATTACTGGAATTCAGATTTACTATTGCCAAACGTCTCACTACAATGAAACCTTAAAGTTATCATCCCTGCGTGTGTTTCTGATTGACAGAGACCTGTGGATGGAAAACAGACAACTGTGACCCTGACAAACATCTACAGATGATCAGATCACTGGTGTCCTGCTGTTAAATCCTGTTTCAGAGGAATACATTAGCTTTCACCACTGAGATTATATTAGTTATTAAATCTGTTTGTGTAAGAAGGTCCCAGCTGCTGTAAACACATCACTGACCTCCAAATCAGATCCATCTCAGAGTAAACAGCAGTGGCCTTTATTCTCATGCTAATGGCGTGATGTTAATATGTTTATGACTTTCCAGTGGATAGATCAAGGCACTAATAACACCAAGGTCACGGGTTCAAGCCCAGGGATTGCACATACTCACTGTATAGTATAATGCAGTCGCTTCGGATAAAACTGTCTGCAAAATGCATCAATGTAAAATGTTAATGACTTTGTTACTAAGATCGTTTGATTTGATTTGCTTTTACAGTATCTTGAATGTTCCATGAGCACAAACATCAACACACAAACATCAACACACAAACACACAACAACAGACGAACACATGTTCGATTCCAGTGAGACATTAATCGACTGTAAAATAACACATGTGTCAGTAGTATATAAGCTCTTTAAAAATAACACTATAACAAAGAAAGTTTGTTAAGAGTTTTGTTTTCAGAACTGTTTTTGATATCATTGTGATTCTTTGTGGATGTATAAAATTCTCATTCGTATAGATGAATACATGAACTACACACATCTGACAACCACACAAAGTGTCACAATTCATCTGGTCTTCTCTGTTATCAGAATAATAAGCTTTAGTGAAGTAGAAATGTACTCGTGCTATCTGTATAATATAAACTTCACTTGCTTTATTATTTTGTTATTAAATGCGATGACATTTGTGTCGTTTAAAACATCTTGAAAACCCTTTAAAGTCCCGCTGTAAAGACACATGTGAATGTGATATTGTGTGAATGTGATATTGTGTGAATGTGATATTGTGTGAATGTGATATTGTGTTGATCTTACCTCAGATATGATCGAGTTGTTCAGTGTCACTTCCTGGATGAACTTCAACACAAACTTTAAATGAACACTTTCATGTTTCGCTTTAATCTCACAGTATCATAAACAAGATGAAGAATCTCTCTGTGACGATGACGATGCGTGTCGTGTATATTTAAACATAACGACGAACTTCCGCTGCAGAATATCATCAAACTTCTGCTTTCAATCAAAAGCGACACACTGCAGACCACACGTCTGACGTCACTGTCACGTCAGTCACAGCGCGGCGTAGTGTGGACTGCTGGGAAAACGGTATGTCCATGTTTTATTATTATAATTTTATTTATTTATTATTATTATTATTATATTAATTTACTTGGTGTATTTGCAGTTGAATGTGTATTAAAGTTTTTATTTGACTAATGGGTCATCAGAAAGCGGTGTCACCAGACACCTGTTACTTTTCTCATCGATTGTTAACATATTCTATCCCGATTGGGTTGTTCGACTGCTGGGCCGCATGTACACTGTATATGGTGATTTCAGGTTGATTAAATTAATTTAATATTTAATCATATTTTAATTTAGTACAATAACTTCCAGGTACATCCAGGTAATCTATATATATATATATATATAACTGTATTACACCAATATAAAAAGCTATGCGGTATGTATGTTACTTTAAAGTGCAAAGAGAGCTTGAATTGAAGTATTTTATAACACATGGACATCAGCAGCGAGACACTGGTAGCAAAACATTGTGTTTTTAGTCAATCTCACGGTTGTTAAAGAAAACATTGCAATTCAACAAAAGTTATAAATATGTTTTGAGAAATATGGTCCAGGGAGACCCATGCCATTTTTATTGGTATTGCTATACATTGTTGTGATTATATTGTACAAACCCCTAACATTGAAGATATTCAATACATAATTGCAATGCACAACTGGTAACCAATGCAACAATGAACTGTTAAAAAAACTGGAGAAAGCTTTGCCAACACCACGTAGATTATGGCACAAAATAACAAAAGTAACACACAACATATTTTCAATGTATGCATACAGCATCAATTGAATGTCAAAGAGCAAACATAAAATTAATAATTATAACAATAATTATAAAAAAGGAAAAACAAAGAGTCAAAAATACAATTGAGGAAACTGTCGTCAAATACGATAATGTAGGTTAAGGCTGAACCGATATACATGATATTTCTGCTGGTATGGTGTACTCAAGAATGATCGGTACCTTCACAACTATAAACTGACTGTTATCAGCAAACACCACGAGTGCTGAATTCTGGAGAAGATAGATATGGCTTCATAAAGATCAGGGATTTAATCCAATTATTTATCAAATAAAAATCATGGTTTTAAAGTCTCTAGAGGTGAAATTTTCAGTAGTAGCAAAAGATAATCTTGTTCAATAAAACTTTATAGTTCAGCACGTTACATTGGCATCCAATGATAAAACGAATCCATAAACAAGACTGAACATTGATTTACATCTGAAGGGGAAAATGAGAATGAAACATGAATCATATGAAGTGTGATTTGAGTGCTAATGTGAAGGGTGAAATGAACAACTTTCCCCTTTTACACGTGAACTTTAACCCAAAACAAATACATTTACTTGAAAATGAAAGTAAGGTACACAGTGAGACACATTTGAAAATACTAACATTCTCTTTAGGGTTTAAAGCACCAGAGAAAACATCATCCTCCATTTAAAAAAGACAAGAAAACTATTTCTACAGAGGTATTGCTCCATCATCAAACAAAATATAATCTCGTATCGACGGGTACAGTAGAAACTGTGAAGCCATTTTCTTCTAGAGGCACATTAAGCCTGAATAATCAATGTCAAGTTTGACCTTTAAACAGTTTGACCTTTAAACAGTTTCTTAGTTTATGAATCTCGCAAAATACTTTGCAATGATGTAGTGTAAAGAGATCGATCGCTTTACCTATTCGTACTATTTTAAGTCAAGAGGTAGTCAAAAGGCACTTCAGAGTATCAATCAACTTAGTGTTTATTTAAAGGCACTCACTATTTCAACTCATCCAATCCTTTAGTACCTGCAAACAGTTCATGACGCCTCTTCTGCTGTTGAACGACAGATGTGAACATTAGCTAGCTTAAGTGTTCACAACCGAACGTTATTTCACCATGTATCCATCTACTCGAAGGAAAAGATCTAGATCTTCTTCTTTATTAAGATCCTCTGCTGGTAAACCTGGTCCCTGGTACAGCTCTCATCAATCATACTTAAATCACCACAAAATTAAAACGCAAAGAAATATGTTTCTTGCATAAAGAAAGAAAACCCTACAGTATTTTAGTCACATTTGCTCATAAATAATATGAATAATAATAACAACATGGTAAGGTATTTATACCATACAGCATTTATATAACAATAATAGTGATTTTAATTTAAAATGGCATCTGAGCAGGGTGATTGTGTTATTGTACTACAGAATTGAGACCGTTTCTGTATTTGTCATTGACATCATTTTCTTTATGCAAGAAATAAAATCCTTTTTTTCTCTGCATCTCTAATATCATGGTGAAATAAGGCAATGACACGTCCTGATGAGGTCACTGTGAAACGCTGTACGTACCGTACGCTCCGGTTACAGACGCCACACGCTGTCTTCAACTATTAAAGACATTCGATTCCATTAACACATTCACATTCCCTCAGTGGAGACAAAACAAAGCTTTAAAGACGATATCACGATTTCTATACGCAACAAAACCAACGTGACCCATGTTGTATTTAAGGCATTTAAAAACATACACAAACTTTTTTAAACAGAGTAATACTATACGTTTTACGTTCTCAAAGGCTCAAATTCCGCACCAGGATTAAAACAGAAGCAAAACATTTGGTTTCTTGTAACATTTTGGCATATTCCTCTGATGTTTGAACAATTTGGCATATTCCTCCGTGCGTGTCGGAGGGATTGTGCAAAGCAACAGAAGTCTTTAGTCCTTAATGAGCCTGTAGACGTGGTATTGTGCCCCGTGTTCGCTTGTTGACACTTCAAATACAAACGCTATACATAATAGAGTCTCCTGGGTTTCTCTGTTCGTCACCACCTGTGGTGTGTTAAACACAGAAAAGAAGAACATGAGAAAAGTGAAGCTGAAGTCTGTGAAAGGAGATGAAATATTGAGATTTCACAGTAGAATAAAACATTTCTTTCAAGATCTTATGTGAGCAGCACATTTGACAAATAATAAGAAAAATATAAAATGTCAAAATATAAGTTTACTCTAACCCTGATTGATTTAAAACAACACAGACATAAAGACGATGGATTTTACCTGTAGGATAGTGAAGTTTTCTAATACGCTGTTCATCATGTATTTCTCAGGCAGGTGCTTGAGTTTGTGGATAAAGTTGATCATATATTCACACATGGGGGAACGATGGATCCGATACAAACACTTTCCCCCCTCAACACGGGCGTATTCTGTCTGTAAATCAGAAAAAGAAGCGGAGGTTAACAGCAGAGAAAGGTTTTGAGCTTCGGTCAGCCAGTAAACACGCTCACCTCCACTTTCTCCACCACCTGCTTGCCGAATGAGCAGACTTTGGTTGAGACGGTGATGGTCATGTTCTCCGAGCTGCTGTATTGACTGCTGACCCCGTAGAATGAGCCCGGACCGTCCTGAAGACCGCTGTTATTCAGATCCGCCTGAAACACACAAATCAATTCATCTCCTGTACGCTGCAAAACACTGCATATAATTCATGAAATGAAATCTAAAACTCACCCAGAATTTGACCAGGAAGAAAGCGTTCTGAGGGCCTTTCTCATACAGCTCCTTGAGTCCTCCTTTCTTCTCAGGAAACTTGTCATAGATCTGTCGGATGTCCACGGCCTCCAGCAGAGGATCGCTGTATGAAGGGTTGGTCTGACCGATGTGGACAAACAGATGTTTGCTGTACTGTGAACGGAAAATATAAGGATACCGTTATTTCAATTTCCTCAATCAAAGAGTCGTTTCTTCTAACGCGCGTCTCTACTTACCGAATCCTGATCCTGTGGAACCTCCATGAACGCAGAATACTCCAGCATGCGGAGTTTAGAGGAGGCGATGGTGCGGTCCTGCCAGACGGGCACTGCGGTGGCCACCGGTGCCGGAGGAGGTGCGAGAGATTCATATGCTGAATGAAGAAGAACACAGTGAGACCTTCACAACAAGAACAATAAATATAATCATAACTATATCAGTGTCCACATCAACAGACGATAACGGTGTTTAATCTAAAGATGCAGATTGCGGTTGCCCTTTAAATTTGAATCTACATGATCCAGCTATCTAAATAAAGAAAGTAAAAGGGTTTTTCTGTTCACGCTATTGATGAATGTAAGAGACTCACATGATAATGCAGGTTGAACAGGTCCGGACAGGTTTGGATATGCACCCGGTGCAAATGGCTTGATGCTGGAAAAATGGTCAAAATAGGTCAGAATCATCAGCAAAATCTGAATTTAGAAAGACATTGACTTGAGACATATAACTAGACAAACGCACATTGACTTTCATTGATTTCAATGCTTGTCCAGGTCGGGAAAATACCATTTTAAAATTCCTAAAAGAATTCAGGGTTTCTATGACCATTATGTCAAGTCAAATGTATTTATATAGACAGTTTTAACTATTACATTACATTTACATTTAGGCATTTAGCTGACGCTTTTATCCAAAGCGACTTACAAACATTAGGAGACAAACAATTTGAACAATTTTGTATCAGAAACATCGGAACAGAAACAGACAGGGAATATAGATACAGTAAGAAAAATAACACTTGATAACACTGACAGTCCTGCATCTCCAACAACAGAAATAATATTCTTCAGAATAAAACACTGGATGTTGTGGAACGACTTTGTAAGATGAACAGTTCAATCTAAAGATGGTTTTGGAGCTCAGTTTGGAGCAGGTTTGTCTGTGATGGGAACTTACGCGTAGCTGGTGCGGCCAAGCCCAGGACTTCTCCCTGGGTTGTGCTTAAGAACCAGCCTGACACATAGAAATGTGATCTATTAAACGTGCCGCATACACAGACAAACACACAGTATGTTTTCATGAGATACTCACTCCTGAGAGGGTCCTGGTTGTCCTTGGATAGGGGTCGGCCAGAACTGGAATAAAAACGATGCAATAATTAGCCCAATAATGATGATTTCGCTGTGTAAATGATGAAAGAAAGGACGCTGATACGGTACCCGTGCGGGGGGAGGATAAGGAGACTGAGGAAGAGGAGGAAGAGGATTCTTGATTAAACTGGGAGACACGATCTGAGCGGAGGAGAGAGCCGCCATGTTCTGAAGAGCTTTGTCTTTAGATGCTTGATCCTGAGGAGATGGAGAAACACATGAGCGTGAGACAATCACATAAACACAGACACAGAATGTTGTTAAAAAAAAAGCGTTTTCATTAATGCAAAGCATCTGCTGCAGTGCGACAGAGACGAGCGTCAGAAGAAGATAAAGGAGATCAGAGAGCAGGAGATGGCTCACACACATCTCTGAATAAGTCTTTAAACGCTTGTTTAAAGCAACATGAAGGAATGATTTAGAAATGTGCCACGCGTGCATCTCTGGATCTCCAGAAAGAGGAAAATATAAAGAAATATAAAGTATTCAAGATGAAGCAACATTCATGAAACATTCACGAATCGTTATGAATTTATATTTAAGTAAATATAAATGCTGTTTGTTGTCTTGTATTGTATTGTTTTGTAAATAGAAATAGAGTTATAGTTCTTGTGTTAATGTGGTAAAAAGCAGCACAGAAACTCTTAATTATTTGAATGATTTTGAGTTAATATATACTGTAAATGTGCAAACATACTAAAAGACCTTTTCTTTTCTTGAAATATGTCTCAATCAATATCTGATATTTCATCAACAAACCCCATTCAATTCTAGTTTGTTTTAACATACACCAGTCCAACGATCATTCAAAGGGGAAAATGTTGGTTAGGTTCCTTAAACATAAAAGAATGAAAACCCCATCTGGATATGAAAGCAGATATATCTGCATGTTTTAGGATGCTGTTCCAGTTTTCCAGAGGCTGAACATCATTGATAATAAACACCTGACGGCTCATTTGTAAACCACATTAATCTACTCTTCAGAAGTAAAAGAGGAACGCCCAGGCGTATTATTGACATAAGAATCTATGCAGACCGCAGGGCAGGAAGAGAGGAGCGTATGTCAACTGAACCTGTGCAGAACAGCCAAGCAAAGCCAAGCAACAATACAAAAGATCCACACAAATCCACACTTACCAAGTTCATGGCCTGAATCAAAAGAAAGAAAGACCATTAGTACAACATTTCCAACAGCAGTTTTATTAACTGACTGACAATTCTAGTCTCTTTACAAGATGATTGTGCTGTTTTTAAAAAAAATGGCATCTAGGTGTAAAGTATGTGTGTTATATTATTCCCATAGTGTAAGTGTGCAAAACCATTTCCCTGAACCACAGACACAGTCTAATAAACACATGAAAATAATGTCAAGTACAGAACATGTTGTGAGGCTTTCTGTTCTTCACAAACACACACAAAATCGCAAATTTACATTCTGCCACTGATATCAGAAACTAATACAAATAATACATTGGTGCCACAGTGATTGATGTCAAATGCAACCAGGTGTTTTTGAAAAATGCTCATAAAAGTATTTTGACTACAAGTCATGTTTGAGTAAAATACTTTCTCATTGATCGAGCTCAGTGTATCGTAATGCCGCGAGGCAGTTCTTCACACAGATCTTAAAGAAGACGGTAAAATACATATGCAGTTTGGTTGCAAGAAAGGGAAGATTGAAGAAACAGTGAGCTTCAGGAAAGCCATCAGGCGAAGAGCTCAGCGGTCATCATGCACCAACAATCAAACAACACCATCCTTAAATCATTCGCTTCTGTCAGTCGAGAACGAGCCAAAACTTTGACACGCTCGAGATATTTATCAGCCAATAGATAACTGGAACCTATCGTGAGCTCTCATTGGTTCGTGCAAAGGCAAACAGCAATAAGCCCCGCCCACCCGCAGGAAAGCGCATACCTTTAGCTTTGACTGTATCTCGCGAGATTTTCTCCTGGCAAGAACCTGCAAATGGCTAGAAACCTGCAGAAGAGTAAAGCAAAAGAGAAGGAAAAGAAAAAGAGGAAAGAGAGAGAGAGAGAGAAAAGCCGTAACCAAAGAGGAAAGAGTTGATGTGATTCACACCCACCTTTATACCCGCTTGATACTCGCGCACTTTCTTCCGTGCTAACACCTGTATGTGACTAGATACCTGAAGAATTTCAAGACAATTTAACAAAAACACACACATGCTGGTTAGAAATTCTTCACTTAAATTGTGAATAACATTAAAATAACATTTAAATGATAAGCATTTTATTAGAACCTGAATGAAATAAGTGCACATTATACCTGTTTTCTTGTGCGAGTCTTGCCCGTCCTCAGCTTGATGTATCTGGCGATAAGTTCATTGCGACCTGAGAAATGAATATAAAACATGTTTAGAAATGCTCTCTAATGACCAAAAGGTGGCGTCAAAGGAGAAGAAGAAAACACCTGGAGTTTTACCACCAGAAACAAATAAACACCGTGTGTTCACTTGACTCTCACACACCATGAAATAAAACATTTAACATTACAACATTATAGCTTCATTTTTTAAAATCTCAAACATTAAAACCTTGAAAGTCACAAACATTACCTTTAAAATGATCCCTGACTTAACACACAGTTCATTTGAAATGATATTATAGTGTTTCAGATCTCTATGAATCCACATAAATATTTGTTTATTAAATATAATATAAAATAAAGTCAATTCTAGTTACCCAAATAACACTTTCAAATACAAATTCTGCACTAAACCCTTCTGATCATCAGATGGCAGCAGTGAGAAAACATGACATGAACTAAACTGAAGATTAAACTTTCACTCCATCGTTTTCTGTAGAAGAAAGAAAGTTATACAGGTTTGAGAGAACACGAGGAGAAATAAATGATAAAAGAAGTTTTCTTGTCATGATTCAGAATCAGAGAGCACATATTCAGTGTTGTCATGAGCCGTCTCAACACATTTGTGATTACTGGATGAGGATTTAAGACATCAAGTTTGTGTGTCATTCTGGAGATGTGAATTAATAAGCTGATCAACTCCTGCATGTGTTTGCAGTTTTGTGTGAGACCACAGAGTTGAGTTTTTGTAAGCCTTGCACACCCTTCCCCAGGACACACCCTCTCTCTCTCTCTCTCTCTCTCTCTCTCTCTCTCTCTCTCTCTCTCTGCATTCCTCACATTCCTCAGCGCCTGTGACATCTGCCCCACACAACTTGATTTGATGAGGGTAACAGCGCTGAGAGAGAGAGAGACAAAGGGTTTCACTGTTTCTGCCAACAAGCGGCAGCTGAATCTCACCCTGCCGTCCCCAGCGGACACCCACACCTGCCTCACACAATCCTGCAAACAGTAAAGAATAACACGGTCCTCCTGTGCTCCATACACCTCCCTTCCATCTCTCATTCCCTCCTCAAGCTTTGCTCTCAGACACGTGCGCTGGGTCTCTGGTGCAGGAGTGCATGTTTGGGGTGGTGCCGAGATGTTCTTCATCACCCATCATAACCTTTCAAATTAAGCTGCTTAATCCTATACTGCAGACCAACAATAAAGTATAGATCATCTTTTCTTCTTCTCTGGATGATAAATCAAAGCACATCGAGACTCAACACAGACTCATTCATACCCTGCAGAGAGCCGTGACAAACACGCTGTTGAGTGAAAAACAGCACCTATCATGAAGTGTTTAGTCCACATCATCTCTTTAGAGAAGCGCAGGGCATTTCTGCAGACATTATCATTTTAAACACAGGTGGAAAATATTTTAACACAGTACCAGCAGCACTAGAACCAGACAGACGGCATAGCTGCCATTCAGCGGGCAAAGCCGGGGCAAAGGAAAGGTCTTTGAGTCAGCCGGTTTGGTCGTACCCAATTAAAGTTGGCTTGATGTGCCGTACGACACGTTCGGTGACGGCAGTACCGGCGGCAACAAAATTTCACACATACTTCAAATGAAATCACATTTAAAGCTCAACCTCAATAAAAATAATATTTATCATAATTAAAAGTCATTTTAGTTTCCACTCATCAATGTACGTGGCATTTTAAAACGACACATAAGCGTTCTGGAGACCTCACGTCAGCGGTGTATTATGAACACTGACGTTTCATCAGCAGCAGAGATCAGACCCTCCACATGAATCATCACATGACAGAAACCTCTCCATGAGGTCAACACACGCTTCAATCTAAAACTATGAGTAAGTTTATCTGCACAACACCAAGAGTGAAAAATGACTGCAAAACAAGGCTGATTTATTGAAATGCCACATCAACAGACAAACCAGTTTTCCATTCAAACTAAAGCGCCAAAACTACATGAACCGTAACACGTCTGACAACACAAACACAAAGACTCAAAGATATCATGTGGCCATGTGCTTTCTCAAAGGAATCCCTTAACACACAGATATATAACAGATATTAATACCAAACAAACACACAACACGCCTAAACCTGCAAAAAATGCCAACAATGTCCTATCAACAATGTCATTATTCCAGTATTTTCTTATCGTCTGTAACACGGAGAGATTGAGCGTCCTTCTGACTAAACAGTGAGTCAGTAAATATGTTTATATTTAACGATGATAAAGACTGGATGATGTCATCTCTGTCTAAACTCAATCTCAGGCTTCGCTCCAAAATCTATTGAGCTTTAGTGAAATAAAACACATCAACCTCACAAACAGCTGGAAAAGACTAACTTCAGTATTCTTATTAAAATATTAAAACTTTCATGACTTTCATGTCAGGGGTATGGTGGTGTATCATGCCTTAAAACACTGCTGTGAAATATAACCGGGTGACCAGAGGATTAAATCTGTGTGGAGACCCTCAGCGAGATGTTTACTGTCGCGAATGAAATGATTACATGCAAGAACACCTAATTATGACAGTACAAGGAAAATTAATTCACTGTGACAAATGTACACAAAATAACCTCTAAATAAAGCTTAAGAAATGAAAACATTTGAAATATAAAACAGTAACGGGACAAACAGATTTTGTTGTCTTCACCAGCGCTGGATTGTGCTTTCTCTCAGTCTGTTTTACATCTCCAGACTGGCTCTGCTAATTCAAACCAGCACTTGGGTTTGTCTCGTCTGTTTCTCTACAGAAAAAAAGGAGATCAGTCAGTTTGAGGAGGAGGAACCAAAGCCAAACACCTGGAGCTCCTCCATCCAGCCGAACGAGACCGCCTATCTGCCGTTCCCAACACACAACGCTGCTCTCATCAACCACATTTCATCACTTCATTCTCATTTTGATCCTTTCATTGAATCAATTTGGTCAGATGAAATAACAAGTAGCTAAATATATTCTTTAATTGATTATATATTAATCAAGAGAGAGAGAGAGAGAGAGAGAGAGAGAGAGAGAGAGAGAGAGAGAGAGAGAGAGAGAGAGAGAGAGAGAGAGAGAGAGAGAGAGAGAGAGAGAGAGAGAGAGAGAGAGAGAGAGAGAGAGAGAGAGAGAGAGAGAGAGAGAGAGAGAGAGAGAATGAGAGAGAGAGAGAGAGAGAGAGAGAGAGAGAGAGGGAGTGAGAGAGAGAGAGAGACAGAGAGAGAGAGAGAGTGGGGAAAGCGAGCCTCGATTGAGCAAGACAAACAGAGCTGGTTTTGCCACTTTTTAAACTGGGTAAGAGGGAGGGAGAAGAAAAATAAACGACAATCTTCACAGAGCTGGAAACAAGCTGCTAATGATAAATCAAACCAGTTTGAATCTCACTGTGATCAGGGGAGTTAAACACACAAAAAAACAGGGGTGGCAGAAAGCACAGAGACAGTGAAAGAAGATGAAAAGTAAGATATGTTCTTGAGAAACACGTCTCCTGCTCGGCCAGAAGTCCTGACTGAGAACAAGTGCAGACCTGTTTAACACACCGATCCTGAGATCAGAAAAACACAACTCTGTGTGTGTGTGTGTTTAAAAGTACCTGCACTAAACACACACGTTTCTTTCAATGAAACTTTCAAACAATATAAAGACATTGACAGATGTTATTAAATAGATCTTGAGCATTACTGAACAAAAGATCATGTAAGAGAGAAGCTAAAGACACTTTATGAAGGTTTAAATAACTGGTATGTGCTTGTGCAAACTGATTTTGTTCAGTGAAGACAAAAGTGAATCAAGCCTTCAAATGAAAGTGTTGAGAACATCATCAGCTCTCTTTATCATCATCATCATCATCATCTTCATCATCATCATCATCATCATCATCATCATCATCATCATCACACATTCTATCTAAAGTGCTCATCTTCCACCAGAAAATAAAAGCTACACAGCACAGATATGATCTAAAAGACTTTTGGCGGTTAAAGTTTCTCTTCAGTTCACTTCTTCAAAATTCCGTTTGGAAGGCGGAAATTTCACAGCCAATAATTTTTTCCCTCGAAGCAAATAGAACAACCTGTTGGCTAAAAGCTACGGCAGGAGGGCCGGGCCACCCGGTACGACAGGTTGGGACAAAAACAAAAGACAAGTTTCACACCGTCAATGATTTGAAGTGACAAATGAGCGGAAGTCAACGGCCTGATGCGGTTCTGATGAACACATGAGGGCTAGTAATAACCTACAGATGATGACACAGCTGAAACTCACCATACATCTTTCCCTCGTCTGAGAGGATGATCTTGCGTCTGCCGCAGGGCGGGTAGATGGCGAGAGCCTCCTGAAAGCTCTGCTCGATGTCTGGACTCCACACGCCCTCCGCGTCTCCATCCATGGCCTTATCCAGGTCATCTCCTCCATCATCCAGCCCCTCCTCCGGGCTGCCGTTTGCACTCCACTTGTTGGACGCAATGATGCCGGCTCGTACCGGGGCCTGCCACGCGCCCCAACGCTACACAAATACTGAAAGAAAAAAGAATCATCGTTACTGAATGTGAAGATTAAAGACATTATTTAGATGAACTCCTCTCTGCTCTTCTCTTGTCGTCGTGTTTATTTCTCATCTCCACTGGCACGACTCTTATTACGGTTTCCTCTCCTCTAACATCTCATAATGACAAATGAATTTTTGACATTATATAAAATCCCATTTTAAAGGATTAGACAATTAGAGCTGGCCTGCAAAAATGCTTGTGGTCGCGAGCGAGCGGCTACATGTGGCTGTCTAAATGTCTGAAAACGGTTAAAAGATCTTAAGTGTTTTTCAGGCTGCCTCTTAATGGCGTGGTATTGTTCATGAGGATCGAGTCCCGCGAGTCACGGCTTTGCCCACATACTTCAATCTTTTATTTCACTTTCTGCTGATGTTGACAGAAACGCAGCTTGGGTAAATACGGCGGGCTCCGATTGCGACCTTCCTTTGGGGATATTGAAACGCTCTGGTTACACGCACGCTGAAAGAATACGCTTGACTTGGCAGCTCAGAGACACAGAATGAGGAAAACAACATAGTGGAGAGCTTTGGAATATGTGAGCAGTCTAATTACTTTGACATTGCAGACTCAGACCTCAGCACCGCGGGCCAATCATTAGCCATACAATACATTTCCAAATCGCATTCGCCTCCGAGACGACAAACAACAACGGAGAGTCACGGCTTCTGCGTGTTCCACGTAAGTGTTAGAGAACCTCGGAAAGGTTAAGCGGAGGTGAAGGAGAGAACCGGCATGTGAATGTATTAGACATGGTTCATCTCAGGCTGATCGTGTCCAGGAGCTTTAAATGGGTCTGAGGAACACATAAACTATCCATAACAGCACAAAGGTCACAGGACATAAAACCATCAAACAACAAAAAACACACAACAGGTCATCACGCTAAAAACACTCCCTGTGATAGAAATAATTCACAATATAAAACAAGCACTTGAGGGATAAACTTTCATCTGATTTGAAGATTTTATTTATCTAGATACAAAAATATTCTACTGAACCTTTAATCATTTTTCAATGATATTAAGCACATTTAATTTATTTGTGTGTCATCACATCTGTAACACAAATGTTCAGAAAATTATGAATTTGAGTAAATCTATCCGGCAGATATAACCAATAAAAATTATTTCCTGCACACTATATATTAGATTATGACGTGACGTGATGATCATCTGCTTTAACTGGAACTTAACTGGTGTGTGTTGTGTGTGATGAATGTGTGTGTGTTGTGTGTGATGAATGTGTGTGTGTTGTGTGTGATGAGTGTGTGTGTGTTGTGTGTGATGAGTGTGTGTGTGTTGTGTGTGATGAGTGTGTGTGTGTTGTGTGTGATGAGTGTGTGTGTGTGTGTGATGAGATGTGTGTGTGTGTGTGATGAGTGTGTGTGTGTGTGTGTGTGTGTGTGTGATGAGTGTGTGTGTGTGTGTGTGTGTGTGTGTGTGTGTTGTGTGTGTGATGAGTGTGTGTGTGTGATGAGTGTGTGAGTGATGAGTGTGTGTGTGTGATGAGTGTGTGTGTGTGTGTGTGTGTGATGAGTGTGTGTGAGTGAGTGTGTGATGTGTGTGTGTGTGATGAGTGTGTGAGTGATGAGTGTGTGTGATGTGTGTGTGTGTGTGTGTGATGAGTGTGTGTGTGTGTGTGTGATGAGTGTGTGAATGTGTGTGTGTGTGTGTGATGAGTGTGTGTGTGTGTGATGAGTGTGTGTGTGTGTGATGATTGTGTGTGATGAGTGTGTGTGTTGTGTGTGATGAGTGTGTGGTGTGTGTGTGTGTGTGTGTGTGATGAGTGTGTGTGTGTTGTATGATGAGTGTGTGTGTGTGTGTGTGTGTGATGAGTGTGTGTGTGTGTGTGTGATGAGTGTGTGTGTGTGTGTGTGTGTGAATGTGTGTGTGTGTGTGTGTGTGAGTGTGTGTGTGTGTGTGTGTGTGTGTGTGTGTGTGTGTGTGTGATGAGTGTGTGTGTGTGTGTGTGATGAGTGTGTGTGTGATGTGTGTGTGTGTGTGTGTGTGTGTGTGATGTGTGTGTGTGTGTGTGTGTGTGTGTGTGTGTGTGTGTGTGTGTGTGTGAGTGTGATGTGTGTGTGTGTGTGTGTGTGTGATGAGTGTGTGTGATGAGTGTGTGTGTGTGTGTGATGTGTGTGTGTGTGTGTGTGTGATGAGTGTGTGTGATAAGTGTGTGTGTGTGTGTGTTGAGTGTGTGTGATGAGTGTGTGTGTGTGTGTGTGTGTTGAGTGTGTGTGATGAGTGTGTGTGTGTGTGTGTGTGTGTGTGTGTGTGTGTGTGTGATGAGTATGTGTTGAGTGTGTGTGTGTGTGTGATGAGTGTGTGTGTGTGTGTGTGTGTGTGTGTGTGTGTGTGTGTGTGATGAGTGTGTGTGTGTGTGTGTGTGAGGTGTGTGTGTGTGTGATGAGTGTGTGTGCGTGTGTGTTGTGTGTGTTGTGTGTACACTAGGGCAGACAGTGAGAGATAAATGTGTGCACTGAGAGAGAGAAGCTGCACTACTGGAGCACTGGGCTTAAATTCCAGACATGTCCTTATTAAGGAAGTGCGTCTCTCTCTCTCTCTCTCTCTCTCTCTCTCCCCCCTCGCTCTACCCTTTTCCCCACCCTGCGCTCTCAAGCACTCTGCCCAAATAAGGAGAGGAGAGCAGAGGATGAGGAGGGGGGAGGAGTGCAGGAGTTAGGGGGAGGTGGTGGGCTCGGGGATCCGACCAATTTAGACATCCACTTCAGAGTCTGAAAAAACACTGAGATTGTTTTGGACGAAACGCAACATCAGCACGTCTGAAGATGTGAACGTGATCCTGATCAAACAAAAGCTGGAGTAATGTTAACTAACTCTCACATATAATACTGTGATAAACACAATGATACGGATTATCGTATAAATAATGATTTAAAGTTCATAAATAAAAATGGAATAAGCAAGACGGCATTGTGAAGAAATCTAAAACTCGTTTCATGAACATCAACATGCAGACAAATGAGATGAAGAATAAGTTTAGACAAACACAACTGCAAAACATCTGTCACAATACAAACAAACTCTTTCCTCCAGCAATGTGACATTCGACAATGATTATTAAAGAAAAATATGCAGAAATGCTCATTATTTCATAAGGCTGCCGGGACTTTACAAGTCCCAATGAAATGATGTGACACATGGAGATTTAACTTTCTCTCGCTCTCTGGAAGCAAACAGAGCTCTCAGTCAGTATATAATGCTGAAGAATTTCCATGTGGTTCAGGAATGTAAATAACACAGTGACGGCTCACACATTCATTGAATGAACACGAGCGTCTCTGCCCACTATCTCACAGAACTCCAACACTAGATGAACTGTTGTTGGCGCTTCAGTATTGAGCTCCGGCCAGAACAGCTCTACTTTACAAGATCATGTTCGTACTAGTACAAAGATCCAGAAAAATCAACTTCAAGACATTTCCTACCGATGGGTCTAACGTGGAATACTAGTTAATAGTTTTGGGTGGATTGCAGTTGCCAGAATGTTTCTAACCCAAATCATAATGTTTAGTCACAGGAGTGGGTCAAGGGTCACAGCAAAGATTGAGCTTTATTTTCTGTTCAATTTCTTATTTTCCTCCTAAAACTGTTTAAAGTCACTCAAAGTCACACACAAGAACTTCATGAGACCCTACTGACATTAACCATTAAACTCATACATGTAAGCAGTAATGTACTGAAGACTTTATTCACTAGCCTCTATAAAACACTTACCACACAAGACAAATGCTCAAAATATGTCATTCAAATATACTGCATCATGAAGTGAAATCATTAAAAGTCTTTCTTCCGCTGTGAGTGAATGTGATATATGTTAATGCAGTGATACACACAATCATTGAGATCAGAATAAATCATGTCATTAATCATGAATAAAATCACAATCAACAAACTGCAATTTAGTCATCTTCAAGAATCTTTTTTTGTCAACATCTGATCCAATTTTCTTTTTTATATTCTTTCTGTATTTTATAAAAAACTGAACTTTGTTACTGTGTTTGGTTAACCGAGATCAGTTTTGCTGTACATTTAGCTTTTTTGATGTCTGATTGCTTTTATTGTTTTCCTCATTTGTAAGTCACTTTGGATAAAAGCATCTGCAAACCAAGTAAATGGAAATGAAAAAGTCACACTGTTATAATGTCATTGATGAATGTCATGTGAATTCAATGTTTGGTAAATAATCTCTTAACTGAACTCATCTGTTTCTTGTCAAATTTATATTCTCAGTCAGTCATCTTGTTCAGAAACTTCAGTAAGTGTCAGAGGAGAGGGACTTTCCAGCGTGTGAGAGCGAACGCCGGAGCCCATCTGTGTGTTAGTCATCCCTGCCGGACGCTTTTTGGCGGGAAGCGAGCGAGCGGAGGATCTCTGTTCCGTCAGCGAGAGACGAGACACGGAGCCAAACCTCACGGACATAATCTACCTTTTGTTTTCCTGTTTGTTGGACATGAAGGTTAAACAGAATGTCCTGACAGCGCTGAATAAAGTCACGAGCAGATAACCATCCGTACACTAAACTCACACCTGGACCAACAACTGAAGTCATGTTCACAATATAGTGAGTCAAGACTACAATTCCCTCGTTCAGTATGAGAGTAAATGTGTTCATCTCTCTCAACAGACGCCTCCAACTGTTCCTCCAGTCAAACACTATTCAGAATGGGAGATTTGTTAGAAAAGTGCTGCAGCTGGAACACTTGTTGGCAAAAGCCGCCCCCCCCCCGGGACTAGATCCCTTCAGGCACCCACACTTCACTCACACACACACACACACTCACACTCACACACACACACACACACACACACACACACACACACACAGGGTTGGACAAGTGTAGCAGCTGCTGACTGGCTTCAGATTACAAATAAAGACATTTAGCATCTCTCTCTCTCTCTCTCTCTCTCTCTCTCTCTCTCTCTCTGTCTCTGTCTCTCTGTCTCTCTGTCTCTCTGTCTCTCTGTCTCTCTTTCACTTCTCTCTCTCTCTCTCTCTCTCTCTCTCTCTCTCTCTCTCTCTCTCTCTCTCTCTCTCTCTCTCTCTCTCTCTCTCTCTCTCTGTCTCTCTCTCCGTCTCTCTGTCTCTCTCTCCGTCTCTCTCTCTCTCTCTCTCTCTCTCTCTCTCTCTCTCTCTCTCTCTCTGTCTCTCTGTCTCTCTTTCACTCTGTCTCTCTCTCTCTCTCTCTCTCTCTCTCTCTCTCTGTCTCTCTCTCTCTCTGGCACACATTCACACCACTACTCAAAACTTCTGACCCTCATTAAACAAAAAAAAAACACACATTCACTTCCTTCCAGAAAGGAAACTGACTCATTTGATTCATTTAGATCTTACTATTGGCCGTATGATTCATTAAAACTTCAAACAAACCCTGTCAGAGACGTCCTCATCTCCTGCTGTATGTAGAATAATACGATTCTCGTTAAGTTCATTGAATGATCGTGTACATGCAAATTTGTTGGGTGGGTTGAGAGCATGTCATTGGTTGAATCTTTAATCAGACATGAGCGTGTCATCACGTGACTGCAGCAGTCTGAACATGTCTGAAGGAACTGATGAACTCAAGAGTAGAAAACCTGCTGTACCGGTGCTTTTCTTTAGCTTAATGGCTTTGATGGTCTTCCTTATAAAACCACAGAGTGTTTACGGCCTTTACACACAAGACCACACACCAGGAACTGGACGATATAAAACCTTTGGGTGGTCAGCTACACAAACACAACCGCACAGAACAGAACTGGTGTCACACTTAGAAAGCATTCATACAATGAACGTACATTTGCTGCTTTCACAATATTCTCTTTTAACAAACTTAAAAACTTTAAAAAGTTCAATAAAATATTGTTGTACATGAGCTGTATGCGGATGTTTAAGGTCAACTGTGAGTCTCATCAGCTAAATATAGAATCTGTTGGACAGTTATATCATCTAACACACAAACAAATGATGGACAAGAAACACACTCCATCTAAACACAAACGCTTGACTAAATATGAAAGCGTTCAGTCCTGTTTAAACCACTTTCCCTAGTGTTAATAGTGTTGTGACAAACCCTCAGTTCTCCTGAAGCACATACAGTTCTTTTTATCATAACGTTACTGTTATCCTTCAGTTACATGAAGAGAGTTTAAGCATTAAAACATTGCTTCAGTTCAGTGTAAACCGCTCGGGTTTATCTATAATAGCCCTGCAACACTGACAAAACCACACAAGCTTCCCTTTCACGTTGCTTTTGACATCTCTTGGTATTAAATAAATGCAATTCAGTATTTGTTTCATGTCTTAAGTATGATGGTAATGAAGTTTGATAATCTTGAAGCTGATTTCCAGAAAAGTCAATTATTAAGAGTGTCTTTTGGTATAGAGAGAAGAATTTTTAAGAAGCATTAAAAAGAAGAAGCATTAAAACATCTCGTCATCCTCCCCAAACAAGACACACAGAGCAAACACGTCTGGTCTCAGCATATTTTCTCTTCATCCGTCATACAGTTTGTCTCTCTAATAAATTCTACCCTACTCCTTCAATAAAACTTCAGAGCAATAGAGAGAGCAATAGAGAGAGCAAGAGAGAGAGAGAGGCTCGGCACACAGAGAACAATCAGAGCAATGAGAGAGAGAGAGAGAGAGAGAGCAGAGAGAGAGAGAGAGAGAGAGAGAGAGAGAGAGAGAAAGAGAGACAGAGACAGAGAGAGAGAGAGAGAGAGAGAGAGAGAGAGAGAGAGAGAGAGAGAGAGAGAGAGAGAGAGAGAGAGAGAGAGAGAGAGAGAGAGAGAGAGAGAGAGAGAGAGAGAGAGAGAGAGAGACAGAGACAGAATAAATACAACAGATACTAAAGTTAGGGGGAAACACTCTTCCTCAAGTAAAATGTAAATATATTTAATTACAAATACAACCACACTGTTGTGCATGATATCATCTGACACAGCCAGTTAATAAAAACATTTTCTTCTCCACAGGCAAGACATGGAGATGTGAATGTGCAGGATATGAACATCATCTGATGTCTTACGTTTCATATTATCTGTGGGGGTGACTGACTTTCCAGGATGTCTTCAGATCTCTCCATATGGTTTAGTCCACTCCTGATTCAACCGGCAGAGGAAAGACTGACACAAAGCATGTGACGCGTGCCAGAAAACTCACTCTACGGTCTGATTCAGCACTTTCCTCGGAAAATCTTCAGGCGAGTTTGTCAGCGGTGCTCTTGCCTGACTTGGTCATTTAGTGGCTGATGCAGGAGCTGGTGCCAAACCCCATGAAAAGCAAAAAGACATGCAAAGAGAGAACACAGGACTCACAGGACTCTTGGGACGGCAAAAAGCCCCATGTACTCATCTTAGTCGCACTTTATGCCAAAGCAAAAAAATAGACAAAACAGTATAAGTCTGCCTAACTCCAGCTGATCTCATTTCTGCAGTATTAAGTTCTTTTTAAGACTAAAGGAAATTTCTAAAACCAACAGGCTATATGTAAGTGCAGATAATCACCTGCGGTCATATTAAAGAAACTTCTATTGTAAGAGCAAGGTCAAGATCTGAAAGCATCATTCATGTTTATGATTCATTACATACTTCAGGATTTGAATAAACTTTAATCCTTATGAATGAGGTGTAATAGTAATGCTAGTGTACTATTAATCTCAACATCAGTCTCTGTGAGATACGTGGCAAAGTTGTTTTGTCTTTTAAATCCTCAGTATAACAGCTTTAGCAAGCACAGATAATGAATTTGGCAGAAAAATTGCATCAATGTTCAACTTATTTCTGAAACTCTGAAAACAATCAGTGATGATCGTCAGTCTTGTGTTGTGCAGTGAGGGATGAGACTCAGGTCTGTATGAAGTAAAGATGACTGCTCGCTGAACTTACTGCCACAAACAGTTGGTTTCAAGAACAACTGGAAAGTTTAGCAACTTCAGACAGACTGAAACAAAGACTATACTGTTCAAGCCCACAGCTCGCCCCTCCCTCCGGTCCAAAGGCCACGGAGATGCCAAAAACCTTATCTGCCAATATCTCATACAGGAAATGTATGTAAACAAGCGTCTTGAGAGCAAGAATTAATATTGCTCACAATGTAAACACACTTTCATAAGTAGCTTCATCATTATAATTAATAAAGCAGAACGAGAGATTTGTGTGTTTTGGCTTACAGCTCACCACAGGCTCCTTTAACCACAGCGGGGGAAAGTCTTTCATTTAAAAAGGAAAAATTAAATTTAGAGGAACTGAAGAGAATATCAAATGTTTCCTTCTGAGGCAGAACAACAGATCATGACACACATTTTTATAAAGAGCACAAACTCTGAAAATCTCTCGTCACAGTTTTTCTTTCCGTCTCTTCAAGCGCTTGAACACACACACACACACACACAGTGAGATATTTGTTCAGGGCTCTGTTGACAGACAGGTAAGTGGTCACCATTTGGAGAGGCACTTGTGCGGCGGGTGTTAAAAGGCGCTTCAGACGGCACAAATGGAAAGAGACTCATTACGCTCTCAGCTGGAGCCTTAACACAAACCAGCTAAAGGAACAGCAACATAAACACACATGGCACAAACAATCTCACACGCTCACAGGAGAATATCCTTCAGACGTGTTTCGTTTCTTTATCGGGTGTAATGGATCCATGATTTTGGTACTTCACGTCTGCTTTGGGTATCGTGAGTAAGACCTCAATGCAAGAACAAACGAATCATTAAAACTGATTTGTTAGCTTATTAAACACTAACGCTGGATTTAGCGAGGATGAATGAAAGCGGTCATTAAAATAGCAGAAGAGCTCGGATCGGGATAGACGTGATGTCTGCAAAACTGCAGCTGATCAACAAATGAGGCCCTTTGCAGTAGCAACATGCCGCATCTGCTGAAAATCACACAAAAAATGTAAGTTTACTTAAATTACAACACAATTCACAGATGTGTGGCCCTCAAACATTCCTGAAGGAAGGAATTAGACAAGAATGTTCATTTGTGGCTAAACTATTACAGATTCTTCCTCCCATTACACCAAAACTAACACGACGGAGAACAAGACTACACAAACAAAGCAAAAATGTGATTTGATTTAAGTTGACATACGTGTCTGAGCTCAGACTACACGCGTGATCAAACGAATTAGTTTTATCTTACAGGCACCTTCTTACATTTACTGTAAAGCACATGTAAAACATCACGTAAGTGACAAATACCAGAACGAACAGCTAAAAGTTCACATCACGAGTGAAGTTAGACTGAACGTCCAGTAATCTTTCTATTCTGAAATCAACACAAATATATAAGGGTGAATTGAGGTAATAATTACAGTAAACTGCAGAAATATATTCAGATTAATCTAATTCACACAAACATCTCAAAATAATTCACGAGCATGGCAGTCCTTACTGAACACGACAAATAAACCAAAACACAAAAGTTAATCACCTAATATTAAAACACACCAATTCAAACAATTACAAAACAACATCTTGTGAATTGTCTTACCAACACAAATGTATTCAGAAGTAATGCTGATCAACTTTTATATAAAAGCAATCTAACATACATAGGAAACAGGTATATTGCATGTGTAATAATGCACTTGAGCGGAAATCTACTTGGCCTACATCTGGCAGGATTTGTGAGGCTTTAGGATGTAAGAAATAAAGCCCAACCTTTCTGAAAACAGATAAATTATAAAGACAACCCAAAGCATCAGGCGGCAGAACCTGAAGAAGCAGTTTGGGCTGAACTGACAACTGAGACCAACCTGATGTACAACATTTCTGCTCAACGAAACCTGTCCAATTATAGTAAGACAGACCAACAGGCAAAACACATTGACATATTTATGAGGAGAACAAAACTAGAAACTTACATCTTACACCCCAGCAGTAAAATAAATACAATTATCAAATGCTTTATATTTTCAGGAAAAAAAGTTAAAAACTTGATTTAACTGACAGAAACTATTCGGTATTTTCAGCTGTAAATATTTTTGTCATAAAATGGGCAAATAAGATGACAGACGACTAACATAAACAAATAAAACTATTACACATATAATTATTTAATTGATTTTCTGATTGGCTTATACAATATAATAACTGCCTGAAGGTAAATATGACCATTGCAGTCATGGTGTATTTGGGAGTTTTGTTTTACCATAGTAAATAAATGATGACTATACTTATTTAACATCATACTATTATCAGCATACTGCCATTTGTTTTCATTCCACATGTAATTTACAAAAAACATGCTGCAATTAAAAAGCAGGTATTTCCCAAAGAACATTTATTATTTTGATATTTCCCTGTATTTAGATACAGTACCAGTCAAAAGTTTAGACACGACTGACCACAATGTTTCTCATGAGCTTTAAAATAATGTTTTAAAATAATGCTTTAAAATAATGTTTTAAAATAATGTTTTAAAATAATGGGTTAAAATAATGCTTTAAAATAATGCTTTAAAATAATGTTTTAAAATAATGTTTTAAAATAATGCTTTAAAATCTTCAAATCTGAAGGTGTTTTTTCAATGTTGGAAATTACTTTTGTAGACAAAAATATAATTGTGCCAAAATATTTGTTTTAAAAAATCCAGTATAGACAGAAATGTCTTCAGTTCTGTTTTAAAATCTTCTCATGTTGAGATCTCATGAAACTGAATGATAAAATGTCAAGAGTATGATTTTACTTTTAAAGATGATCAAATATAACACAGTGTTTATTTATTTTTAGTCACAACATCATTCACACAGTTACTATTGTGTTATTTCATGAGTTTACTGTTCTTGTAAAATGTAGAAAAACATCTAAAGAACAGTGAATAAAGTGTTTCTGACTGATACTGTATGTCAATAATAAAGCAATTAAACCCATTTGAACTAGTAAATGTGTTGTCTGGTGAATCATAAACACTCTTACCTGTAAATGTAGAAATCTGGATGAAGGATCTCTCCAAACACTTCCCTTCTGTCCGTCTCTTCACAATTCCCTATGAAAATAAAACTTCTTTTCTTATTTTCAGTCTCGTGTGTTTGATGAATCCTGTTATAAGAGTCACGGAGAGCTCGTGCACAACAGCGTGACATTTTAAACACAACAATAGAAGCGACAGTTGAAACAATGTATCAAACTTTAAAGTCTAATGTATCATCAACATTCGCGTTGTAAAACACTCTTCCTCACATTCACACAGTCACTATGAGAGCAGATCCACGAGGATCCGGTCGTGTCCCTCATCCCACCCGACCCGACGCGACGCGACGCGGGGAGTTCCGAGCAAAAATGCGAAATATGACAAAGATCTGAAAACTTCGGCATGAAATCCGCGATCGGACAAAGAACGAGCGAATGCGCGAAAACTCACCTTTCTGTGTAAACACGTCCACCGACAGAACAGCACGAGCTTTAGTGCTTTAAACTTATAGGAATATATTGTTTTGGCTAATATTTCTCCCGGTTTGACAGTAAAGCTGGAATGTGAAGTATGGGTTTGGTATGAAATTCACGCACTTCAGTGGAAAACGAAGGAGGGAAAAAAGTTTGAGGAGGGGCCATTGTTGAGCGTCAATCAACAGCTCCGAGGGCGGAGACTTCTTCAGACGCCACGCCCCGTTTGAGCTCAAGCGAAGCTCGAGCTACTGTACATGAAAAAACCTCATCGAAAAACATTCATCAAAAGAAAAATACATTTTCAAGACTGTCTCAGGATTGCCAAGTACCTTATTGAATGATTTAAAAAAAGTTCATATTTTATTATAGGGTTTATAAGTATTAGGGTTACTTGCTTGTTCTTTATTTATTTTAGAGTAATAGTGAAATAATGAGCAAAAATGATTCAAAATTTGTTATAATTAAAAAAAATTAACTTTACACTATCAAGATCAAAAGATTTTGTACAAGAAACATTTTAGTCAAGTGACCGTAAACGTTTGAACAGTAGTTGATATTCATTCTGTTTTTGACATTAGCACCAAGTGAAATACCCCAAACTATGTTATTAAAAGTCATTCGTTTTTAATGATTGAGTACAATTATGGTAACATATAATTCAATAAAGCTATCAAACGTTCATTTGGAAGTGAATATTATGGTTCTCAGACCCTTAGAAGGCCATCATCATCATCGTCTTCATCATCATCTTCATCATCCAGGAATTCTAATAGAATCCATTCACATTCCTGAGAGATGAGTGTGAAACCTCTTCACCACCATCTCAAGAGAGCAAAACAGTCAAAGTCAGTGATGTAATACTCTGGAAGAGAGCCGTTCTGTGTATAGACACACATCTACAGAGACACAGAGCTCCGTCTGTAGGTCAAACCTCACACATGCACATACAGTACAAATGAAAAATAAGTCTATAAAAGTATTACAGAAGTTTAGATTAAAGCAAGATTATAAGTTCTAGTAGTTCAATCTATCACAGCAACTCTTCATGTGTAACTTTCTTTAACCGACAAGTTGAGACAACCAACAGAGCAGGTTGTGACAGATCATCTCTGGTCTGGCCTGAGGCTGAAAGTTAAAAGAAAGATACCCTGTGTGTACATCAGCTAAAGCAGAGAGACTTTCATTCATCACTTATTTATAGAGATATTTACAGAGAAATCTAACTTGTTGTTGGAGAAATCTTTGGTCAGTAAGCATAAAAACAGGAGAATGTGATGAAGAAATATTGAGAGCTGTTTACAAATATCAGACAAATATTTCATGTGCTTGAACTAGTCAGCACATTTCTCACTATTAATAATCTTTTGTCATTTACTTAAATAGCTCTGATGACTTATCAGTAGTGTGACAAGAATCTCTCAAAGGATTTCTCCATATAAGCTGTGTGTATAATAATTACAGAAGACTAAGTCAGTGAAAATGTTATTTACAGTAGTTTTCACATCACACCGCTGACACCGCTAAACGTTTCAGTCCAACCCAAAACCATATAGGTCAGTAATTGTGAACAATATACATTTTTATTTCATTTTACATTTGTCTTTAATTTCACTTCATGGCATTTTCTACAATTACATTCACAGGTAGTAAAATCAAAGACAGTAATCCATTTTGGATTTGTGTTGCAATACAGTAAGACATTCTATTAAACAGGAAACATGATCACAATAAAACTACAATGACATATAAAAGGCAAAACAAAGCAAACATCAATGATCAACAAACACTTGAGAAACAGATGTGTCCCGTCACGATGAGCCGTTAAATGATTTCTCTAATGACACGTATTATGAATCTGTAGAGGAGATTTCTAAATCATTTTCTCTTGAATAAACTCAGCACGATACACTGTGACTGTTTCACATGATTCATCAATCTGTCATCTTAATGATATTAGACAGCTTTGATAAATCTAAACCTGGCTTTAATCTCAAACCTGCACTTATACAGACAAACGCTTCAAAGATCTCTCTGATAAACATTTAACACACACACATTGTTAGATTGAATTTATATTATTATAATATTATAATATATTATTATTAATCATATTTTTTTTGTCTTAATTACACAAAATGTAAAGATAAAATCTCACAGTTTGAAGTGACACCTGTCAGCCATAAATCTGTGAAATCTCAGTCTCATGTGTAAAGTGTAATGAGACGTCTTCACCAGCAGGTGTCATCTGCATCTCAACACAATATTACATGACATTACTTTATTCCAATCAAGAGGGTTTTTGAGACTTCACATTCACATTCACAAATCTACATGCAGGACATGCGGATGCTGCTACTCGCAGGCGATTTTACCATCAAAGCTGGAGAGAGCGATGGCGAAGGCCTGGACGGCACACAGAGGATATTTATAATCCAGCGTGAACACATCATCTGCCACTCTGCCAAACTGCATCACTATATAATCCTCTGAAAAATAAAATACAAAATATCACAGAATGTAATGCATATGGAAAAACAGTAGTGAAATGTTGTGACTTACGGTCTTTGTTATGAACAATCTGAAAGTTTTTGATAGAAGCTTGCGTGACTCTGCCGTTGAAGTTTAAGACGTGTGACGCCGTCTCTTCGTTCCACACCGGCGTCTTATTGCGCAGCTCGATCAAGTTCTCCATGTTTCTGTTCTGATGTCTCATGAGGAGTCCATCATTGTCCTGAGGAGAAGATATACACCATCTTCACATAATACTGTATGTCATTCTACAAACATCAGTAATCTTAAGAAACATCACTTACACTACGTGGTCGTATAGGCACTCGCTCACCGTCTTTATTCATGCCTGGAATAATGATGATCATTCTCCTCGGCCCTTTCATGCCCAAAACATTTGTTTCCTGAAATCACATTGTCACACTGAAATATCACATCACTTGAATTACATTGAGAAATGCATTTAAACATAAATTACACAGAATGTTGTCTCACGTAGACAATAGCTGCTAATTCCTGACGAGCGTTGGACATGTCGGGAAGAGCTCGGTCCGGATGCAGAGCGTTATCAAACACTGTGAATTTAGTGCCCATCAGATTTGACCTTTAAACATAAACACAAACGAGGTTTATATCAATGATGCTGTCAGATATGAAATCATAATGATAAAGTATACCTGACTTTCCCTATGAAGTTATCTCCTCCTCTGGAGAGATCTGTGGGGTCCACAGAGATCAGATAGTTTGAGGTCGTGCTTTTCTTTCTCTTTCTTCCCGCTAACAGAAACACCTGGATAAAAGAAGATGATAGATTGATATATTGGGTTAAAAACCACCACATGATCCTCAAGACGACAAATTTAAGATTAACCAGTGTTTTTTTTACTTTTAAAACGTTGGCCTGAATAGAAATACAACAGATGTCTCACTTTCTTCTCATTGTCCAGATGCAGATAATATGTGGGGTAGAGGCCTCGGTCCATTCCTCTCTTGTCACGGGTCAGTTTACACTTCACCGTGACGTTCTGTTGTGCTGGTTGAAGTACAAACTCCTCCAGATCATCAAACTCAATGACAGGAGACGGAGCTCTCTCCTCCTACACAAGAATAACACCAGCATCACAATATTTTACCCTGTTAATCACACAAAATAAGTTCACTGCAATTATTGTTGACTTCATTTGAAATAAAAGCTGTACATTTAAAGTATTTGATCATCTAAAATAATCATCTACTAAGATGAAACTATGAAGATAATTTGCTCAACTAAAGTCACATCAATTACAAACTGTCTTGCTATCAAATGAACTAGTATTTCATCAGATATCACGATTGCACCTTTTTTCCCTTTTTTCCTTTGCCTTTCTTCTTCTTCTGTGTCACTTCTGAATCTGAATCTTCACTTTCCTCTTTCACAGGAGCTGAAGACAAACACAGTTGAGTTCCACACAAAACAAGTGAACACACATAGATCTATAGCTCTAGATGTAGATCACCTTTAGACTTTTTGCTCTTTTTCTCTTTGTCTTTGTCTCCTGCGGCCTGAAACATGGACGCTGCGTTTGATCCGCTGGCTTTCTTCTTTGTCTTGTTGGGTTTGGTTTCCGCTTCGTTCTCATCTTCGCTCTCAGATCTGACCGCTGTCACGTCATATTATCAAACACAACACAGATAATCTGAATCAGATCTTTACATATTTCACATTACTCACTGTTAGCTTGAGTTCATCTGTCATCTCACCTTTCTTTTTACTCTTGCTGTCTGATTTGTCTCTGTTTATCTGAAACATTGAAGCTGGTTCATTCTTCTTTGCTTTAGATTTGCCTTTAGTGTCTGTGTCCTCTTTCACATCTTCATGTTTAAACAAACCAATAAACAAAACATTACTGTACATCGCAAAATTCCACTGATTTGAAGTGAAATGTGGAGACCGGGGCTAGTTGTCACAGTGAATATTTCTATATATGAAGTCTATTGACTACAATAAATACAGAAGATGCTTGTCACATCATACGGGTAAATTCAGTCTGTCACCTTTAGATTTACTCTTCTTTTCTTTTTCTTTTCTTTCTCTTTCTCTTTTCCATCACTTTCCTTTGAGGATTTTTTCTTGGTTTTCTTCTGTGGAGTGGTCACCCCATCATCTTCATCATCATCATCATCATCTGTAGAACCTACAGTTAAAGGACAGAAAATACTTTCCCTCAGCTGTACTGACATTCAGTGTATGACTCAAATATTCAGAGACACGGCACTTTTGATATTGAAATGATGATATATTCATTCTCAAGACACTCACTCTTTTTCTTCTTTGTGGCACTTTTAGTTTTTTTGTTGGACTCTTTGTCTTTGTCAGATGTGTCTTTCTCTTTCTGTAGTTTCTTTTTCGTCACTTTCTCTCCATCTGTAAGGGAGTAAATGATGGTTTAGTGTGATGTAAACACGCTGACAGACGTCTGGTGATGTAACACACATACTTATAGTGACAGGATTGCTCTCGGTCGACAGATCTCCGTTCTTCTTGGTTTTGGTCTTTTTGGGTTTGGCTTCAGTTCCGGTGGGTTCTGCTGGTATAGATTCAGGCTTCTTCTTCTTGGGCTTCTGTAATGTTCTGATGTGAAAAAATGACATCAGTTTATTTTTATGATGGAAGAAGAAAAAGCTGAAAAGTTTGATACAAAATCAAAGCAACGTCAGAAAAACTCACCAGTAAAATTGCAGGTGGAAGCAACAAGGAAAAATGTTATTTTACATCATTTTTATGAAAAAGTATCTTTCATCCTGATATTAGTTTCTGTATTTGATTTCTTGTCAATAAATTGTATAATCCTGATTTTTATAAAGACGTGTGTGTGTGTGTGTGTGTGTGTGTGTGTGTGTGTGTGTGTAACTGTGTGTGTGTGTGTGTGTGTGTGTGTGTGTGTAACTGTGTGTGTGTGTGTGTGTGTGTAACTGTGTGTGTGTGTGTGTGTGTGTGTGTGTGTGTGTGTGTAACTGTGTGTGTGTGTGTAACTGTGTGTGTGTGTAACTGTGTGTGTGTAACTGTGTGTGTGTGTGTGTGTGTGTGTAACTGTGTGTGTGTGTGTGTGTGTGTGTGTGTGTGTGTGTGTGTGTGTGTGTGTGTGTGTGTGTGTGTGTGTGTGTGTGTGTGTGTGTGTGTGTGTGTGTGTGTGTGTGTGTGTGTGTGTGTGTGTGTAACTGTGTGTGTGTGTCCTCCAGTTAAGTCCCAGTCAGAACAGCTATAAATACATCACCTCAGACAATCTCTATCAGACACTTATTCAAGTAAACAAAGCAATCAGTGTAGATTCACATTAAACTATATCATTAGTGTTTTACATTGTGCAACAAACTGATGAATGAAAACAGAAATACAAAAGACGCATTTTACACACGTGTCTGAATATTTTTACTGAACTTTCTTGTAGAATCAGAAATGATCTCACTGTAACTCATTATGACATACTGAAGTATCAACACGTGATCAACACCGACTCATCATCCAACAATCTAATGATTAAATCATTCATACAAACACTGCAGAAGATCCAGTATTTATCTCAAACTTCCTTCAGTGAACAAAATCAGACAGATCAATCTAAAACAATAAATCAATCTATCAATAAATCATCATCATCATTCATGATTCAAACACAACTGAACAATCTTACCTTTTCAGAAGACATTTCTCTTCTCTTTAACTGCAGTAAAGCTAATGAGAAACTCTGAAGCTCCATCAGCAGAAAGTTCTTAAGAGGATTTCACACAGAGCCATCTGTCAATCTAACACGTCACCCGGATGTGAAGGAGAAGATAGAGATACGTATCAGGTCTCTACATATATAAACACTTACTTGTGCTTTATATTTTAAACTCAATAAACTACTGAACAACACAAATATAACTGAAAGATTGATGTTCTTCTCTTTGCATGTCATGTCAAGAGATCAGGGGAGATGATTGTCATCTTTCAGCTGCATGTGACACAGATCCACCCTAACAATCACACATAAGAAACGCAGTCATCTCTCTCTCTTCATTATGAAGATTACTGATGTAAACACTGGGATTTCTTGCCAATTAGAATTGATCCACATTAGTCTCAGATGTCTCAGGTTTGACCGGGTCTCATTATTACAGCTGGATGACTAGAAGAGCTAGAAGAGTGATTCTTCTCTTAATAAACAGCACTAATGAGAGCACTATGATAGGACACTTCTATAAGGTTTCTATTGAAATGGATTGAGGTCAGTCACGTGTCTCTGGATTACATGTGAGCTTTCTTCTTCTAATGCTTTAACACGGCTTTCTAATCAGTCATTGATAAAACCCAGTCAATGAAACCACATCAAACATCATATAACATTCCATACATTTATATATTATGAAACATTATCTAAACAATTAACTCAATAAAACCTTACATTTCCACACTATACTTGTTTTATTTGGAGCATTAAAAGCACACTGAACATCATATACCTGTCAGGCATTTATTCATATTTTAGTGACTTTTAAAGAGACTAACAAAATGCACAACATGTTTCAGATGAAGTGTAAATATAGAAATGGATGAGTTTTGGTTTGTGTATCACAGCAGGTGAATGTCATAATGTTTTAACACAATGAACTCTGTTTCTCTAGCCTTTAATATAATTCTATTGCGCCATCTACAGGCCACATACAGCAGCGCACATTCTCACATTAGTGTTGTTAAACAAAAACAATCATTAGTCTTTTTCAATCAAAGGTTTTTTTAAAAGGTTTAATAGAGTAAAATCTAAAATATAAGTAAAACATTTAACTGCTGTTATTAAATAGGTAAATAGTCTTAACATCTTTAGGGTTAGTTTTTGTTTGACAATAAAATGTATCTTAATTAATATTTTGTGTCAAAATAGCTGTAAAACAGTCAAAAACATTAAGTCAGACTAAACTTAATTAAAAAACAAAATCTTATAAATTGCTTATAATTGAGAATTTCTGCTGGTGACACCAGATGGCGATATAATGATGAGAAATTACACGTGGAAACAAACCCACAAACCACAGAAAGCTTTAACAAAATGATTTCACTATAATGCAAAACTTTCTTCCCCAATGACAAGATGCTCTGGGCAGTTACCAGCAAAACAATAGAAACCATCAAAGAAATCTACTGGATTTAATGGTTAGAATGGGAATTGTATTGGTTTTAATGGAAACTATAATGGTCTCTATTGGTCATGTGTTCTGTGTAGATGTTAAGATGTTGTAAGTGTAACTATGTAGTGAACTAGTAAGAGTCTGATCGGTTGCCAGTGTGTTGCTATGGTGATTTAAGTAGGTATTTGCTTATACTGGACCATGACTCCATTTATATCTGTAGAGTTTACAGAATTAAACTGCTAATCAAGTCTAATATGGAGGGGTTTGTTGTGAGGCGCTGTGAGGTTATCATGTCTCACACAGATACCTCATCAAACTCCCTCCACATGATCAGATCTCTACATGATTATATTGACTTTAATCACACCATCAGAAACATCACCTGTAACACAAGACCCTTCAGTTTACACATGTTCATCCTGAGGAATTATGTTACACAAACACTAAAGAAAATTCACAAAGACACCTATCTCTGAGCAATATCATTTATCTCTCTAGAATAATAAAACACAGTTAATAGAGAAGATTCTACTACAGCAGTAAATGTCACGTCAGGTTAAAGCAAATACTGTAACAAAACTATCACCAGTCTGTCTGTCTGTCATTTAAAGGTGTAAATAACGTCTGCTCAATTATATACTGGCAAAGCAGGTACATCTACTTTGTTTTGTGTCTTTTAATGTTGTGCAGTTAACTGCAGGGCAGTTGTGGTTGGACTCGATGATGACGTCTCAAATAAAAGATGAAATTATCAGCCAGTCCAATCTATGAGATCAGTCAGATGATCTCAGAAGAACTGCTGAACGATACATGTGTGTACTAACTCGTGACTTATAATATTTTAATGTTAAAATAAAATAAAATTCTTCACCTATGATCTCCTGTCCTACTTTAATGAACAACTGTAAGTTGATTTATAGTTGAGGAGATTTGATGGAGTTTTTCATTGAAATATCAACTTAAATGAAGAACTAAACAGCACAGATCATTTACACACAATAGATGGACAGACAGACGAATGGCCAGTTGATTTTACAGACATGAACATATGTGATGAAGATGAACATGTGAGATGTAGTTCACATGTGTCATGACCCACTGTCCTCACCGTCACACCCCTCACGGGTACCAGCTCGACCCCGATCTACTCCATCAGAGACCTGAAGGATTCTTCTCTCCTCACGTGCTCCATTTCCATCAGAGCCGCGTCTCATCCACAAACATGTATATGAGAACATGAGAGGGTCTCTGTCCTGTCCATCACAACATCTCTGTAACTCATCTTTCTCTTGTTCTCCATCACATCTCTCACATCTCACGACATTTACAACCAACTATCTTTATCTTCTCACTTTCTCTCATTCTGCCTTCAGTTCACAGATGAAAACTGTAAGAAGGATTTGAATTTTTTTATTATGTTTAATTCTAATATGTTTCTCTCACCTTTACAAGCACAGGTGATCATTTCAGACCTTTTTCTAGATTATTTTGCCAAATCTTGTTTTTGTTTTAATATTAACAAATCAAAGATATCCTGGTGAGATAGGTACACTACTGTGCAAGAAGTGTAAATATGAACTGAAATCTAAACATAAAACCAGCTAAAGCTGATGAGATAAAGTGTGTAAAAGAGGAATTGAGAGTCATGAACTATCTGAGACACAAACCAAACGCTGACTGAACTCTCAGGAGTCTTTAACTTCTTATTTAAGACTTATGTCTTGTGTATATGTTGTGACGCTGATGGTGGAGTGAGTTTACGTGTCATGTGTAGATATTCTTTGTTCTCTTACAGAGCAACAACACACTCTTGTGGGATCGGCTGCTGAGATTTGTTCATTTTACTGTTTCTGGATCAGTTCCATTTCCCGCCCTTAAGACCCGAGCCAGGTGACAACATTTAACATTTCATAGCAACACCCAACCAGCTCTTAAACATGAAAGACTGACTGCGAAACCCAACGGCAAAACAACACAAGAGACACTAAAACCTGAACGAGTGAACGAAAGGATGATCTTATCAACTTACTGTCCTGTTTATTTCTCTCTCTCTCAGTGTCTCTCTCTCTGTCTCTCTCTCTCTCTCTCTCTCTCTCTCTCTCTCAGTGTCTCTCTCTCTCTCTCTGTCTCTCTCTCTCTCTCTCTCTCTCTCTCTCTCTCTGTGTCTCTCTCTCTCAGTGTCTCTCTCAGTGTCTCTCTCTCTCAGTGTCTCTCTCTCTCTCTCAGTGTCTCTCTCTCTCTCTCTCTCTCTCTCTCTCTCTCTCTCTCTCTCTCTCTCTCTCTCAGTCTCTCTCTCTCTCTCTCTCTCTCTCTCAGTGTCTCTCTCTCTCTCTCTCAGTGTCTCTCTCTCTCTCTCAGTGTCTCTCTCTCTCTCTCAGTGTCTCTCTCTCTCTCTCAGTGTCTCTCTCTCTCTCTCTCTTGGCAGCAGGACTGAAGTGGGAAGGCGTAAGAGGGCACACAGCTGAATCTGTTGAATGCTGGCAGGGGTCTTGAGCTTCAGTCTGTGTGTTAAAAGTGTTTCTCACTCGCCAGTGTACTTCTGTTTTCATGCTTTCACCTTCAAGATATGGAAATGGTCTCTGTTCTCCAGCGCCTGTGCTTTTGTACGTTGTGGTCATTTTGATGGAGTCTCACACCGTGTCCTGTTCTTCAGGTATTTACAACATTTATTCTGTTTCTATTCTCACCTTCACTTTTGCATTTAGCTTTAGTTGTTTTGGAATACCATCTATTCCTTCCTTCGCTTCATCTTTATCTCCTCCTCTTCCTCGTGCACGTGTCACGCCGCCATGATTGTTTCTGTGCGTTGAGATGCTAAACGAACTATTTTATATATAATAAAGGATTAAACAGGGCAAAATGATGTGATTTTCTTTAGTTTTGTTTGCCATGTTTTGCAGTCGTGTGTGGTGATTCTTTCTTTTTATAACATTTATATTTAGGCATTTAGCTGATGCTTTTATCCAAAGCGACTTACAAATATTCAAAACAATGAAGCGACACATCAAAAACAGCAACAATAGTATTAAGAAGTGCTTTCCTAAATTTACAATGTCTTACAGTGCTAGATCAGTAGTATAAAAGACACAAAAGCTTTACACAAATCACTCCTCGTATTAATATTTGTTGCAGTAGTTGTTGCTGTTGCAGGTAAAATGAACTACTGACATTAAGAGATTATAATCCCAGTAAATCTGCTGAAAAAGCTTAATAAAAGTTCTTTGTTAGTTGTGGCGTGATTGTTAAATGTTAGACCAGACAAAACTCTCGTCTTCCTCAATGATTCACATGTTTAGAGGAACTAAACAACACACAGGACTGAGATCATCCACACATCTCAGATCTTTCATTGCAAATCTTAAGAATCCAAAAGTTGCATGCAGACTCTGTGCATGATCATAAATATGATCATTCTTAGATACTATAAAGTTTACTATCAGAACAGAATTGGAAGGAGAGAGAGACGGTGGGTGGGGTGACTGAGAAAAAAGAGAAAGAAAATAGTTCCTTGACTCCTCCCTCTCTGTCCTCACATGAACTCATCGTGTTTTTTTGGCCTTCTCTACTTCCTGCTATTTTTGATCGCCCTCTCATACTCTCTCTCTCTCTCTCTCTCTCTCTCTCTCTCTCTCTCTCTCTCTCTCTCTCTCTCTCTCTCTCTCTCTCTCTCTCTCTCTCTCTCTCTCTCTCTCTCTCTCTCTCTCTCTCTCTCTCTCTCTCTCTCTCTCTCTCTCTCTCTCTCTCTCTCTCTCTCTCTCTCTCTCTCTCTCTGGTAACCAGGAACAAAGTCAGAGAGTCTTTATTGGGAAACGTATTTCACTCATCACCTACAATTACAAGGCAACAGGAACATAAAGAACCTGACATTATGAAAAGCAACTCAACACTCGGATATCCAGCTGTTTTCACGGCTCTCTCACAGCAGGTATTTCTTACTCTGATTCTGACTTGAAGTTTGGTGCAGGTCGCATGTGTCTTACAGGTATCCAAACAAAACAGGAACAAATAAAACTATTTGCCTGAATGTTTTCTGCTTGAAGCACGTGTCTCTATGCATCCGTGTTAACTTTTCAAAACAGGTGTCAACAGAAATTAGACGCTAGTTTAGGAAAAGAGTTTCAGCATGGGGTGTTTAGTGTTTGTTTGTGATAAACGGTGAAGACAAACCTCAAACAAGGTCAGCAGACAACAGGCGCTTCCGCTTTACAACTGCTGATCGCTTCTGAATCTGCAGAGACACACAAGAGAATTTTATTCCTTCACAATATTCACTTTAAATTGGTTGTTAATGGGGTAGTTCTTTTATTCTCCCTCATGTCATGTCTTTCTTTCTTCGTTAGAACACAAAAGAAGAGATTTTGAAGAATGTTGATAATTAAACATCATTGATTTTCCATTATATGAACCACATTCTCACAATATCTTCTTTTGTGTTACACTGACGAAAAGAGACACATACAGATTTATAAACCACATGAGAGTGAATAAATGATGACAGATATTTTATATTTTGTGCTGAATTAAACCTTTAATGTGATTTATTGTGTCATTTCTTACATTGTTGTGTTCTAGTGTCTGTTTTTCAGGGTAAACGTACATCACAGCCAACCTTTAAAAAGATTATAATACATTACACATTATAAGTTATATCAAGTTTCTGTCTTACACTGATGACACTTCAATCTAATATTAAATTGAAGAATAGCACATAATCTATTTTTATGATTAATATTACAATATTTTCTCAGAGTATTTTATTTTACATTTAAAGTTGAACAATTAAACATTAGAAATGAACACTGTCAACAGATGTAAGTTTATAAAATATGTAAATGTAAAAACCAGAAGCACTTTTACAGACATTTTGCATGATATTAAACACAAACATTTACAATCCCTTTCATTCTCATAACAAACCCATTATATCCTGCTGCTGTTTGAATCACATCTATGAAATGATTCAGTGAGTTTATTCTCTTTATGCAGTTCATTGCTTTGCATATATTATTATTTCTCATGAAGATTTAAGCTCATGTTGACATAACCATTACTGTGTGTAATGATCTGTGAGACCTTCATCATATACTGTGACTGAATAACAAACAGTCCGTCTCAAATCCAAGACAAACGTCAAACGAGACCACAGCTTTAGATAGAAAAACTTTCTTCTGTTTTATGTTCATGTAGACATTACAGGTGACAGAGCACAACATTATACAGAAGAAACACACACAAACCAGAGAAATTCAGAATGTTAAAGTCTCACATCATCTCATCTTTTAGTTCATCTGGTTTACATGTTAATAAGACCAATACCATCACATCACCCTTAAACATCTGAAATCCACCAAACAAAACATCCCTCACAAACATTCATCCTGATTCTACTACACATCATCTACATGTATCATCTACAGTAAAACAGGATTTCTCTTCACACACATTCCTTATTCAGATGATAACATTAACATTACCAATCTGAGACAGAAATGAGACTATCTTCTGGAGTCTCTTTTGATAAACACAAACTGTCATTGTTGACTTTTGATCTGTTAAATGGTTAGAAAGGAAGAAAGGAGGAAATACAGAAATAGGTTCAGCAACATCCAAATTTCCTTTTGCATTTAAGAATGTTGTTTTGTGGTACAAATGTCATGTTTGATATATGGGCTAACATTTCACTTCTAATGGTTTAATGCTCAAATCCATGACTTGTGTGATATTGCTTTTTGAATCAGGACAATCATATAAAACCATCGAAATGTCTTATAACGTCAGTGAATTTGATTATGAAAAGAACTACTGCTAAACAAATAAAAGAGGGCAATTATTTATTTAGATAATTGTTCATTTATAAACATTAGAGTGTTCATGTTCATTCATGTTAATTCATAATAGTAAACATCTTAAAATGTCTTTGTAAAGAAACATTAACCATTATAAAATGAGAGTTCATTTCATGTTAGCTATTAAATCATCTTGCATATTAAACTGAATGATGAAAGTAATAATCATTTTTTCTTTCTTCTTTTTTGAGGTAAACTGCTGGCACACGTGTCACTGTTCCTCTAGTTGAGGTAGTAGATTGAATAGTTGTGGAGTGTGAAATCTCCCTCTGAGATAACTATACAATCTACTGTCTTTCTGAAGGAGACGGACTACACAACACAACACAACACAACAGGACATGAAAGATTGTGTGTCTGTGAATGTGTGTGTCTCAAGATGAGGTAGTAGGTTGTATAGTTTATGGGATGGATTCTATTCTGTTCAGGTGATAACTATACAGTCTTTTGCCTTCCTTAAGACACATCATGAGCGTATTCAAGCGTTAAATCTCATCATTAAATCTCATGAAAAGGATGTTGATTGTTCATAATTGTATTTCAGAAATAAAAGCTTTAATCATTCATAAAGACCCTGTGAATGAATTTGACGAGTCAAAACATGATGTTGATGTTTGTGTTGGACATATCAAAGGGCTTCTTCATTTTGATAAATGAGCCCATGAACCTTTACAACACATCCTACATTCATCAATGACACGTGTGTGTAACTCAATGACTGTTTCATCTGTAAAAAGCTTTATTAAGATCATATTTTATTACAGTATCATACAAACAGGCACATTTATGAAGTTTTATTATTGCAAAAATAAAGTAATAAAACATTTAAATGTATTAAACCTACATAAAAACATGACTCTCCTTTACATCTTATTTTCTCCAAAAACAAAATGAAAACTGAGGATTTTTTGCCACAAAATGCCATTTTTTATTTTGGCCATTTTTAAAGAGAAAACAGCCCAAAGATTTTACTTACTAAATAGATCAAAAACATATTTGAAATAGAGCAATATGCAGGCGATTAAAGAATAAGAAATGAATCATTTTAGATCCAACTGTGCCTTTAAGTTTTGCACTTCTGCATCTCTATAATGGAGACGCTTTTTACAGCGTCTCTGTTACAGACATGAATCTCTGGAGTTCTGCTGTTTTTGTCTTCCTGCTGCTGTGGGCCAATCAGCTTTCTCCAAATCTTTATAAACTCCGCCCTGATCTTAGGGACTCTGAATGCATAAATAACAGGGTTGAGCATCGAGTTCGCATGAGAGAGAATGACACCACAGTACATGACGGTGGAAGACACCCGGATACTCCGACTGTAGAAACGAATCGTGAGCATGATGTGTAAAGGAAAACAGCAGATAATAAACAGAGCCAAAACCAGAAGCAAAGATCCGGCCAGTCGGTGTTCCTTACGGTTACACACGTCAGATTCAGATATACCTGCTTTTCCTCTCGACTGACTGATTTTAAAAAAGATAAAGCAATACAAAGCGATCATGATAGTCAACAGAGGAATGAGACAGCTAAAGAAAGTAAAGTTCACAAGATATGATGTGGGAAGGACATTTGTAAATGTACAGTTTAATGTGGTGGAGTTGAGATGTTTTACGGTGTCATGATTGTACCATCCAAACATGGGTAAGAAACCCATCAGACACGGCAACATCCAGCAGACGGCAGCGAGAATCCATGAGCCACGTTTACTTACTGTAGACGTATACCTGTCAGAGAAATTGAATGTTATACTATAGAAAACATAGGGTATACTTCATTATCTTCAGTGTTGCAAGAAATGTTTTCTTGTCATTTTATCAGTCAGTTCCTTGAGGTTTTTAAACCTGATTTTACTTCATTATTCAGACCAAATGATAGTTTTATAAACTAAATTCTCTAAAGCTGAATACATAAATAGTAGGCTAAAAGTCTTTTAGTAAAAGTTGTAGTTGAAAAGAAGAGTCCTAACTTTAATAAACTTAAAGCTATAAAAGGCACTTTTTCTAGTTCAAAAAGAAGGAAGTGTTTGTGAAACAGAAAGCGTTTTTAGATGTTAAATGTTCTTTATGGAATGATTCAGGCCGAGCGGTTATTCTCTACAGCATCATTATTCAGCGTCTTTATTTTTGAGAGTGTATGTAGTAGATAATATCACATAGTGATGACTGTATACTGTGAATTAAAGGAACGCTTCACTCACCTGAAGGGAATAGAAACTCTCAGGTATCGATCCACAGCAATAGCCAGCAGATGAAACACTGAAGCCTGAAGCGGTACAATGACAACACAACTCATAAAGAGACATGAACCCAATGAGCTTTCAATCCTGGTTTTCTGCAGTACGGAAAGCGGAACGACAACAGAGCCGACGAGAAAATCGGCAAAGGCCAGAGAGACGATTAAACAGAAGGTGGTTTGATTCAGAGATCCGCTCTTCCAAACGGCCCACATCACCAACACGTTACCCACACAACACATCACGGCTATGAGCACGTCAACACATATGAAGACAGAAGCCATCACACCTAATGACATGAGGACTATAAGAAGAGCATTAATAACACCTCTCTTTGACTTTTAGTTAGTAGGAAACCTTCTTTATTCTCACTTCACACCCACACTGAAGCCTCATTCTCATGAAAAACACACATCAGATCTTCCTTTCAGATGTCTTTAAAAGTTTTATTCATCATTTGAATAAGGTTTTATTTTTAGCTTTTAATGTAAATGTTTGTTTTATTTTAGAAATAGTATTTCCTTTGTCATATCATTAATAATTTACTTTTCTATATAAGTTTAATGTATTTTTTTCTGTTTTACTTTTAGATTAGTTGTTATTTTTAAGGTACATTTGTCAAAATAATATTTTGGCCAATATTTTATTTTTATTTTAAACAACACAATAGTTTTAGTAGAATATAATAACATTATCTATAGGTTCATACGATCACCTTCAGTGATGTATCAGCTGGTGGCGCTGTTGAGCTGCAGTCACATTAATGAAAGCGTTAGTGTCTGAAGAACACTCACATACTTCAGAATTTACATGTGTATGTGTTTATTCAAAGCAACTGACTTTAATCAAGCAGGACAATATAAACTCTCAAAAATAAAGCTGCAGTTTTGATTCCCCAAAAACCTTTTAATCAAAGGTTCTTAAAAGCACCATTTCTTTTTTACCTTTTTATAATCTAAAGAACATTTTTCGCCACAAAGAATCTATTGTGATACAGAAAGATTGTTTGGATGTTGAAGGTTCTTTAAGGAACCAGAGAAAAATGATTCTTCTACGACATCATGAATCATCTTTATTTTTAAGAGTGTATGTATGTGTGAATTTAATCCACAACCTTTGTGTTAATATGCCAATGTTCTGTGAACTGAGCTACAGAAACACACTTTATCTCTTAAAAACTCATAAGTGTGCACTTGTGTAATATGTCAAATCATCAAACCACAGTAATAGTTTCACAGCAGCAGCTCAATTCTGCAGTAAACCACTGATCTGTGTGTGATTTCACTTTACACGTTCACTAATGTTAATGTAATCATCTAATGTTTGTGTTGTTATATGTGGTTATTCATGTGTGTGTCAAGCTTCTACTAAAGAGGATTTCCTTTCTTACCCATGACGACCTCAACTTAGTTCCTCTTGAGTTTCTTTCTTCTGCTTCATCATGTCTGACAGCGAGAAGGTGATCTACACAGTGTTGGAAGTGGTTATCGCTGTAGGATGTTGTCTGGGGAATCTGCTGGTGATCTGGGCAGTCTGCTCATGTCAGGCTCTTCATCAGACCACCTTCTGTTTTGTTGCGTCACTGGCCGTTGCTGATTTCCTGGTGGGTGCCGTGGCCGTTCCTCTAGCCGTGCTGGTCGACGGGCGAGTGGAGACTAGTTTTCACAGTTGTCTTCTCATCAGCTGTGTGGTGATCATGTTGACTCAGGCCTCCGTTCATTCTCTGTTTGCCATCGCAGTGGACCGATACCTGCGTGTTTATAACCCGTACAGGTAAGGCTTGATTTACATTTAGATTCTCAGACTTGAGTAACAGACACTTGATCAATCTTGCACAAGCAAGTCACATTTCATTCACGTCTGTGGAAACAGTACAAATGAAATCACAGATTTGAGAAATCATTAACTTTATTCTGAAATATAATTATTCAGACAGAAGACAAGTAAAGCAAATATAAATGCATGTGCTTACAAAATGTGATATTTTAGGTACAGAGGAGCGGTCAAAAAACAAAACCTGTGGGCAGCGGTAACCGTCTGTTGGCTTTCCGCTTCTATGCTGGGTCTTATTCCTCTGTTCGGATGGCACAACGCCGATCCCACGACAAAAGTCAACTCCACCATCACCTGTCAGTTTCTCACAGTCATTCCCATGTCTTACATGGTCAACTTTAACTTTCTGGTTTGCCTCCTCCCACCAACTCTGATCATGATAGCCCTTTACATTTTCATCTTCTGTACTATAAGCAAACAGCTGAGAAAAGGAATCGGTCAAGCTCTGGGCTCCAAGACGTTTTATCATAAAGAGCGCAGATTGGCTCATTCGCTGGCGTTGGTTCTGGCTCTGTTTGCCATCAGCTGGTTCCCGCTGCACATCATGAACACGTTAACATACTACAACACGAGTCTGCGTGTACCGCCTCTTGCCTTTCACATAGGTGTTCTGCTCTCTCATGCCAACTCTGCAGTTAACCCTATAGTGTACGCTTTCAAAATCCCAAAGATTAAGATGGCGTATAAGAACATCCTGATGAAGCTCACCAGCTTGAAACAAAATCCCAATCAGAGTTCAGATAATAACGCCAGCAGCAACTCAAACAGTAACAGCAGGTGTAACGTGAAAAATAGTCCAACGCCAAAGATTACTCTGACCGACAGTCAGGATGTTGGAACGGTTACACAGCCTGTAACGTCTAAATGACTGACAACTTTTCAAGTTAATCATGTGAAATATATACATCATTATTCTTTCATCATTTATTTATCCTCATGTCAAATGACTTTCTTTCATCTTCAGAACATAAAAGAAAATATTCTGAAGAATGTTGATAATCAAACAACACTGATCCTCATTGACTTTCATGATATGAACACAAAACCACTGAGACATTTCTCACAATATCTTGTTTTGTGTTACACTGAAGAAAGAGTCACATACAGATTTATAAACCAAATAAAGGTAAATAAATGATGAATGTTTATTTTTGGGTAAACGATCACTTTAAGATGATATATGATAACCATATATTGCGTTAGATTAGTGATATTTAGATATTTGAGCAAGCTTTTTGAGCATGTGATCTAATATAAAAACTGATAGATCAGCTGGTTTCACAATGAATGTGCTGTCATTTCTGTTTACTGCAGCGTTGTGTAACTAACACAGACTGCAGTGAAGAAGAGAAAGAAAAAACTGATGAGTTTCATTGCAGTTACATCAGTAAATATTCTTCATAACACACACAGTCTGTAATAAACACATTCAATCAGTGTGTCAGACAGTAGTTTGTATGTTTAGATCTCAGACACAACATGGTACACACTTTACTGTCACTGAAACTACTGTAAGTGTTAAAACAACTGTCACAAAAAGTATGTTAGACTTCCTGTATCTCTTTCTGTATCTCTCACTTCCACCAATACAGATTAAACATTGATATGACATCATTTTGCACTTCACCTTCTCTTAACAAAACTAAAAACTATTGGCTATTTGAAAAGGGGAAGAAAATCACTCAAAATACATTTCAGTTTAAAAACACCCAGCAGTCTTCCTACACGCACCGCTAAATAATCTGCACACATCACTTTTATCAGAAACACAAAACTGAAAGCTGGCCATGATATTACATCAGATGATTCTCATCTGCCAAGCTCTTGCTTGTAGTTTTCTTAATTGATTTACTGGCACGAGTCCATGATGAAGCAGTCTGGAGAAGAATGGACTGAATGTGCTTGTGTATTTCTATAAGACAAGAATCACTTTGTTCAGTCTTTTCACTCTGTACAGGATCATTTCGGCATCGGTCCAGCCGGCGTAGGCAGAAGATGTTAGATTTATGACAGTCATTTCACACATTATTGCTCTTTCTAACAGCGCACGAGTCCGTTCTGCTGAGCGAGGTTAAAAACGAGTGAAATACATTTTTGGGCAGTGTACTGAAGGGCAACATCTACATCAATTCTCATCTGGTGGGGATTTAAAACCAAAGAAAGTATTACTATATAATACATGTCAATTTCATTTTTGACCACATTGCACGTGTTGCTTAACCCTAAAAGATCACAGACAGAGTACACGCTCAATTTAAGGTGATGCAAATCACAACAGAGACAGATTGCGTAACACCACATCAAAAAATATCTTTAAGCGATGCAAGCGATGTTTTTACAAAAATATTAAAAGGAAATGTATATACTGAAAATAAGTTACTGGTGGCATTAACACCAATTACAATATGGTTAAGCTGATAACTTGAAACCAAACGCTTGAAACTAGAAACATTTTATTAGACTTTAAGGTAACTACACAAACCACCGAGTGAATATAGAAATCATTGAAATATCACAATGATTTGTGTTTATGTTCTGCAACAATAACACATGCTGATCATTTTCAAAAGATGTAATGATGCTTTCTTTTCCTTTTAAGAATATGAAACATGTATGTTGATTATGTTATCTTCATTTTTAATATTTTATATTCATATTCGTTTTGATATAATGTTTAAATCAGTGATGTGATATGCTCAGGTAATCTGCACAGACTGTTATGCTTGATAAGAAGTCTCTACCGGATGTTTTGCATGAGCGTTGGAAATAAATTTCAGCTTGAATTTCATTCACCGTAACAGCTTGTACCTGATTTACCTATTGAAACATGCAAACGACCAGGTCAAGATCATATCTGCAGCCAATGAATTATAAAAATACATTATTTAGAAAGGACTTTAACTGTATAATCTCAAGCTTGATATTCTAATAACTCATCTCTCTTCAACAAGCCACACAGTTTCTTTAGCATGCCAAAGATTAATCCCAGATATAAAGCGGTTTGTTCTAATGCAGTTATAGTGATGTTTTCCTCAGCCAAACACAATTCTTTATAAAAGACATCTGCAAGAATTTAATCAAATGAAAGTAATCAGAGAGATTGCCTTATGAAGACATCCTCCAACAGAACAACCTGAACTTTACTGCCGTGGATAATCTTACAGTTGTTCAACATCACAAAGTTCTTGCGTTACATTAGAACATCGAGAGAGGTGTAGATCATCTCCACACAGATCAATCACACAACTGAAATGTGTTTAAAACAGCTGCAGTTTAACCTATATATAAAATCACAACTGAGATCTTTATCAGACCTTTTGCTTAGACAGAAATGAGACGAAACAAAGCACAAATAGAGACCGTGTGGTGTATTCAGCTGGGAAAGGTTTTCCACTAATGACTTCAACAACATTCAAATGTGCCAAAGTCTGAAATAACAAATCAAAATCTTCAATATTCACTCAAAACTCATGAACATTTCTTTATGTTTTATCTCTATATTTATATTGTATGTCCCCAATTGTTTTACTATGTCTGTTTGCCATATTGAACTTTAGCAGACAAATCTGTGTCAATGTTTAGTAAAATATGATTATATAATAATATAAAATAATACAATGTATTCCTGAGTTATGAAGAAATAAACCTTCCTTTGGGTTATGACTTAGAAGATAGCCACGATTAGATGGCCACGACAGTAAAGGCAACACTTCCGCACACATTCCTCTACTCCCTTTTGTTTTCTTTCATAGTTTTTAATGACTTCACCATTATTCTAAAATGTAGACAGTGGTAATAATGAATAAGTGCGTCCTACTTACCAACATTAATCCATTAGTGCGCTATAATGAGCGTTTCTTACTGAAAAACTCATCACGTTTGATTTCCTGTGTGGGAATATATAAATATTAAATTAAATCTGTTCACTTCACAGAGATATAAACGTGTTGTTTTAAAAAGTGTCTGAGAGAGGCGAGAGCGAGAGAGGGAGAGAGAGAGAGAGGGAGAGAGAGAGAGAGAGAGAGAGAGAGAGCAGAGAGAGAGGAGAGAGAGGGAGAGAGAGAGAGAGAGAGAGAGAGACAGAGAGAGAGAGACAGAGAGAGCGAGAGAGAGAGCGAGAGAGGAGATATAGAGAGAGAGAGAGAGAGATTTAGAAGAGACAGAGACAGAGAGAGAGAGGAGGAGGAGAGAGGAGAGGAGAGAGAGAGGAGGAGAGAGAGAGAGAGAGAGAGAGGAGAGAGGGAGAGAGAGAGAGAGGGAGAGAGAGAGAGAGAGGAGAGAGAGAGAGAGGGAGAGGAATTAAAATGATACAGCAGTAATCGGACCACCCCTCCCTTCATGGCCAGCAGTGTCTCCACAGATGAAGGTAGCGGGCAACTTTATAAAGATGCAGAGACACAGAAGAAGGAATACAGAGACATCTCTAAAGACATCTGAACAGCAAAAAGAGAGAAAGATCAAGAAGTAAAATAAACTGAAGACATCATAAACAGTAAATAAAGTAAGAATCTTGCCATGGGGGAACAGAAACCACCGTCAAACACGTCATCTCATCAAGAAGTCATTGAGAACTGGGAGCAAATGGATATGATGTACATTTCTATCGAGAGCACGATTGCCCTGACATCAGTGTTTGGAAATGTTCTGGTGGTGTTAGTGGTGGCTATGAACCAGGCTCTGAGAGACCCAACCTTCTGCTTTATCGTGTCTCTGGCACTGGCCGATATAGCTGTTGGTGTTCTCGTCATTCCTCTGGCTGTGGTCATCAGTCTGGGTCTCATGACACCGTTTTACACCTGTCTCTTTATTTCCTGTCTGTTAGTCATGTTCACTCAGAGCTCTATACTGTCACTGCTGGCCATCGCCATCGACCGATTCTTACGCGTCAAAATACCCACCAGGTGAGTCTGAAACATCTTCTGTTTGCCATCGACAACTATGTACTAAATAAGCTTCTTTAGTTTTTATATTCTGCCAAACGACATTAAATGTGCATTTATCTGCATTTTGCAACACCTCTGAAGACAAAAAAAGTTAAAAATGTCATAAATTCAATTGTTACATAGCGATGTGTTTATACTGCAGTTTTAGCATTAATGTGTAATTGTTTTTTATTAAAACATTACTGTCTGCCCCGCTGAAAAAAGGTTTAAACCAAACTTAAGCTTCAACAGGTTTAAGCTGGTTTTGCTGGTCGCCCGGTCTGGTCGAGCTGGCTTATCTAGAAACCCAGCTGTCCTCCCAGACTGACCAATGAGAAAAGCGCTTTACACCTGCCACCAGACCAGTCTGACCAGACCAACAGAGCAGCAAACCAGTTGTGACTCACTAAAGGCTTTAATTCAGCAGTTTCCTGAGTCAGACTGCAGGACATCCATATATCTGCTGATTTCTTTAATGCAAATCAATGGGCTGGTGTAATGTAAAGCTTTTAGCTAAATTAAACTCCTGTCTGTCAGGGGAAATTATGTCCACTGCTCTGTTAGGACTCTGGCAGCCTCTCTAACCACTCATTTCCTTACTGTGTGATACGTGCATGTGACATTAACTTACGCAAATCTTTCAGGAGAACAGTGAACAACAACTCATGATTTGTTTTGACAGATACAGCACCGTGGTCACACAGAGGCGGGCGTGGGTAGCTGTTGGTTTGTGCTGGATCCTGTCCGTTCTGGCCGGGTTGGTGCCGATGGCCGGCTGGCATCGCAGCCTACCTGGCAACTCCAGTACACAGCTCATCGAATGCCAGTTCACTAACGTCATGTGCCTGAACTACATGGTCTACTTTAATTTCTTCGGTTGGGTGGTGGCACCCTTGACTATAATGATCGGACTGTACGCAGAGATCTTTCGCGTAATTTGCCGGCAACTCAATCGTCGAGCCGAAGCCACTTCTGATTCCAGCAGGTATTATCGCAAAGAGCTGAAACTAGCAAAGTCTTTAGTGCTAGTTCTCTTTCTGTTTGCTCTCTGCTGGCTTCCATTGCATATCATGAACTGCATAGTGTTT
>CM032798.1:312500-387500 GCA_019155185.1 Beaufortia kweichowensis | reverse complement strand
TGATGTAGTAGTCACGTCACTGTATTAAATCAGAATCATGTCTAATGGAGGACATGGCGTTAAACATTTGAAGAGCCGTAATGTGGGGCGATATTGATGATCTACTGGGACTTCTTTCAAAGAGCATTATCCCGGCCATCTCATCATCATCATCAACAGGATTATTCATGTAATTACTCTTGTTTAGGACCAATTCTTTCTGTTATTTACAGATGGTTATGATGTATATGGTCTGTTTTAATGTGCAGAAATCTCCCAGGTCTTGTGTGTTATCTTAACAATAAAGGTTTGACACTGAACACTTTTAAATGGTATCAAAGGCACAGTGGATGTTTTATTGTCATTGAAGGTCAGTTTAAAGTCAACAATAAAACTATTAATCCTATTTAATTTCTGAACACATCTTGGTTGTGTTGTGTATGATATATCACAGTCAATGAGAGAATTATCATTTTTTTTTAGTTGGAATCTTTCATCAAAATGTCATAACTTTTTACACCCTTTTTCTTGATGACATCACCTAAAACACTGCCAGTAGTGAATGTAGTGATGTCATGCTAATAAACATCATTATACTGTTCACAGCAAAAACCAGTTTGAAAAGTTGCCATAGAGATTGTCAAGTTTCACCTCCTCGCTTTCGTAAAGTTAAGAGAAAAAAGTTTTTGCTTATACTTGTTGGTTTTATATCTAAAGTAAAATAAAGTTATTGCATTATGTGTAATCATGTAACCTCCGCTTAGTGTGAAAAGTCATTTCCTTAGTAAGTGATGTATTTCCTGTGTTGACCGTGTAACATCCTGTGGTAAACACCATTTTCAGCTTGTGTTCTTCTGACTCAGACTAATAAAAATACTTGCATTAAAGCAATAACTATGTTCTTTTAAGAAAACAACATCAGATGACAGAACTGAAAAAGTAGTTCATTTACATTTACATTTAGGCATTCAGCTGACGCTTTTATCCAAAGCGACTTACAAATATTACGAGACAATGAAGCGACACATCAAAAGCGGCAGCAATAGTACAAAGAAGTGCTTTCCTAAGTTTGCAATGTTATGCAGTGCTAGATAAATACCTGTAGAGGAAGGAAAAGTGTTTTTTTTTTTTTTATGCTGTTAGGTGTTCGTGGAAAAGGTGCGTTTTAGTCGTTTTTTAAAGGAGGTGAGGGATGTGGCAGACCGGAGTAGTTGCCACATTTCTATATTTACTATTGAGAAAGTGTTTTTGGTTTATTTTGGCTAAGCATCTGAATGAGCTCAAATGTGATCAGGGGACACTCAGTTGCACTATACAATGAAATTCTAATTCTTAAATTATAAAAGTACACAATATAAAGTACACAAAATTGTACACAATTGTGCTTGGGCAAGTGTGTGTAAATATAATTCTGAATGTGCAATGTAAACATGTATGTGATGTTCGGATTAACCTGTTAATAGAAAATAAAACCTATTTTTCTGCTTGGTTTTTGTTTCAGTACACAATGCCTAGTTGACATGCAACTGCTGTTATTTTCAATGATTCACATCATCTTATTATTACAACAGTAATGAAAGTGATAGTTTATTGTATGTTATATTTAAAAGTTATTTAATACTTGATTTTATTACTTAAGACATTGAATGAGACGGGATATTTATTTAATAAAGTATAAGTGACGGTCGTGTTTCTCCGTAACTCAAGACGGCGCCACCGCGCGCAACACAAGGAAGTGACGTAAAGGCGGCGGTGGATTCTGTTTCCGGTCATTGCCGCTCCGCGCTGCTGTGCTGCGATAATGCCGAAGTGAGTCGAGTTTTAATGTTTATTTATTTACGTTTATTTCACATAAATCTTCGCTTTGTATTGTCCAAAGCCTAACTAGACAATCCGATGAAATGAATCATTTAAAAAAATAACATATTGAGGAAAAAACGACGTTTTCCCCCAGATGTGATCTAGCTGCTTATGCTAATGCAACGCTTGAGTTTTACATTTAAATGTTTTCAATGGTCTTTATCTTCATAAGTGCGCTGCTTTCAACACTGTAACAGAAACCATATGTAAACGTTGCATATGTTATGAATGTAGTGTCATAACTGCAGTATTTATTAAATGAACAGTGTTTCAGTATCATTGTGTAACAGTAAGAGTTTGTGTTGTTTAATTGGCTTTGTGTTTGTCTCCCGCAGGTTTTATTGTGATTATTGTGACACATATCTGACACATGACTCGGTAAGATTTCCTTATTTTCCCTGTTAATCTAGACTAATGTATAATTCCTGGTTGTTTGGTGAATATAATGATCATTTGTGTTTGTTTACAGCCATCAGTCAGAAAGACCCACTGCAGCGGACGCAAACACAAAGAAAATGTGAAGGATTATTATCAGAAGTGGATGGAGGAGCAGGCTCAGAGTCTCATTGATAAAACAAGTGAGTGACCTCTGTCTGTCTCATCCATATATATATATACATTAGATAGAATAAACAAACAAATTAAGATGAAAATTGAAGTTTATTTCTCGAATGGAGTTAAATACTCTCACCTTTGTCTGTGTAACAGCGGCCGCCTTCCAGCAGGGTAAAATTCCTCCCACACCGTTCCCTGGAGCACCTCCACCCGGTGGATCTCTGCTACCACATCCAAATATTGGTAGGTCCCTACAAAGACATTTACAACAATCGTGCCTGTAAACGTGATATAAATGTAGAATGTAGTGACTTAACTTTTTTTTTTCTTCAGGTGGACCTCCAAGACCGGGTATGTTACCAGCTCCACCAATGGGCGGCCCTCCAATGATGCCCATGATGGGTCCCCCTCCACATGGCATGATGCCTGGAGGACCAGGTAAGACTCGGGATCTTATATGTAAATATGATCTGTGCAAGGGAGAATTGTCCATATAAATAGAAGTCTATGTTCATTTTCTCTCTGTTTTTATTTCCTTAAGGTCCAGGTATGAGGCCACCAATGGGTGGACCAATGCAAATGATGCCCGGACCGCATATGATGCGTCCTCCCGCTCGGCCAATGATGTTGTCTGTTAGACCTGGAACGGTGCGACCCGATCGATAAAACTACAGCAATCCCAAAAGTTTTCACAAGGACTCTGCTAAATAACTGCACTGGTTTTACAGTAGATTCAAGACTTTTATTTCCCGAATAAGTTTTAAGATGACTTGTGTTTATGTCTCAGAGAAAAGTTTGGTTCAGAACATTCTGGTGATGTCAGATGTTTGACTAAAATTAAACGAAACGGTGAACTTTGACACACTTGAGAAGGTTACGTAGTGAATTTGTGTATGATGTGCATTTATTATGTTAATTTTTTTTTTTTATGACTTTGTCTGTGTTTTTCATTTTCAGAGACTTTTTAAGAAAATAAAATGAAAAACACATTTTGCCTCCTGTTTGTATTTGAAAACTGAATTCTTCAAGCCAGAGAAATTAGATCAATCACAAAAAAACAGAAGATGCTTAAAAGTAAAAACACAATAGACATGGGAAGAGCAAAAATTCCATTTGAATTTATTAGTTCAATGGCATCGAGACAATATAATGATTGTTCCTTCAGTAGCTGTAATGAACATACAGAACAGTATGAACATTCAGGATAAGAATACATTATATAGACATCTTTTAATCATAATGACGTTCCCTTTATCATAGGCCAACAGTGGTGTTTGATCCTGTGTTCAAGTGCAATCATTCAGCCCTGATCCCAGTGGATTTCTGACATCCTCATGCCAATGCTAATGTCATTCTCAATGTTTGCTCAAACACAATTCAAGTGAATTCAGAGAGTAAAGTGGGAGAACTGTGGCCTGAGGCGTTTGTGTGATTCTTCATTATCTGTAAATCCGTTCGGCTGTTTCACTGCAGCATATGATCCCAGATTCAAATCAACATTAAATGAAACTAGTGTCTTTGTGATATGTGTTTAACAAAGTAATATTATATCCGGTTCTTCGCTACATATTGCAAATCTATAGCCTGAATCTGCTACATCTTTGCTATTTCACAGTAATTTCATTGCATCAGCCACTAGTTAAAAACAACATTTTTTTTCTTTTCATCACAGACTCACATTTGAACCAAAGTCTTTGATACGTCACAAACCTTCATCAAGCAAAAATGTTAAAATGTACACAGAGCTCAATAGATCAAAACATACTTGTGGGGTTTTCCTCAAGTCTATAATATTCAAATAAACACAGTTGAAGAGAAAACATTGAACACAAATGTTCACACAGTGCTCAGTAAACAGTTTTTGTCTTTGGACAGCAGTAAAGATATAAATGGGTGAATCTCAAGAAATGTCCAGGTTAAAAATGCTCCAAATTATCATTACCACAATGCATAAAAATATTATTACTGTAATGCAAAAACTACTGCATTGCAGTAATAAGAATGTTTTTTTTCCACAAACAAATCTATATGGCCCTAAAAACAGGCTTCATTCTTTTCATGCAATATATATATATATATATGTGTGTGTATTGATTTTGATTATATGACCCAGACATTTCTTTATGAGATTAACCAAAATTTACGTTCATGCTAAATTAGATTTTATTATTTGATGTGTTTTGTCTGGTCTCACACTACCAGCAGGTGTAATTCTGGACAGTCACTCTTTTACGGCAGTTAAGTGCTAATATAACCTCTCTCTCTCTCTCTCTCTCTCTCTCTCTCTCTCTCTCTCTCTCTCTCTCTCTCACTCTCTCTCTCTCTCTCTCTCTCTCTCTCCCTCTCTCTCTCTCTCTCTCTCTCGCTCGCTCTCACTCTCTCTCTCTCTCTCTCTCTCTCTCTCTCTCTCTCTCTCTCTCTCTCTCTCTCTCTCTCTCTCTCTCTCTCTCTCTCTCTCTCTCTCTCTCGCTCTCACTCTCTCTCTCTCTCTCTCTCTCTCTCTCTCTCATATTCACTCCATTTCTTTCCCATTTGGACTCACACATAACGTGTCACCTGATTCCCGTTCAAATCACACTTTGGTGTCCGGAAACTTGAAAGGTGGTGTCAGCTACACAAGGAAAAATATATTTCAATTCAGAAATGGGAATGTGCTAAAATCCCAATCAATCTATTGTGTGTCTGAGACAAGACAGGACAATGCCAATCACAAAAATATAACTGTCAAAGATACACAAAATCACATTAACAGGACGGGATGATATGAGTGAAATGAATTTTCAGCCTCTTTGGATATTTTTGATTAGAAAATGATACCAAACAATAATGATGTGTGAGTTGAGAATGAAGGATGATGATACTGAGGATGTGCAACACAGTCACAAAGAAATGAGCAAAGCAAACTGCACGTTCCTGTCCACACCGACAACAAACACACGTACACACTGACAAGATTCTGGAGTGACAACCACATTTAATAAAAGCAAACATTCATTCAGTCTGTTTTACAGAACTTGGGTGGAGAGACATTATTAATGTTTGCAAATATCTGTTTCTGTTTCTCTCGCACTAAAGTCTTCTTCTGTACTCACAGATGGAATAAAAATATAGCGATCGGGTTCTTTAGAACTGAATTTGGTTGTAAAATGCAGTTGTCACTTGTGTGAGATCGAAAATAAGACGAGACAGCCGTATTAAACTGCATAGTGTACGTGCCCTTTGAGACGAGACAAAACAGAGACCTTACAGAACATAACAACTAGCCAAATCTTATACACTAAAACAACATTTCTCTGTTAAAAGCTGAATATTGACGTGTATAACGCTCCATAAACGTTAAACACATTTCACATTATACATACAGTCTCAGTGCTCGTGTCTTGGCTTCATTATTTTTTCTTAAAACATTATTTAGCCAATGTGGAAACTCCTCTGCAGTTAAAAAAACACCATACTGTTTTTTTTGTATACCAAAATATTGGACTTTATAGTGGAAATCTCAAGAGAACAGAAAGAACAAATGTTTACATGAACACATTTACTATGTGATGTTACAAAGATACTAATATAAAACTAGTTTGATACCGTATTTGATTAAGCATCATAATCAAATACCTTCCCATGAGAAAGTAGAATGGGAATATTGTCTTGTATATTGTGTTGTGTCGGGGTTTGTGTATTTTACTGGAAAACACGTATTACAATAAACTCTAAATCTACGTTCCATCTAAACAGGCATCAGTCTTTCTTCCTCAGACCTAGTAAGACAAAAGGAAGCACTGGATGTGAATAAAGATGATCAAACTCAATCATCTGAAAAATGAGGTGGGGAAAACGGGTCACGCTAAGATCCAGCTACAGGACAAAAGTGATCTAGTGCTACAGGGAGAGACGCTGAAGAATCGCATTCATGATGGTAAACGCACGTAAACTGTTTTAGTATTGCTGCTGCAGTTTGTGGATCTACTCAGTTCTGCCGACACGTCCGTCCAGATGAGAAAATGCTACAAGTGTCCGTGTTACCCGGCTCAAGTTTAATGATGGAGAACCCCCTGATGCGAGAGAGCGGATGTAAACATTCAGCGTAACGTATAAAAGAGGGAAGCTTTCAGAGACGGTTAAGAAGGCTGGTTATAGCACAAATCCAGAAAGAGCCCATCAGTCAAGATGGAAGAGAGGGTAATGCAGGCGGGAGCGGGGACGGGATGTAGTCTTGCCCTGAGCGAGGCTACAGATCACAGTGAGAAGGCACGGGGCATTAGAGTTCGTGGGGTTGAACGGGGACGGCGGGCGGGATTGGACCGGGACCTGCTTCAGAATATGGTGGTCTCGTACTTGGTGCTACTGGAGGGTCTGGAGCAGTCTCGGGGTTCGAAGAGCCAACTGGTGCTGCCCAAAGACTGCAGATCTGTTTCTGGATCCAGAAGATCCATCTGACGCTGGAGGAGGAGCGGCGAATGAGACTGCAGGAGAGAAGGCAGCCAACGCAAAACCCACATCACACACGTGACCAGACCGAGACGACGTGGATGAACATGATGAGGAGAAATCTCATATAAAAACACTGCTGTCTGGACCTGATGATGACCGTCTACTGACTACTAAATAACTCCTACTGACAATGACAACATCTGTGCAAAACTTCTTGCAAATTGATTAAATCCTAATGTCAATGTGTAAGTTAAACGACACCCTTTCAAATGTATAGAGATGATGAAGCCAATCCATGATATAGAAATATAACATATATACACATAAAACAGCAATTAATATAAAAACCCTTTGGACAATGCTATTCTGCACATCCTCAGACTAAAACAACATGCTTTATATAAGCTCATCTGTTAGCATGACAGTAGGCTGTGACCTGTTGCTAGTGTCAAAGAAACATGTGCATGAGGGGAAAAAATAAGTGGATAATAGTGAAAGTTGAAAACAGAAGAGGAAAATTAGTAAAGTAAAGAAGGGTAGAGCAAGCTTGAGAAAGAGAGAGAGAGAGAGAGAGAGAGAGCAGAACCTGAACTCCAGGGCTGAGGGAGGGCAGCGGGAGGAAGGAGGGGTGGTGGGCGGAGCACGTGTGACAGTAACAGCAGCGGCATTCAAGCACAGGTGCATCCTGGGAAAGAGGAGTGATCAGACATAGAGATTACAGGTGGACATGTTCAATCGATCGGGACTGATGATGGTTAATTCACCCATTCTCTTTTGTTTTAATACATATTCAGACATGATCCGTGAGAATCGATGCTGTCTGATCTCATGCGGAAGATTTAACGGGAACATTGTGATGCTTTTGTGGAGTTTGATTGCTTTCATCATTCTCATGAATCTCTTCTTATGTTTCACACATGACCATTTATACCAGTACATGATTTAAAATGAGTCAAATCTTTTTTACTTTTGGGTAAACTGTTTCTGAGGATCTACAGCTCACCAAACACACCAAATACTCAAAACTTCAAAATCAGTCAGAATCACATTATATCACTATAAGCCTTAGACTAGTGAGAAATGAGGATTAAAGATTTAATAAAGCATCTATTGTTAAGATCTTGTGTATATATTGACTTCCAAACTGAACTGAGTTACATCAGACATTATAGTTTCTTTGTCATCAACAAAAACATGGTGGTGATGGATTTATAGATATTTGCAATACTACTGATAGCTCCCAAATTTCAGTTCCACAGAGAAATAAAGTCATTTTTTCTGATGTGTGACACATCTGATGTGTGATGAACTCATACTCACCGTCGAGCGTCGTGGATTGTTGCGGGATTGAGACGTGGGTCGACTGCTCTTGGTTTCTATGTTTTCTGTGACCGGACCCGCATACGAACTGTGACGTCGTGACTTCTGCGTCTGGAGAGCCATCTGATAGGCCACCTCGAACGCTTGTCCCAGAGTCAGAATGATCTCATACGTCTGCGTCTGCACACAGAACAGATCTCTACATGACACCTCGCGTGATCGTCTCTATCATATATGGTTTTTATATCCGCAGGGTTCATTCACGATCAGTTACGTAATACTGATAAATCAACACTTACCACCTCTACCGTAGTAAAGACATGACAGAAGTGATAACCAGACTTGAGGTCTTTTGTGATGTAAGCAAACGTACAGAGATCATCAGGATCCTGAGCTGCACACGAGATGTTCTGGATCTCGTGCTCGGCTACTATTGCCTGAAAAACATCCAAAAACACATCTCCTGTCATCACTACAACACAGACAAACTACCAGAGACATAGAAATGTTCTTTAGTTTGATGGACAGACACTTGTGTTCACCTTTGTGGCGGCATCAACAAACTTGACTCCTCTGTAGGTGATGTGCAGAATGATGACGGGACCTTTCCTGTGGTCTTTAGATTTCTGTATAACATCACAGAGAGAATAGATCTGTTAATGCATTCATTTCTGTCTGGAGTTACTGAATCATTAACAGACGTATACCCTTATTCTCGCACACGCCTCCTGCGTAGACTCGATTCCTCGTAGATCTCGAATGATCACAGAGCCTAAATACTGCAAGATAACACGACACACGGTCAGAGAACACAACAAACTTCTCAGGCAAACGTCTTAGAAACATGATTACAGCTCAAGGTTTTATCTAGTGTTGCAAAGCAATAAGATGTCATGATTAATCAAGTGTTTCTGACTCCAGCAATGCCAAGATCACGAGTTAAAATCAAATATCTAAAACCTATAAAATGCTTTAAATACAAGAAAATAAGAAAATAACTAACATCAATAAATAATATCAATATGTACACCGACGCTCAAAGGTTTAGATTTTTAATGGTTTTTAAAGTTTCTTACGCTCATCAAGGCTGAGTTCATTTGATTAAAAATACAGAAAATATTTTTACAATGTTTTTCTATATTAATATACATCAAAATGTAATTTGTTAATTTAATAACCTGTAATTAAAGCTGTCACTCCAGTCTTCAGTGTCACATGATCCTTCAGAAATCATTCTAATATTGTGATTTATTATTTAATATTTTATTTGGAACCTGTGATACTTTTTTCAGGATTCTTTGATCAATAAAAGGTTAAAAAGAACAGCATTTATTTATAATAGAAAGGTTTTCTAACAATATACACAACTATTCAAAAGTTTGGGTCAGTACACTTTTATTCTTTCTTTTTTGAAAGTAATTCATAAAAAGTGATTTACATTATTATATTTGGAATAAATGCTGTTGTTTTTAACTTGTTATTCATCAAAGAATCCTGAAAAAAGAATCAAGGGTTAAAGAAATATTTGGCAACACAACTGTTTCCAACATTGATAATACTGATAATAAATCAGAATATTGGAATGATTTCTGAAGGATCATGTGATATTATCATGTATCTCCAAACAATCTTTGTCATGTCTGTAATGTGATCATCACTGTGGCTAAATCTAACTAAGGCTTTGATTTAAATCTATGTCTCTCTAAAGATACACGTGTTGTGATGACATCATCACTCACTCTGGCCTCATAAACACATGATTCTGTGATGAGTTTGTCGGGGTGATGGTGCCAGGTGGACACAGTGGTGTATGTGGCCGATTGACTCGATGGACGAAGGCTGAAGCGTGAATGACGATCTGCATGACGATCCTAAAGAGAAAAACACAACAACACATGAGAAGTTTGTCCTGCAAACTGTATTACAACTACTGCAGTCATGTGACCATGATAATATTACTGTAAGAGACAGACTGACAATATGATCAAAACAACAACATTCAATCAATTATTCACTGTCAGAATAGTTCAATGTTGTAACAATTCACAACAAGTTCAACTATTCATTTTATGAACATTGACTTATGTACATATAAATCTCTCTCTCTCTCTCTCTCTCTCTCTCTCTCTCTCTCTCTCTCTCTCTCTCTCTCTCTCTCTCTCTCTCTCTCTCTCTCTCTCTCTCTCTCTCTCTCTCTCTCTCTCTCTCTCTCTCTCTCTCTCTCTATATATATATATTTATTAATGATTTTATTCCATAAACATTTGATGATTTGAGTTACATCTAATGACACTACCTGACAGCATTTCTCTCACAGATGTTAAAGTTTATTGACTTTATCTAAATTATTCAAGATACACTTTCTCTTCATCATGTTATAAGTTATTTATGTGCTGTGACTGCTAACCTCTGAAATCAGTTAAAGTAAAAAAATACTTAATTTAAAAAATAAACTTATTTCTGCAAAAAGATTAAATACTTTTAATAGTTTAACAGTATATATATACAGAAAACAGTGTTGTATGGGGATTTTAATGTCACTTTAGGTTAAAGTAAACAATCAAAATAAACAAAACACTAAACCTTCATGGTATTTATTAGGCAAAAAACAAACTGCAGCGTATAAGGGAATATGGTCAAAATATAATAGATAAAAATATCACTTTTAACATCATTTTTGGCCAAGATTGTACAAAATGTAAAAAACATATGAACAAATAATAATATAAAAAGGATGTTGTTTGGCTCAAATGCAGAAGTGCATGAGAGGGAGTGATGTCACAGGTGATCATCTCTTCAGATACTCACGTGTGATCGTGATCTTTCACCGAAGGAGCGGAGAGAGATGGTGCCGTCCTGATCCAGCGCTCGACTCTTTCGGCCCGATTCGCTCAGAGGCAGCAGCATGTCCATCGAGCGGCTGGTGTACGGGTCCATAAAACCCAGAGATGATGTGTTCTGAGACAACAGATCCTGAATCTGATACAAACACAAACCTCATTCACCAAACATGTTTTACCGTGCTGTTTTTCTGTTTAGCTGGAGAATCACCCGTCACCTTGAGCTGAGAGACGCGGTTTGATTTTGAAGAGGCTTCTTCATACGGCCGCTCTGCTATGGAGGCTATGATCCGTTTCCTGTGACCGATCAGAGCGATTTTTAACACCTGAGGAGAGAAAACACACACACTATCAGATCTATAAACACATGGACACATGCAGAATAATACATTTTTGTAGTTGAAAGACACCGTTAACACTTACATTGACTATTTCAAGTTCCCACAGGTTCTTTACACACTCCAAGGTTCTGTAACCGCTAGACAAAAAGTTGTATAGATATTCTCCAAGACCAATAGACTCCAGCCATGAAGACAGAGACGTGGTTCCATCAGAACCCAAAGCTTTCACCTGAAACACCAGTAACACAAACACACATCAATGTTTGACAATTCTGAACACAGCACTATGAAAAACCACAAACAAATGCTTTAAACGCTTTAAGAGAGACCTCACATGAGCATTAAACCAGTATGATTCATGTTAAAGTTGGTATACGCATGGAATATATTTCTCTATAATGTGTATTTTGTGTTTTCTCTTGTTTTGGCCATTGGATCACACTCAGAACATGAGTATAGGGAGACAAAGAGTTAAGTAATAATTATAAAATGAATGACAAAAATTGAGAAATGTCTACAAATGTGATATTGTGTTATTTAATGAAGACATTTAACACATATACTGTGTATTACACTAATCATACCTTAGGAAGTCTTTTAGCCGCATGAAGGATTTTTTTTCTGTGACCTGGATCGGTGATGCCGAGTTCTTGAAGATCTTCATCTTCCATGACGTTACTCCCCTAAACGACACGATTCACGTGATTAAGTTTCAATTCGCTGAACAATACAGTGTCGGTGGATTACAGCGTTCAATAAACCACATCAGCTTTATGCCTTTAATCGGATCCGCCGCCATCGAGCAAAGTGCCACGCTGATCAATGAGCCCCTTTCAGACGTACAAAAGACACTCACCATGAAGCGCAGGTCGTCGAAGCCATTGAGCACCAGCTTGCTCTCGTACTGCGGGAAGCCCACGTGTTCCAGCCACTCCCCCACCGACTGCTCCGGCGCTCGGCTCCCCGCCGCATCTGTAGACAGAGGATGCCGTTTGAGCAGCGAGAAACCGTTCAGCCGATAGCAGCGGCACTCGGAGGCCGAGATGTGGCACTGCCACATCATCTTCGGCCAGCAGAGCTGAGGACAGCAGCAACAACAGCAAGGCAGTGTCCAGGCTTACGACACGGGCCTCCGCTCGCAGCGACGCCCCCGATGTACCCGCTAAACTAAAGGTGGAGAAACCTCCGTGAGGACCCGAGACGGGCCGGACGGGGGTATGGAGGTAGACCTTGGCTGCTATAGTCCTTTAGAATCAAGTATGAAAGACTTCAACAGAGACGATTCAACACAAGAGGAAATCAACTGCACAGCGGTGTGACGGGGAAGATCAGAAGAGTTCAGAGGAGAGAAATACAGAGATGCTAGCAGGAATGATGCTCAGCGACTGTAAAAGACACAATGCAAGGCCTGACTTACACCGGGCCCTTCGTCAAAGCCCTAAAACCAGTTATGTTGAAAATAAAGGAAAACTGTAAGTTCACTACAAGAGTCATTGAGCCGACGCTTCATTAACACGGCCGTTCTTTAACACCCGAATCTTTGCGTGACACCCAGTTCATCCTGTGATACGTCTTCATGGCACATGTTCTCATTTCTCTCTCAGCTGTTGACCAAGAAACCCAGATCAGAGCCGGTAATCCATTGACTGGAGATGCACCTGGCAGGGTTAACATACCAGAACAGACAGAATCATCAAAGTGAAGCCTTCATCCAATGGAAATAATCCCTGTTGGGGGGCTTGTGTTCTTTCTGCAGTCCAGCCCACCTGTCCTACGGTTCCTAAGGGTCCCGCACCCCCCGATTAGGCAACGTTCCGGTCGCGGTCCTCCAGACGCAGCAGAATGAAGCGCGCCATCAAAGCGAGGTAAAGCCGAGCCTCGATCCAGCAGAAACGAGTCGAGCCCGTAAGAAAGCCCTGTTGATGTCTCGCTGTGGTTTTTTGCAGCCCGGCACCCGGCTCTGCTCGCTCCGTTCTTCTCGCAGACGTTCCTAAGGGTCTTGCGCTCGGGGGCAAGGTTTGCTGCATCCCTGATCCAGGAACGCACAGTCACAGCGGCAGCTGCATTCAGCGCTCACAAAGCACAATATCCAGATGACATACGGCTCCTCCAGAAAGCCATCCGCAGCTCAACGCCTGCACGCTAGCGGCTGGGAATCACCTTCCACACATCTTACTCGTTCACTTTGACTCGGCCTGGTTCTCTCTCACCGTTTCTCTCTGTTTTACAGTGATTTTCATTGACGGAGTCTTCTCTATAAGCTCTGCAGAGCTGCCATATGCTGTCTGACACCGAGAGCCGCTGCACGGCATATACGCTCTGTTCCTTCCTAAATCCCCCTCCCTCCTGTCTCTCTCGCTCTCTCTCTCTCTCTCTCTCTCTCTCTCTCTATCTGTCTCACACACACACTCTCTCTCTCTCTCTCTTTGCCTCTCTCGCTCTATCTGTCTCACACACTCTCTCTCTCTCGCTCTATCTGTCTCACACTCTCTCTCTCTCTCTCTCTCTCTCTCTCTCGCCCCTCTATTTTTTCCCCGCTCCCCATACTGATTAAAATTGCACGCAGGCTCTGTGATCTTGTTGGTGCAGAAAGGACACCATCAGTGGAAAGAGACAAACCCCAGTCACACGCTACTGTGCCGGAGAAGACGGAAGAAGAGAAAACGTACAGGTCCTGTTGTCTCCCCCTCATCATCATTATCACAATCCCTCAGCACTCTCTCTATGAAAAATTAAATCACAGCCACATACCGCAGTAAATCATCAGAGGAATTAAATTCATTAATGTGTCACTATACGGTCGGCTGCGTGTTAAACATTAAGTCAGTGGAGCGCTTCACCCGCGCTCACCTTCACATCTCACACACATCCCAGTCTAATCATCACAATCTGGCACACGTGATGTAAGGTTTGTATTTGGTCATCTGTATTTTCACAGTATAGCGGGTGTAATGTGGTGTCACACATGAGGGCATGCGGCTGAAAGCGGATCGTATGAGCTGTCAGAACATTATTCACATCTGTAAACACACACACACACACACACACATGCATTAATCTGCAGATGTAAAGTTCATTTAAACAGCCGCAGGCTCACAAAAACATGTTGTTCAGCCACATAAATCCTTCCTACATTTCAGATTCGCCCCAAACAAGAATGGTGTTAGCATGCTTAAATTTATCATTTTGTAAAAAAACATTTTTAATGGGTTTCTATAGACCAGTTTAAACAAATTCAAGTGATCAGTAAGTACAGGTCATTTCTTCTTCATCCAGCAGGAACAGATGACTGACTAATTATTGATTATAATCGTGATAAATCTCATCTTAGTCCCTCGACACACATTGTTTCTGTTTTAAAAAATGAGGTCCAATAATATCAGACACACAGTAGTGACAATATGTGTTTCATGTTGTTAAAGATTTAGCCAAAGCAAAAATACATCATCATCCTGTGAGATGACAAAAAAACATACAGTTACTGATAGACACTACCGGTCAAAAAGGTCACTTCTCGTTTTCCATTTATATATCACAGAATAAATATAAAATGATTAAATATATGGAATATCACAAATGAAGCGTTGGGAATTATGTTCAAAATAAATGAAAAAAGAACTATACAAACCATAACACATTAATCTTTAATATTCACATGGCTGTACGGGTCATTTCATGAGTGTTTCTCACCTTCCGCGGTTGATTGAAGCTCCTTTGAGATCTCCAAGCCAACAATTAGAGTCATGATCTTTTCAATCTAACACAAAAACAACAAGAACAAAAGGATTATAAAATGTAATGAAATATTTAATTTGCCTCTAATCTGCCATGACAGTTTACTCTTCATCAGACTTTTTAGAAATTATTTTTATTCATAATTCATATCTGTTGTTTGCCAAGACCACGTTTATGAATTCAGAAGAGCTGAAAGGTTGAAAAAATGTAAATCTGCTGTTTACAGCATATTAAAACAGACAGACTTCATAACTTAAATGCTCATGTTCCAATTTAAAAGAAACAAAAACAAAAAATAATCCAGCGATATAAACCCACAGTGACTAGATTAAAAAGATCAAAGTACATTTAGAAAATGCCTTCCTAAAAGAAATCCTAGTCTAAATAAACTCATCTTCAATCAATGGATGTTTAGCAGATGCACATGTGTGCTTGTGGCATAAAGCAACCGGCCATCTTCACTCATGACTAACCTACATACTAACACACACTGCGCTCTATACACTTCACATCTATCCATTATAGAAGACACATTACATCATCACATTCACTGCTTCATCTGCGCTCATAAAGTGAACTGTATAAAAAACTCAAAATATAGGAAATCAACAAAAAAAATGTACTTCTATACCTGTGAATATGTATGTATGAGTGTGTGTGTGAGAGAGAGTCAGTGACAAGTCAAAGAGTTTCTAAAAATGGTTCAAAAAAGGCAAACGTTTATGCACAGAGAGCAAGAATGAAACATCACACAATGAGCAAGAATGTAGAAGCACCTTGAGAAAATGTAAGGAAGTAATAAAGATTTCATACAGGTCTCTTCCATGACAAAACTGTAACTAGATTACAGATCTTCAATATACAGTAATGGACTAAACGCAGAGAGAGAGAGAGAGAGAGAGAGAGAGAGAGAGAGAGAGAGAGAGAGAGAGAGAGAGAGAGAGAGAGAGACACAGAGAGAGAGAGAGAGAGAGAGAGAGAGAGAGAGAGAGAGAGAGAGAGAGAGAAGGAAGAGAGAGAGAGAGAGAGAGAGAGAGACAGAGAGAGAGAGAGAGACAGAGAGAGAGAGAGACAGAGAGAGAGGCAGAGAGACAAACAGAGAGACAGACAGAGAGAGAGAGAGAGAGAGAGAGAGAGAGAGAGAGAGAGAGAGAGAGAGAGAGAGAGAGAGAGAGAGAGAGAGAGACAGAGAGAGAGAGAGAGAGAGAGAGAGAGAGAGAGAGAGAGAGAGAGAGAGACAGAGAGAGACAGAGAGAGAGAGAGAGAGAGAGAGAGAGAGAGAGAGAGAGAGACAGAGAGAGAGACTTCATTTGCAACTGCAAATGAAGATTAGTATGGAGGTAACTGACTGAATGAATGAATGAATGAATGGTGGTTTAAAATAACAGCGGGCACCTCTCAGGAGCATCTCTGACAGGTGAAAGCCTCTTTCGTCTGCTTTTCCTCCCTTGTGAACATCCTTCACTCTCCATCTAAAGATATTTTCCCCTGACATCTTCCGTTTGCATATGAATTATGAAGAGACTTACATTGCCATCTGTGGAGAGCATGTTTGACCGCTCACTCAAACACAACATTACTTTAGGTTTCCTGCAGAAGTGCTAAAACATTAACACACTGAGCAGCATATGGACTGTTACAGTCTGTATGAAAAGTGCATGAAGAACATCCATAAATTCATTTAAATATATTATAGATATATATATTTAAACATCATAATGTAAGTCTAAAAACACATAGTAATACCATGATGCTTTTTTAGTTTTTTTTTATGTATTCTTGGATGTACAATTAAACCAGATGGTTTATCAACTTATCTGTAAATTTCCAAAGTAAAGTACCACGGTATTACCAAATGATCATACTATACACCACCACCAGCACAGTGTTTTACTGTAACTGAAACTAGCACATAATCTATCATAATACCTATTAAAGGGTAAATACTTTATTTCTACACCACCAGCTGAAATAAACAGAGGAATGTTGTGAGAGTCACAGTCATTGTGTGCAGCACAGAATGAGGAAAGTATTTTACATTAAAATAATCACACACTTCATCTTCTGTGTAAGTTACTGATGTGATCAGGAAGAGGTTTAATAGAAAAGTGCTGATCCAGCTGTACAGAGCCGGTGCTCGTCATCTCTCTCTCTCTCTCTCTCTGTCTCTCTCTCTCTGTCTCTCTCTCTCTCTCTCTCTCTCTCTCTCTCTCTCTCTCTCTCTCTCTCTCTCTCGCTCTCTCTCTCTCTCTCTCTCTCTCGCTCTCTCTCTCGCTCTCTCTCGCTCGCTCTCTCTCGTTCTCTCTGCACATTAGAGCTGCAGATGAGGAGGCTTTATACCTTTTATGCAGAAAAATGATCTTTGAAAATGAATTACATCACAAACGCATGAATAGAAACAGAGAGAATGAAAAAGAGATTCAAGACAGATTCCATGGATTAGAAATGTAGGAAATGGAGAAAGAAAAAATTAACAAATGTAAACAACAGAAAAAGACAATTGCTACATACTGTTTTACAAAGCTTTGAGGAAAAATCTACTGTTATTACCTAAAACAGTCAGCGTTTTAAGCAGAAAACAGATGGTTTTGGCTCTGTAAGAGTCACATTTGAAGCTGTTTATGCCATATATATCCAGTGACCGCACAATTAAACTCTTTAACAATGTGCCATGTTGCTTGGAAACAATCCACCGACAGTCTAATAATCATCTCATAACCCACTTCACACCCTAGCAACCTCCCAAAAATACTACTGCCCGGCAACACCTTAGATACCACCAGGTTTATTAACCCTGTGTTTAAAACACCTTCCTGTTCTACTCCTTTATTGTGAATATTCACGTAAATAAAATGAATGCTGCCATTTTATAAAATCAATAAACCACAACTCGTGTGTGGCTTAATGATTTATTATCACATAAAGCACTAATACAGTTTGATCTTGTCACACGACATCATTACTGATCTGATCAATGATTTACAGTGATAAAATCTCCCTCTCATTCACTCTCATGTGGTTTATAAACCTGTATGTGTAACACAAAAGAAGATATTTAGAGAAATGTCTCAGTGGTTTTGTCTTCATGTTGTTTGATTATCAACATTCTTCACAATATCTTCTTTTGTGTTCTGAAGAAGAAAGAAAGTCATACAGGATTGAAATGACATGAGAATGAATAAATTATGAAGAATTTTTCATCTTTTTAATGTTGATCAGCAACATGCAGGTAAACTGCAGATTAAACAGCATGAAGTGTGAATGCAGCGACGGCTGCAAGGAGAGAGTTTGCAGCGTGGGTCGACCCCTGGGAAACATCCTGAGAAGATGTGGAGTGACAGTTAAGACCCAATTATCCGCGTGTGCTGCGGTCAGAAGAGAACTGCAGAGGGACTGATGGGTCCAGCCAAGCGTTCAGCATTCAGCCACTGGCGCTGATAGAGTCAGGACCGCTGACTCCATCTCTCCACAACATCATCACCACCAGCGTCCAGGACTCTTACCTCATACAACTAACACCTTACATTATTTAAGTATTTAAAGTTTTACCACCTTAACCCCAGCACTGCCCACGATCATCCTCATGATGTCTCACAACCTCTATCTCTCTCCCTGTCCATCATTCACACTTCAACTCTGTTCTGTGTTCATCTTACCTCGTCCCATTGAGATGCGAGCGAAGGCATCTGCTCCATTTCCTTCCTCTCGACAGCACAGTGAGACGGGGATTCACGGCGGCACACAGGCCCGTCTCTCTCACGCTCAGGTGAATCCAGCAGTCTGGTGTGATGGCTCAGATGAAGCGTTGGCATTATTATCAGTCTGGGCCTGACGGACGATGAGCGTCTGGACTGGACATTCTGGATTTCTGGATCATCCGTTGAAGATTTCCTCTGGTCCGTCTCTGCCAGGAAACAAATCCGCTTTACAGTTAGTCCTAATGCACCTGCTATTAGTCAGCATAAGCTTTTCTTATCCATGGAATTACACTTAAACTAATAAGCTCAGTTTCTGTAAATCTAGCAGCGTGTGTACTCGTGTTGATTTCATGTTTTCACAGAGGTCCATCAGACTGTGTCCTGTTTGCCTTCCCCTCTTTTTAAACACTGTTTTCTTCCCTTTCTTGTCTGCCTCTTTCACACAGTAACACACTCTCAGAAACACACACACTATTCTCTGAAGTTTCTAACTAAAGGACTAACACTAATGAATGATGTCAGGATGACTTCAACATCTAAAATGTACAAAATACTGCCTGCAATTAAAATTCAGACTCTAACAAGGAGGGTTTCTTAAAGGCATAGTTCACCCAAAAATAAAAATGATGTCATAATTGTTTCACCCTTATGTCATCCAAATCCTGTATATGATTCTTTCTTTTATGGAACACAAAAGAAGATATTTTGCAAAGCGCTGGTTACCGGCACTCATTGACTTCCATTGTATCTTGTGTTCATACTATGAAAGTGAATGTGTGCCGGTAACCAGCGTTTTGCAAAATATCTTCTTCTGTGTTCTGCTGAAGAAAGTCATACAGGTTTGACATGACATGAGGAAATAATAAAAGAACTTTTATTTTTGGGTGAACGATCTCTTTATAGATTGAAGACAACAAATTCTAATGAAAGATTATTAATATTTAATATTTCAGTCACTAAATGACTGTGTTTAAGTTTTTTCCTTATTGATACCCACAAACAAAAGCTTTTATTAAGCACTAAACAAAGCTTTAAAATGATGCTATTTATAACAAAATATAAACAAAATTAATTTTTGTTCAAAATCTATTACATACAAAACAACACAAGTGTCCACAGAATGACGTCACTTAAGTTTAAATATTGATTGTTAGGAGAAAATAACACATGTTTCGTAACACACCAGTAGCTGACTCACAGTAATGGGTTTTGTAAAGCCCGGCTTTATTAATACTGACAGCTTGACTAATCAGGTTACACTGAGACTGTGTGTCTGGCTCTGTACCCACTATGACGTAAACATAGTACTGCAATTACAAAACACATTCAGAAATATTAAGAAAGATAGAAAATATTGCATGTTTTAATTTGAACTGTTAAGTTAAATACAGTCTTTAATGTAAGTTAAGCAATGAATCTGTCGTTTTTCCTTTTCCAGTCCTACCAAAATATTCTTAGTTTCTATTGATATCAGCTCACCCATTACTAGCTTACCATAATTTCTTATAAAGTCAACGTAATGTTTTACAAGCATGAACTAAATAACAGAAGAATATGAAATTATAATTATGGGATATGAAAAGTATGTAATTATATATATGTGTGTGTGTGTGTGTGTGTGTGTGTGTGTGTGTGTGTGTGTGTGTGTGTGTGTGTGTGTGTCCGCTCCCCTCATTTGTCCTCTTGTCTACTGTCAACTGAAATTTACTGACTGTACTGACACGAACACAGTAGAAATGTGTTAAAATTAACCAACATGTCTAATATTATGACAATACAAATCTGTTTGATGTATTATATTATTGCGTCATAGGAAAATCTTCGTCATCTTTCGTAGTCTGAACTCACTGTGGTGTTCGTTATGACCTCTGACCTGTGGAGTTTATTATTTTAAATACAGATACAGATATACAACACAAGTCATTACATTCTATCTATTATCTTTAAGGGACTTTATCTTTAACATTTTACAATTTTATTTTAGTGTTTGCATTTAGTGAGTTTATTATGATACTAATGCAGTTTCAAACCATGAGCTAAATCAATTTCCAAATCTTATTACTATTTTAGTGTACAAAACGACAATAACAAGAGAATAATGAAAGGAAATCAAATACATTCCCGGCTTTCCAAGCATTACATGTTTTCAGTGCTTTTTCCTTATCGGTTTGTGTATAATTTAACTTATTTAAAAATGTGAAACAAATGTATGTCATAGCTATAAACAATTAAATAAACAACTTTATGAATGTTCGCGATTACGACACGCTCGAATAGCAACAGCTGACGTCTGGCCGCACCGCGGTGACGTCACCCCGTCACGCTACGCCCAGCCCCTCCCGCAGCCATGCGTACTGAGCTTGTTATCGGGTCGCTTGTTATGACTGGAGAAGGCCTCGGACTCAATTAAAACTTACCCCCCCGTCGCTGCCCCGGGACAGCCGCGTGCTCATGGAGGGCATGGACATAGACTTGGATCCGGAGCTCATGCAGAAGTTCAGCTGCATGGGCACCACGGATAAAGATGTCCTCATCTCGGAGTTCCAGAGGCTGTTGGGCTTCCAGCTCAACCCGGCTGGATGCGCCTTCTTCCTGGACATGACCAACTGGTGAGTCCGTGGCCTGGACTGCGGCCTACGGGGGGTGCGGGTCCGTGTGTCAGCCTGACGCGTTTCTCTGTGCGGTTTTCTCACTGTGATCGCCGTATATGCGATTAGCAGCGTTGGAATGACAGCTGTCATGAGCCGTGATGAGTTTAAATTGAAGTGAAGCGAAACAGACAACAAGCTAACTGCTAACAGACTGTTTATAATGGCAAGAAACGCGCGAGTTTCGCTCAACATATGTTACAAAAGTCATGCTTTGCACAAACACGCTTTAAAATGGCTCTTTGTGGCGTTATTTTCTTAAGTAACTCTGTTTCGTTGATTTCTGTCTGTTGACAAACAGTTAGCTTGTTTGTGTTAGCAGCTGACTACTACACGGGCTTGTACTAAACCCTGCTGAGTTCACTATGTAGACAGCACGCGTGTGCGTCTCCAGATGTGTCCGAGTCAGCTGAGATGAATCTATATGTGTCCGTAACAGCCAATCTGACAGGCGAATGATGTTTAAACCGCTCATGTGTTGTCTTCTGAGTGCTGTCTAACTAGTGCTTACTCGAGTTATTGTGTAATGACGCTCAGTCACGACTTTACAAACACACTGTTTCTGATTGTCACCGCGAGATATTACTTTCTACTGATATGGATATGAATGTGATTGTTTAGATTGTCAGGGAAAAGTCGTTTTGTTTGTGTAAACTTTGTGTTTATTGACTGTAAGTGTTACGTAATGAGTGTACTTTCATCTTAGGTCACACACAAGTCAGGCCCTGCCTTCATACGCTTTCTGAGCAGTTCATTTAGTCCAAGTTTTCATTTGATTACTGGATATAAAATACTGAAAATTTGGATTAGTACACAAATAATTTACAAAATAAAGTATTTTGAAGGCAACTCCAGTATTAAAATTTACTGTACATTTGACAAATATGTCATTAAACTGCCATGCAGCGTGCCCTAAAAATGTGCTATATGTGTCCTATCCCAAAAAAAGAGGTTTGACCATGTTGTCTATTAACCTTAACACAATCATTGTGGAACTGTGGTCTGTTTTAAAACTTTAGCATTAGTAAAGGTTGGTAGTTTTTGCAGATCTCTGTGAAATGTCTCCTGCGTAATGTCACAGTGTTGGTTTTCTTTCTTATCAGGAACCTTCAAGCAGCTATAGGTGCATATTATGACTTTGAAAGTCCAAACATCAACACGCCGTCAATGTCTTTTGTGGAAGACGTGACGATTGGAGAAGGAGAGTCTGTCCCTCCTGACACACAGTTCACAAAAACATGGAGGATACAGAACACAGGTACATGCGTTTCCTTAGAGAGGATATGAGGATTGCTGTCTCATGTTGGTTTAGTTTCACGTTTTTTATTTGCTAAATGTGATGTAAGAGATTATAAGTTTGTGTCTGGCCCAAAATGAAACTATTTGGTGTAACTCTTAATGTTTTTCTGTGTGTTTTTTTTCCAGGTCCAGAGTCATGGCCTCCGGGTGTAAGTCTGAAGTATGTTGGAGGAGATCAGTTTGGTCATGTGAACATGGTAATGGTTCGGTCTCTGGAACCGCAGGAGATTTCAGATGTGAGCGTGCAGATGCGCAGTCCAGCCGTTCCTGGCATGTACCAGGGTCAGTGGAGGATGTGTACGGCCACTGGACTCTTCTACGGGGGTGAGAACGAACAGTCAGATATTGAGAAATTGATTGTATAACAGCATGTGATGCAGGGAGTGTCTGGAAACCGGATAATAATGATAAATGTCTATGTTTATAAAAGTATATCAGTATTTGGTATAAAATAATTACAGTATGCCATATGTCTAAAATGAAACTCTTACTATATAACTCTTGTTATTTTGCTTCATATGTCAGAAATGTAAGTTCTAGCATTGTGTCTCACACAGTGTGTTACTATCCTCTCTGTCCTGCTGCTTTACAGATGTGATCTGGGTGATATTGAGCGTGGAGGAGGGTGGCCTGCTGGGTGTCACGCAACAGTTATCCTCCTTCAAGACAGAGTTCAACACGCAGCCGCACCGCAGCATGGAGGAAGACTTCAACCCCTTCGCTTCACCACAGAAGAACAAGCAGGACAACAATGAGGATCATCTAAAAGACCCTGGGGGACACTGGGACGCCCCACTGGACTCCATTCAGCAAGATCAAAATGGACTCACTCACAACTCTGTAAATATTACACCAAATGGTCTCCAAAACAACTTATCAGTAGTGACGTACAGTCAGGTATGTATGCCGTGCTGAATTTCTCTCCATGTATGTCAGAATAGTGAATATCTTAGATAAACTAATGCTCAACTAATAACAGTTAAAGTGTGTGAACATGATACAAAAAGCTTTTTTCAATTGAAAGTTTATAAGTCAAGTGGATATTTCACCAGTATCAGATTTAGTCCAGACAGCTGAAGGGCGGTTTGTGAACCTTTCACTTCTGTGACGTCACTGTAGAACACAAAGACATCCAGCAGAACGTCACATGTTTGTTCCCTGCCCTGTGTTTTATAATGGCAAACCAAAAAAAACCCCACATACTGATTTACATTGTTTGGTTACACCTCTATGTGATGCATTTAGGGCTGGGCAATACAAACATCTGCGCTGTAATATATTTATCATTTTCATTTATATAAGTTATTTTCTCCAAAGTGACTTACAGCAATATTACATGCAAATGTTTTTAGTAAACTTTGTATGTGAGTTTAAATCGTCACTCAAAAACATTCACAGAAGTTCCCTGATGACGTTTTTTACCTATTAAATGTTTCTGCAAAATTATATGTAGATTCATGGTGCTGTTTTTTACTGTGTTTTAGCATTTTACAACAATTTTTAATCAAATTGGCTACAATAGTTGTTTGAATTTAGGGCTTTAAGTTTGATATCATCATAAGGACAGGTGATATTTGGAAAGGGTTTCTAATGTGACTGGTGACGGGACACATTGCTTCTCGGCCACAAGATGGAGTGCCATACAAATGTGTGAGCCGTCACAGAATAACCAGGATTACCAGTGACTCTATATATATATATGTATGTCTATATGTCATGTTATAGCTGTGACAACTATCACTGTCACTTCATCTTAGACATCAAGTATTTTACTGTGGCTTTCCTTTTTATATCTAGAGATGAGGTGTCTTCAGTCTGGTCCAGTAAGCAGTTTTCTAGCACTAGGTTTTGCATTAGAAGTAATCTTGTGTTTTTATTCTTTCTCACGCTTTTTCTCTTTGTTTTCTCTCAGGGCATTCATGGACCCTTCCCGTTTGGACAGTCTTAAGAAACAGAAAACAGCCTGAAGCTCGTCTGAGCTGCTACTTTTGACCTTTTCTGAGGTTTAGCGAGAGGGGAAGCAGATTAATTCTAAAGACTTGATGACCCTTCCTCCCCCCAACACATCACAACATCACCTGAAAGTGTGGACAGATCCGTTTGACTCAATCAATATTCGAGCAACACCTGAGTTACGCATGTGTGAATGCTAGATTTAGATGAGTGCTAGAAATCCTAAAGCGATATAATGAGAAATTCACCGTTTTTGATCTGTATCGTCAGAGAGAGAGAGAGAGAGAGAGAGGGTGAGATGATGAATGAATGACTGATTCTCATGAAAACATGTCCAGGTCACATTTCAAACCAAAATCACAGAAAACAGAAACTGGAAAGTATATGTTGCATCAGTTAAAAGAAAACTGCAATACAACAAACACTATTGATATACAGATGTCCTTTCTCAATTGTATTCTTAATTGACACGCACATAATCTCACGAAGACTAAAATGTTCACTGTTTCAATGCAAAATATGTTTCTTTATTTTCAGATTTGAGAGTGAAATTGCCCTGAACATGTTTCCTGAGATTCGCGTGTGTGATGTGCGAACCATGCGCAAAAGCCATCAACAGAGAATTAATGCCTGTTCAATAGTTTTATCATTTACATCCGTATTCTTTAACCTTTTACTTTAAACACACGATTGTTGAAGTAAAAAACTGTGTAATTGCTAGAATCTGGAGGGATTCTCTGTGGGTCATATTCTCGATCTCTTTCTGTCACCAGCGCACAGATAAACTCTCACTATCCTGATGCTGTCGTGTTTGTTTACATCTCTGTTGTTCTGCACATCACGCTCAATCACACAAGAGTTCACAGATGTCCACAGGCACATCATTCAACATGTAGACTTGAGATGATATGAAGCTGTTTTAAATGAGCCCGAGAGGTTTTAATGAGGGAAGCTGTGTGTGAAAGGAAATATTTAAAGAAATTCCTTCCAGGAAGAAGTTAAACTCTTTTGACGACAACCGTGTCCATTCGTACCTTCATTTGACTGAAAACACATTATGCACCTAAAGTGCTCTGAATATAAAGGCTCAACGAACATTTCTGTATAGATGTAAAGAGTTGGAAATGGTTTTTGTTGTTGTCTCTAGAGATTAACTTTGAATTCAACCTGGAATTTTCTTTAATTTGTATTCGCTTGAATGATTCGTGAATGTCAAATAAGTGGATTAGGAGCTGATGTGCTTCATATTTTAATGCGTGAAGAGCGTTTGTGGAGTTTATTTGGTATAAATTGTGCCTCTGTGTTTGGTGGTATGATGATAGAAAGCTTCTTGGATGTTTATATGGACATATATCTGAAAGGCCCGTGTGCCATTTTACTCGCTGTTTTCTGTCTTACCGCATTTGGTTCTAAAACATAAACGAATCTTGAGCAACTGCTTTCTATTATCTTTCTCTGTTTAATACATTAGAAGTTTGCTGATGTGATGAGGATGAAAGCGTTTAAACAAAATGTCCTGAAGCAGTATGCAAATTAAAGAGTTCAGTTTGACCCGTGTTATCTAAAGGATAAAGAGATTCATTTCATCGTGTCTTGGTCAAGGTGATTCTGTGCTCACCGTTAACATGACCAACATTACGTCCAGATATTTAGAGTTTCACATTGCAGATGATCTATGCAGTGTTTAATATTCCAGCATACAAGCTGTAAATATTCTGGTCGAGTCATACTGATATCTTCACTGATCCACATCTTATTGAGATGAATGTCCTCATCACACACACATCTATCCTCCATCAGTTTAAATCACGTTCTGGATTTTTCTTTATTTTTGTGTGTTACTTATGCATGTGTGACGTGTGATTGTTTCATTACTGCATCGTCTGTTTTCTGCTTTCTTTATATTCTGTTGGATTTTCTGCGGTCGCAGCATGGTGTATGATTGAGCTGAGAGTTTGCATAGAGTCCTATAACAGCACAGTGAAAGAGAAAATATGAAACGCCTTTTCCTGTATGTATAATTGAACATTTGTATGATTAAATTAACACTGAAACAAATACCTCATTGTTTTGTCTGTATGGATGTAAACGCTGCACACTTCCACACCACATCTCTTCTTTATAACTTTATTCATATCTTAACATTTCATTATACTTTATAGATACACATAGTTCAATCAAAAATACAATTCTTTCATTTACTCAAACAGATAGAACAGAAGTTCAGTATATATTTTCTGTATGTTGTTTATGAATTACTACAGTTTTTGACCCTTAATCTGCACTATAAACATGACGCTCATTGCATTACATCATATTTAAATCACATTTTCAGTCTAAGTTTTTTAAAAATCAATTTGGTTTAAGTTGGTTTAGCAGGTTTATGAAGTCTGGTGTCCCAGCAGAGAAACTGTGTTCATCTATTGTTTAATAGTTTATTAGACTAAAGCATCTTTTTGTAAAGGGTTTATGAGTAACAGTAAGTTTTTATTGTGCCATCTGGTCTTATAACATTCATTGTGTGTCTTATACTTTGTCTTTGCATCAGTTTAAAAGCTTTTGACAAAAATATGGTTTATCTTCAAATGGTTTTATATCTTTATATAATCATTATACTATTCATTTAGTATTCTCCCACAAATGAATGTTATATAGACAGTTCAACTTTTCTATGACCAAACAGAATTTCTGTAGAACACAAGGAAATGGTGATGTGTTGTGTGTAAAGTAATTATCTTCTCCAGTTTGTGTTGATCTTGAATGAGAAGACCATATCTAGGCAAATATTTGCTTACCTTTCAGCTCTTGTGCAACTTTATCATAGTATAACCCACCTGACGAACGTGTAAAATCTTTAATAAATGCAAAACATTTCCTCGTGGTTTGACAGCTGCTCTTCCCCTCGACCCGCAGACACTCGTGCGACCCGTGAGAGTCTACAGCGACAGGCAAATTCTGTGGTATCAGATCTGTATAAAAACACAGATTTAAGTAAAAGCCTTGAGCTTAATCTCAGATCAACTGTGGCTTTCCCCGAGGTAAAATCCCACAGAAAAATCGATTTTTACGACAATAACATATAAAAGTTACAAGTTTTCATGAGCTCTGAGGCTGTTAAATCATGATGATGATGTGTTTTATAGTCACATTCCACATAAAGAATTGTTTCTTTGGATGCATGTGGGAAACAGGTTTCCATTTATTGGTTAATGTTTAGAAGTTCTGTTTCATTTCTCTATATTAATGTAATGGAGTGCAGTCATTGGTTTCACATGTGCAAACAAGGAAGAGTTAAACTCCTTCAATATCTGTACACGAGTAGATTTCAGGAGAAGATCATTTCCTTTAGATCACACTGTATATCAGCGTTGTTCTTCCATCGATGTCTGTTGTGTATTGACACAGTTGGGTGTAATAGATTGTTGGTAAGGTTCAGTAATCTTGTGGTGCAAACATCATCCTCATAAGAGCTGATATGTGCTGTTATATATGTGTCACGCTGATCTTTGTGTGAGTCAGTTAGTGTGTTTGTTGTGTAAAATGATTTTGGTTTGTTAATAGCAGAAGAAAGTGTTGACATGTATGTGACTCGTGTCTTCACCTCAGGTGATCTTAGTTTTCTGCATGACTCGTTCATGTATCTGTAGCAACAAGTTTTACTTTCATTCAAGCCTAAACTTTATATAACAGCCTGCAGACTTAAGTTGCTCTTTAAGAAAAGTTCTAGCTATGTTCTTATAACACAACTAGTCCACTATTCAAATATTCACATTAAATATATATCTTATGATGTATTCTAGTTATAAACAAAAGACATGTGTGTGTACACAGTAGTTCTAATACTCGATCATTATCACGGCTTGTTATTTGTGTGTTTGGGGATCGTTTAGAAATCAAAGCACTCATTTTCTGATGAGAGTGATTTACATGACCATTAAAAACAAGCTTTATAATAAAATCACCTGCATTAAAGATGATCTTCCTCTTTAATGCATTAATTGTTTAAAGTCCATGTTTAGGAAAATAATCTGTCGGGTTTCATAAGGAACCTTTAACAGAATATGTTCCACAGCCAAAAGTGGAGAAAGATTATAAAAATGTTCAATTGTTTCTTTTGACTAACTTTGACTGTTTTTTTGACTGTTTCTTTTTTCTTTGGGGAAACAAAAATGTCTTCATGGCATTGATACAAGGAACCTTTCTTTGTGTATTTGCAAAGATTCTCAGTAGATCTCAGATGATTTGTAGAAGACATCACTGGATCATGATTTTAATTTGACACTCTGTCTTTTCAGTAGTACAAACGTAAGCATCTGGACTTTCGTTATATTTCCGGATTGTAAATGAAATCTGATTTTCTGAGACAACGTGAGTTTCTGACAGCCTGGAGTGAGCTGAAGCTGATAAATGGTTCAACCGAACGGTCTCAAACGGACACGCCGGCGATGTCACTAACCTCTCTGTTCATACAGAGTTATTTAGCGCATGAGAATGTTGATTCAAAGTAAGAGGGTGAAGAGAGCACATCTTAAATCCACGCTGGTTCTAACTGCCATGCAAATGAAGCGCCTCTGGGAAATGTTCTAGACAAACAAAAATACAAAGAAGGAGTGTCGAGTAAACCAAGACATTCCTCAAGTCTTTAAACTCTCACATTCACTTTTCTTACTCTCTGAATTATTCAAATGTCATACTTTTATTCATGATACTGGATGATAGTGGGCATCCGTACTAAATTATAGAGCAAGTAAGATAGATATTTGATCTATTTTAGTCTAAGACTTTACAATAGGGTTGTATTTTTCAACATGAAGTAACAATGATCAATACAGCATTTCTTTATCTTAGTTTATGTTAATTTTAGCATTTATTAATACATATTTATATGTAATTCTTTTAAGAGTTGTATCTGTTAACATATGCAGTGTATAAATGATAGCAACAGTATAAGACTTCAGCTTTTGTGTTTTCATTATTTCATGAACCTGAAATTGCAGGTAAAATGCCCTTTTTTATTCTCTATAAAGTCTCTATTACATGTGTGTGTGTGCGTGTATGTGTGTATATGTATGTGTGTGTGTGTGTGTGTGTTTGCTTTGGTTTGGTGTGTCTGTTTAACTGTGCAAACATACAGCATGGTAAGCGCTTATAGACGTATCATCAGAGCGCTGACGCAAACAAACTCTCACATGCTTAAATCTACAGAAATATCCAGAAATGAACCTCATGCTGCACATCATGATTTGTCACCAACACAACACAGACAGACGGCAGAAAACCTGTAACATTTGCAAGTTAACATAGAAAAGTTTAAGCACTAAACTGTCTTCTGGAAATAAGGATGTATTGGTAAAATCTCTTTCTGTGTTAAACCAAACAAACCAAATCATTTGTTTAAGCTTTTTAAAAACAATCTTATATATATATATATATTGAAAGGAGTTTTGAAAGGAGTTGTTTCATAAGATGGTGATCAATATAATGTTATACATGTAAATGATGTTTATGTTTTGAGGTTTCAGGAGGATTTGCCCTATTACTAATTGGACACGTAAGTTTCAGGGGTTTTCTCAAATGTGTTTCACACTGATGGATTTTCAGTAACATTTTGTAAAAGCATATTTGACTTGAAACATTTCTTTAATCCTTGATGTGCATTTTGACATTCATATGACATGCTGTTTTTTTCTTGTTTCAGGAGGGGGTTAGTGGTCCACAGATGCAGCAGACGTGTATGTCAAAAGCCTTTAGGCAGGAATCGAGCCCTGAGACAATGTTTGCTCAGCTTAATAAGGCCTGTGTATAAAAGTCAATGAAGCAGGCATTCCTTCACTTACTCTTACTCTTGAAGTCTTGTGCACACCCACATCAGGTACACACACACACACACACAGGCCAGAGAAGGTTGTCACCAGCAGTATTAGTCATTAGGGTTAGTAATGCAGCAGTTGGTGGCATTCCCTCTTCTTCTGCACTTTACAGCGTCTTGAGTCTGTAGGACGAAGAACAGGCCTTGAATCCTCATCAGCTCTTCATCAGACACGAGACGGACCCGCTCGCACCTGCAGTGATCTCATTACCTGGACAGGTAAGATTCACTCTTGTTTGTATTCTGCATGATCAGTTTATAGTTTAAACACTCAAATCTATATTTCATGACATATATTTTGAGCTGAACGCTTCTCATTAAATGAAATGAGTTTTGTACACAAATGTTAAAACATGTATAGAGATCAATCAGCCAATAGGAGTTCAGCATACATGCAAACTCCCTCAATAGAGTTTGAAAAGCATCTCAGGATGACACCTCATTAGAGAAGTTATACACAATTATCATACTTGCATTTGTGTCATTTATAGTTTTGATAACTCGTGTAATGTGAGAATATATTTGTGTGTCCAAAGTTTTGACCGGTTGTGTATATCTGAATGTAATTCACATTTGAGGAGACAGGTTTTTAGTGTGTGTGTGTGTGTGTGAAGGTCATGAAGTGAGTTTTATCATGATGATTGATTTGATTATTTACACCTGTTCTTTACATCAAATGTGTCCTCATTTACAAATAAAAGCTTTGTGAATATCAGAAGGTGTAAAGCTCTTAGGTTCTCATCTGGCTTTCCTCCAGAACAACCAACAAACCACAAATGGACTGTTTTAATTTTCCCTAAAGCTAAAAGTGTAAGTGACGTATACTGGCTCTTATCCAGCTTTAAAAGAAAGCGAGAGAGCTCAATGGCCAAAGGCACATGACTATTAAGACTATTGTCAATGAAATAGACTGTTACTAAGACTAAACAGATCATGGATGTGTCAACTATTCCTTAAAGAAACAGTTCACCCCAAAAATCTCATGCTGGTGTCAGTCCATTCATTATTCGCTGAATTTCTACACCGTTATCATAAAATTGTATTTCCATCTGTTCTTTGCATCATATGAAGCTATAAGAAAACTAAAGTCCTTTCCTATAATGCAGAGAACAAAAGAAGTCATACTGGTTTGGAACAGCATAAGAGAGAGATTTGAACAGTTCCTTTAAATTTAGGACGTTTGATCTCATTTGTTTTTAAGATTGGCACACAGATAAGCCAGTAGGAAATAAGTTTGAGAAAAGCTGACACACGGGCATCACACCTGCTCGAGACGTGGAGGAAGATGTGAAAATGTTAACTAAAGAGAAGAAGCGCTAAACGAATAGTCACATGGAATGAATCAGAGATATTCCTCATCAGGTTATTATCAGCGGTTGAGTGTTTTAAGATGAAGATTTGCATGTGCGGTCGTGTCTGTTTTCTTTCAGACAGCTGACATGCTTGTAAAAAACCTTTTCCTCTGACTGAACTGATACATGAACATTACAGTAATATCTCATGAAACACATTGAAGTCAGTCAGTGTTGACTTTAACAGTTAGCATCAGCAAGAATATAAGAGAAAAAGAATACTTATAAACAGGTTTCTTTGTATCTGGAGTTGAAATATCACTGTACTTTCTTAAAGACATTAATGAAGTCTGCTCATGTGATGAACCTTGAAGCGTTTTAGTGACGATGGCCAATCATTGTTCAACACATCATCTTGAATCGGTCACATGATTGGGAAGCTGAGAATGAAGCAGCTGTTGTTGAAGCGCTCAATGAAGCGTTTCTTCCAGTAAAAGAGGTTTATTGTGATCACTGACTCTCATAAAATCATTCAGAGCTTATACTGCTGTTATTAGTTAATCTTTATCCACAACACTGAACTGAACCCATGACACGTTCCATCAGAGAAGAAAGAAATCCTATAGTAAACAGTACACAGATTTAGATTTTTAATGTGAGATATATTTTATTAATAGAAAGTTTTTTGTGAATGATATCATATTTAGGGGCTCTGTGGCATATTTCCTGTTTCTATGGCAACAGAAGCTCTCATCAGTCATGAGGATTATGGGTTGTGACTTTAACATAAGCAAACACCATCACGTAACAATCTCACAGCTCATCGCAGCTCTGTCAAACGAGGAGATTATTGAGATGAATGAGACTTCCGGTAACCTGTGGTTAGTCTAACTGTAGTGTCACGCTTGACATACGCCAGCACATTGATATGGAAATAACTTTATTTACCTGGAAAGAACAACATTTTTCTTGGGCGTGAGGAAGAGACGCGAAAGAAGAGAAATTCCGTTTGATGATTATCTATAACCGTCGTCTTGATGATGATAAGTCACAGAGCTAGTCAAATATCAAAGAGAAACTCTTTCAAATGAAGGTTTATGCTGTTATGAGACTGACAAACTTCATGTTAATGTTTTCATTGAATCATTGCGTTTTTGTAGGAGAAATAAAACATTGTGCACAACATGAGAGTAGAGCTTTTAAAAAAGAGGATTGGAAGGTATTCAGATGATTTACTCTTGCAAGAACTTAATGATAGATGTTTGATTTCATATTAAAATCTCTTGATTGTTTTCATAGCAGTTCTGAGCACATTGTTAAGATCTTTTAGAAACCCTATAGAAGATTTCTGGAGTGTTTTTCTCTGCAGATTGTATATCTGATTGTCTCTTTGTTTAGAAACAGATCAAATAATGAAAGAGATCTCATTTGTCATTTATTTCTCTGCTTTTAAACACGATCTGACCATCCGTCTTGTCTTTCAGCGTGAGAGGTTCTCTTAACCCTTCCAAAATGAATTTCAGAGTCTTTAACCAAACTCATTTAAGGATCAGTCATGGGTTTAATCCCTGTTTGCATCAGCTCAACGCGAGTCAATATGACTAAATGTGCCTGTCTAATGGGCTTAACGCAAGCTGTTACGAGCCGACTGGACACCAGTAGAAGATGAAGAGAAACGGTATCTTTTCACTGGGATGGGGGTGAAAGCAGCAGGGGGGGACAGAGAGATGTTTGAGAATGAAAACAAGGATTCTTAAAGGAGGATAACTTCATTTCCTTTAGCGTTTACCCCAGGAGATCTTCAAAGTCTCCGTTTGTGTACGTCTACAGAGAATGAGACACAACTTTGACCTTTCATTTCACAGCCGTGTCACCAGCTTCAGCATCGTAAATATGAGACGCCGCACGGTTTTTGTCGTAATAACATCTCATTTCCACCGCTATTGCGGGGTGTGGAGCGATCTGTACAATTTTATGAATGATCGTACAAACAGAGCTGCTGTGAGAACATGTGGCAGACAGAAGCTTCTGTAGACATACTGTATGAATATTTCTTATTCTCCATCTGTGTTGTGTTCTTACAATCAGACGATTATAGACACATATTTACTTATGATATGAACAGATGAGATTAGCCAAGAAATACCCACACAGACCTTTACATTTATGGCATAATAAAACATATGAAATCTTAAACATTACTGAACACGCTTTGACAGAAATCTCACTGCACGCTGTCAGGTAGTGAGAAACTTTTTACATAATTCAGATGGTTAACAGTAAATGGGAGAAACACACGATTCAAACCTTCTGAGAGACTCTGATATGAGTTAATAAACGGCTACATAGCAACACCTTAGCAACCACTTAGAACATTTTAGCATTCAGATAGCAACACCCTGGAAACGGCCCATTACACATTTGTGATTTCATTTGAATAATCATCATGTGAACACGGAGCAGCACGCTTCAGACAACACTTCACTGACATTACTGTCTGTAATGTAACTTTAATGATTTATGATGCTTGTTTCAGGAAGATTTTATAGTCTCAGTGCCCCGAGGATATTAAAAAACTCTTTTCAGGGAAAGAATGATGACTGACTGAACACAAAGCTTAAACTCCCATATGTCATGATGGGGTCAATATTTTACCTCCACGCTCAACATGTGACTTTACACACTGAACGAGCACTAGTCACGGTTTCCTCTTAAATGGGATTATGTTCATTTCACTTTAGCTTCTTTAAGGATCTCTGAGGAGTTTCTTGTGCAGTTTAAACAGACGGCTGATATGTTAAAAGGCTAATATTATTTGAAGGAATAATTCTCTTCCAGTGAATTTGTAATCTGAGCTTTGGCTGGAGTTATATCTGCCTCTATAGATACAGTCCCGCCTCTCCTGTCAATCAACATGTGAAGCATCTTTAACTGGATCTTCAGTTTGATTAAAAACTCCTGCTGACACCCAGGAGACATCAGACCGAGATCGGCACCTTGAAAGCAGACCTGCTTTAAACCAACGTCACCTGCCATTCTGTACAAATGACCCGTGAGTAAATGACTCAGTCAAATCCAGTTTATTGGCCCCATGAATGTCCCTCGACCCTTAAAAACACCAACATCATCACATACGTCTCACTTGTCTCTCGTACATCTCACTGAACTGCTAATGGAATCAACAGCATGTTGACGTCAAGGAGAATTCTTGCGTATGAATAAAATCCAGCGAATGATATATTATTCTAAACGGGGTATATGTAACCTTTCATTGATCTTGTCTCTTGACTCTGTGCAGGAGACGATGGCCAGTCCGGTTCACATCCAGACAGACGGCTCCGTTCATCATCTGCCGCACTCCTCCACCGGCTTCACCGAGAACTCGCTGACTTTCCTCAAGAGAGAAGACGACATAATGCAGACGTCTGAGATGATCGAGCACAAACCTCGTCTAGACCCCTCCGACCGTGGACTCTATCTGTCCTGCTTCGATATGCTGTTTACAGAAGACGCCACCTGGCTGGTGAGACTGTCGGATTCCTCCGGACCCAGACTGGACGCGTGTCAGGAACCAGAACAGTGTCCTGTGATTGACAGCCCGGGTCTGGGAACATCTCCTCTGTCTCCAACACTGGAGGAACAGGTGGAGGAGAGATCTCTGGAACAGGTGCAGAGTCTGGTGGTGGGAGAAGTTCTGAAGGACATCGAAACGGCTTGTAAACTTCTGAACATCACACCAGGTGAGAGATTCGTTTTATACACAATCCATGTGCACGCTAATAAATTCAAGTTCCTTAAGGTTCTTTATTGGGTTGAACATCCACATAAACCTAATCTCTTAAGAAAGAAATGGTTCTTTGAAAATGAACCTTTACAGCATCTTTATTTTTCTTATTGTGTTTAAATGCTTTTTTATTTTATTTAATACCGTACACATATATAGATGAAAGTTTCAGAGGTCGTGACATTACTGTATCACAGAGATGATAAAGTCAGATGCAAAATATGAAATATTACAATGCAAGACAATTTGTTACGAGCGTCAGGAAAACAAAAGAAAACTGATATTACTGTGACAGGTATTCAAACGAAGGACTCGTCATTCATCATTCACAGAGTTCTTATTGAGCCGTACAAACAACATGCCGAATGAAACTGTTAGGAAAGGCTTTAAGTGAAGAAACCCCGAGGGCAGCTGAAAGTAAATCCACCAGGATCTCAGTAATCCTCCCAGTTTCACTAACTGGAAGTGATCTTTGTCTTAAAACCCATCCCATCAACCATCAGCTAAACACAGAGCAAATATTGTGTTTTAATTGAAGTAATACTTTCATTTCTTTGGACAGAAGTAGAAATGATTTCTGTGAATTTCAGGATGTATTGCTGTTGATTTATTGATTGCTCTGACCAGTAATAAGCTTTGTGGTGTCGTGCCAAACCGCTTTAAAGGTCACACCACCTTGTGTAAACACCCGTCCCGTGTGTTTGCTTTATTGAATAGCGCTCTCCTTGACTAACTTTCTTTAAGACATTAGAAAACATTCAGAGACTCTTCAAACAGATCTCTCAGACTGATGATGATGATGATGATGTGAAAACACTGACTCGCACGTCTTCTCTCATCCTTCAGATCCAATGGAATGGAACTGTGGAAATGTTCAGAAGTGGTTGCTGTGGACAGAACATCTCTACAGACTTCCACAGGTGGGAAAAGCTTTCCAAGACCTGGACGGTAAAGATTTATGTTCCATGAGTGAAGAAGACTTCAGACAGCGATTGCCGCAGTGCAGCGAAACTTTACATGCACATCTGGAAATCTGGAAATCAGGTACAACACAAATATTTTGAGTTTCTATCTGCTAAGAGAATGGCTTTCAAGAAGCAAAACTAGGTCCCAATATCCCGTAGGAAAGATCTCTTTAATTCTCCCTGAGACATCAATGAGATTAAATGAACAAATGAAAACAAAACTTTTGTTTAAGTCTCATGTGTGTCTCAGATATTTTTCCTGAGAAAAGAGTCAGAAATCTCACAAATGAGATCTCAACAATGACACAAACTGAACTCAGATCTCACATCAAAAATCTATATTATTGAAGATTTTAAATTCATCACCACACTTTTTAGATTAACTTGATATAGTTCAATATTTTGTATTTGACTATAACCACACAAATGTTCTAATAATAAACGTGTGCATAAGAACATTTTGTTAAATGTCTGCTGAAGGGTTTTTCTCTATTAGATGTTTTTTTTTACATTTCTTTGATTTATATTTTAATTTCAAATAGTAAAAATTTAAATAAGTTTTTTGTGTTTTCAGCCGCGTGGATGAAGGAAAGATGTTCGGTGGGAGAGACGAGGATGAGAGGTACATGACGCGCTCCTCTGCAGTAATCTACAGTAATCTACAGTAACTCCAGTATTAATATAAAGATGTTTTTATTACTGACAGAAGCAGAAGAGCTGTGGTCTGAAGCAGATTCATCATGTTCTGGTCAGCCCATTCATCTGTGGCAGTTCCTCAGAGAACTTCTTCTCAAACCTCACAGTTATGGACGCTGTATACGCTGGCTCAATAAAGAGAAAGGTCAGACATTACCGTAGTATTTACTCTACATGTCCAAACGTAGTGAAGCTTCTTGATCTAATGATCATGGAAATGTGTGGTTTTTCCACAGGGATCTTTAAAATCGAAGATTCGGCTCACGTGGCTCGTCTCTGGGGTCTGAGAAAGAACCGACCGGCTATGAACTATGACAAACTCAGTCGCTCTATTCGTCAGTACTACAAGAAGGGAATCATCCGCAAACCAGACGTCTCTCAGAGACTGGTCTATCAGTTTGTTCATCCCGTTTAACAGACGTGATGCTCTTTAAAATCTCTGAACTGAAAAACCTTCAGCATTTCATTCATAAATCTTTCTTACAGACTCTTTTACAAAACAACACAACAAAGAAAACTTCAAATACAAGCGTGCTTGGAAACCTCCATCAAAAACATGTAAAAATACTTCAAACACGTGTTACAGATGCTTGTATTTGTTACTTTAAGAACAGCTTGTCAATTCATTTCTGTTGTTTAATAAGAGCGATCATGTTATAGAATAGCAGAAGAGAACTCGCAGTGTCTGCCTGTCGTCTAGCTAGAACTTCACATTTCTCTACTTTCACATGGTGTATGTTTGAGTAAATCTTCATTAGTCTTTAATCTCAAACAAACATTACAGCAAACATTGCTTTCTGACCTGGATTGTGAGTTATTAAGACACTTTCATCAACGTTCACCTTTACACACCGTACGTCAAAGAAGGTTTAACCAGCGGCCTGTGAAATGATTATAACATCTGTCCTGTAATGTTCATCAGTCTGTATTATTTGAGTGTTTTCATCATTGTGTTCACTTTCAGTAACAGTAAATATGATCTATTATCTTTCAGAGATCAGAATCATTTTCACATTTACTCTTCTGTTGTGTTCAGTTGGTGTTGTCTTCACTTATTAAAATATCTTTTATTGTTGGTATTTATTGTCTATTTCTCTTCATATATGACATACAGTTCCAGTCATATGTTTGGAAACACTTTACTCACTGTTGTTTATATTTGTCCACATTTTAGAATAGCAGTAAACTCAGTAACTGTGTGAATGATGTCGTGACTAAAACATGTAAAATAAATGAACACTGTGTTATATTTGATCATCTTCAACAGTAGTCACACTTTGTCTTCTTGAGGTCTTAAACTGGTAAGACTGGTACTGTATATGAGTTTATCAAAGCATGAGCAGGTCATGAGATGATAATGTGATGGATGAGACAGAGACACTGACCTCTGCTGGAGACACACAATAACACTCTCATCTGTCTCACGGGTTTAATGTGAAACATCTCATCTCATCATCAATCAAGCCTGAGTAAAAACAATGTGACTAATAAACAATAATAAACGATTATTAACAGAAGACGTTCGCTTTCACAATACAAGCAGAAGTTACTGAATCTGTAAGACATTTTCAGGTAGATAATAAAGGCAAAAAGGCATCAAAGATTCATTTTTACAGCTTTACGATGTGTCTGGATGTCATTTCAACAGTCATGAAATCATAACTCATATCTTGTGTTAAATAAAATCCCAAAGGAATGTTCATTTAGTTTCGATCATTTAACATTCCTCTGGGATTTTTCTCACAGTTTTGTCTTTCACTTTACAGTTCATAGTTTGTTCAGATAAGGTCATTTTATAAAGGACTGAAAACATAATAAACATGGGGAAGAGCATTTAAATCATTCAAAAGTGTTTTTAGGCATCTGCAAATTGTGTCTGTATTGAAACACATGAAATGTGTTTCTTGTGTATTCTTTCATGTCAGATAATGTCAAAAAGCCCTCTTTACTTTAATGCAAAGCTGTTTTAATGCTGAACGTTGAAATAAAAGTCTTACACTGACGTGTACATGTTAACAGGACGATACTGAACACGCTGAGACAGACGAGGGAGATGATGTTTCTTCATGGAACTGAAGCTTCTGAGCAGATGAAACTGATGTTCTGATGTTAAAGTCTTTAAGGCCGTTGAAAAGCTAAATGAGCTCCACGTAGTTAGCCGGATACAATCCGAGCTGACCGTTATTCAGCCGTCCTTTACACCAGCCTTGATCATCTTCATCTTCTAGTTTAGTGAGCTCATCACCTGTCAGAAGACATTTACACGGTTCTTTATCAAAGCCTGATCACCTGATCGTTTAATGTACTCATGGCCGTTTAATGTTGGACTCTGACCTGCTTTGAAGCTCAGTTCATCTTGTTCTTGTCCGCTGTAGTCATACAACGCTCGGACTCGAACCCCTCCGCCGTCCTCATCGAATGGATTTCCTCCGTTTGTTTCAGCGTCCGGTTGGGCAGCGGACGGCTGTTCATCATCAGACCATTCGGCAGAATATCTCTGACTCTTCTCATAGCTGCTCACGCTGAAAACACATCTCAATCTTCACATATCCATCAATAATACACACGTGAAACATCAGTAAATAGATCTCTACCTGCCGCGCTCGCTGGTTTTCGGTGTGCCTTGATCTCCAGCCTGTGACACTTGAGTTAATGTCACGCCATCGTGATTCTTCTTCATCTTTTCTTTCTTATTGATGGAGTGAGTCAGATCTGGATTAAACTCCTGCATGATAGAGTCAAATAAGAATGAATAATTATGAGAAGTCCAGAGAAGATGTGAAAATCAGGCAGGTTTGGAAGTACCTCAAACTGTGGCCAGTTCATGTGCATGCCCGGCCCGTGAACATTACTAAACCACTTCAGATCATCCTGAGCGCTGGCTGAGGTGATGGATCGCTCCAGCTCACGGTAAACTAATGCATAACTGCAGATACAAGCTTACGTTCAGCACAATACATCACAATACATCAGAAATGGCTGGAAGATGTAAATGTCACCTTTGGGTCTCAGCGAGGTTGAGATGTCGTTTGATGTCTAGAAGAACCTCTCTGAGAAAGTTGAGTCTCTTTTCTTCAAACTGCTGACACGTCTCAAACACGCTCTCCATGTTCTCCATATACTGCGGCGTACATCCGTTCAGCTCGTCCAGACTCTTCTCATACTTCTCTTTAGCCTAAAACACAAAACAAGCAGCACATAAAACCCACGTGAAAAACAAATTAAAAAATGATCTTGTATAATCTATTTAAAAATGGTCACAAAGCAATAAAACCTTAAAACATACATAAGCTTTCTTTAATATTTCTCTTTTCCATTAGATTGCACAGAAACTAGTATTTGATATAATCTGATCTCTGTTTATATCTGCATTTACTCTTTTCTCTCAATTCCATTTTGACGTATAATCATCTGACCGCAGTGTCTTTCTGATTCACTAACATTCATTTAACTCTGTCTCTAGGGTTATATATATATATATATGTATTTTACAGACAAAAGATCTGATGCTTTGCACTCAGTGTAAAGAAATCAGTAAATAAAATCATTTTAGAAATGTACAAATATTAAAGTAGCAGTTTTCTTGCATGAATGTTTTCATCTGACCTTCTGAACGTCACTTTTACATTTGTCCAGTTTCTCCTGAAGTTTCTTTTGCTGGTCTGATGTCACAGACGCTTCTCCTTTACTATTGGCTTCTCTTGTAGATGCGATTTTTTCTTCCTTACAGGCCATGTGATAAGATTTCTTCGCTGTTTCTAACTGCCGATTATAGACAAGAACATTGTCAACGTTTAGCATATCAAGTGAATGATATGAATGATGTCCTTTTACCTCTTTGAGTTTTTTGGCCCAGGGTTTCTGGGCTTTTCTAAAACCCTCTTCAGCTTCTTTGGTCTCTTTAAATCCGCCCATCATTTGTTTGTGATAGGAATCTTTCTGCCAGTTCTTCACCTTCTCTAAGTCCTCGTTCAGCAGGTTATTTTTCACCTCCTGATGTAACTCGCTCACCTTTTCTGCCTCCGTCATCATGTCTATCCAGGCTCTCTCCAGAGTGCCGTACTGCGGTCCTGCGAGACGATCAATAAACATCACTGAAAGCGCTTACACCAGAAGGTGACGTGAGGACGAGAGAAGACACGAGACATTTCACAGCATCTATTGGTGTATTTGTGAGCTGTGATAAATCATTGTGTACCTCTCTCCACCAGCTGTCTCCATCTTTTGGACCAGTCGGTCAGCTGCTGGGCATAAGCTTTCTCTATCTTGGCACGCTCCTGTATGCAGTTCATCATGTCATTACAGAGACGATGACCATCCTCGATACGCTTCACTGTACGCTTGTAATTCCCAACCTGAACGAACACAATCGAACAGCAATAAAACTCTGTTATCCATGTTGAAAATCTTTATATATTTATAAAAACAATCAGCTGGTACATGGAGAAAATCAACAGGATTTGCCTCTCTTACACAATGTTAACATCATCCTGATCAATAAAGTGTTTGTTTGACCTTTACAATGACACATCAGACTGTTAAAGGTCAATAAGAACACCAAACAGACAAACATCTCATTAGCTTGACACTTATATAAACTAATGAAGAGTCTGACCTCCCAGAAGCTGTCGGTGATCTCATCACACATGGCCGTCTCATCGTAAGCTCCAGACATGACGTCTGATTTGATGGAGCACACTTGAAACTAAAGACCAAATCAAATCAAATTCACCATGTACTGCAGAGAAAAACAAAAAGAGAGAGAAATAAAATACGTCAAATGAGGGTCAATTTAAGATGAACAAATCATGTATTGTAATTGTATTTTATTTAAACTTCAATGAAGAACATGGTCCTGTGTTAATCATGATTCATGACTAACAACCGGTACAACAAGAAATCATTTTACCCATAATGCCCCACTAATGTACCTCAGATTTAATTTGTACAAGAGGAGACACACACACACACTTTCTATTCACATCACACTGTAATACACCAATAAACAACAGTAACAAACAGTACTGACCTTAACATCCAAAAAATGAAAGATTTTCTCTTAAAAACTGTCTTCATCCAAACCCAAAACACTGAACATATGTTCTCACTTAAAAGCCCGTCTGTAAAAACAGTGATGTCATCTGACCAGACATGATTACATCACACTGTCACTTTAAATGTCTTTCTGCCATTAATCTCTATTAAAAGCCTTATTGATTTTCTTTCTTTATTTCAGACCATGATGAGTTTATTCTGTATGAGTGATTGACAGCAGTCTCATGATTATGTATGATGTCATATGAAAGTGACTGGCTAACTGTGATGATGTCATGATGTCAGCTGTTTTTATAAATGCTGATGGGGAAGAATATTTGGGGCAGATTCTAGAAGTCAACGTGAACATTTCAGAGAAACAGAAACAATGAAATGAATACAATAGAACAGAAGATAATAGAAGTGTGAAATGAAATGTAGAATAAGATGCTAAATGAATGTAATGATACGGTCTTTAGTGTGTTTTGTTTTGTTAATCCTTCCAAATGGTTAAAGGGGGTGTGAAGTGGGCGGAGCTTCAGCACGGCACATGTCAAACAAAAGACCCCAAACAGATCTTACCACAAATTTATAAGAACACTATTTAATAGACATTATTGAAGGTCAGTTTCTATATTAAAGTAAAATGTGTCTTTATCTCACCACATATCAAATAATATGAGACATGTAACAGAAAACACACATCATGTACACGTGTGTTATTGTAAATCAAAACTCACACAGACAAAATAAAAAGCCAACATTACAGCCAGACAATTCTTTCCATCATTCATGATAACGGCTCTAAAACTCTAATTCAGCCTTAACAAAAGACTCACCCGATCCCCGACACACATTGACACAGCTTCAGCACATACAGCTTCAGACCAATCACAGCTCACTACACACAGACCCTCATCTCTCTCTCCTCTCTCTCAACACCAATCACAGCTCATCTACACACACACACACACTGTACTCATCTCTCTCTCTCTCTCTCTCTCTCTCTCTCTCTCTCTCTCTCTCTCTCAGTCTCTCTCTCTCTCTCTCTCTCTCTCTCTCTCTCTCTCTCTCTCTCTCTCTCTCTCTCTCTCTCTCTCTCTCTCTCTCTCTCTCTCTCTCTCTCTCTCTCTCTCTCTCTCTCTCTCTCTCTCTCTCTCTCTCTCTCTCTCTCTCTCTCTCTCTCTCTCTGTCTCTCTCTCTCTCTCTCTCTCTCTCTCTCTCTCTCTCTCTCTCTCTCTCTCTCTCAAACTCCTGTATCCCTGACACTGAAGGGTTAAAAACACGGATCCACCCACAGACAACAATATAAATTTCACAATAACACAGAGGATATCCTGAGGATATAGTGCTCTTGAGACGTGATTAATAATCAAATTAAAGGAATTAGGTAAATGTTAAATGATCTCTTATTTGTGAGTTGCTTGTTTGCTAAATGAATAAATCTAATGTAAATGTGAAGCACAGACACGTATGCTGATATATATGTATTAGTAATGTTCAAATCTGAAAACAGATATGCTGCTTTATTCTAAACACAGTTGATTTGACACACAAACATTATAAACCTGTTTAACCAGCTCAATATAACAGCATGTATTCTGTATATATGTTCTTTATTAAATATGATGATGATGAATGGAATGTGATATAACTGAAGGAATGCTGTCATGTCCTTGTTAAGATAACGTATCTTCAGCTTCGTTCAAAGTCTGAAGGTGGAGTATCATGTGATGTGATGTAGAGCATCAGTCCATCACCTTCATCCACTTTATTCAACAAACTGTCTCACTGTATCTATTCAAGTTTAACACACATCATAAGACAGTGTTCATTCAACATCTCTCTATAGAAACACACAAAGACCCAGAAAGATTTCACCTCTATCCAGTATATCTGCAGTGTGTGATCTCTGCAGTAACCTCACTGCAAACACACATCTGATCAATAACTACACAAACACACACACACACACACACACCAAACTCACTGCAGCACCACAAACACATCTCAGCACATCTCCACCTGAATGCACACACACACACACACAATAACTGCACAAACACACACACACACACACACACACAAACTGCACAAACACACACACACACACACACACACACACAATAACTGCACAAACACACACACACACACACAATAACTGCACAAACACACACACACACACAATAACTGCACAAACACACACACACACACACACAATAACTGCACAAACACACACACACACACACACACAATAACTGCACAAACACACACACACACACACACACAACTGCACACACACACACACACACAATAACTGCACAAACACACACACACACACACAATAACTGCAAAATGTCAAATGCCTGTCATTCATTAATATGTTTCTGTAATAGCTTTTCTTAAACACTTTGCTCAAGTTCTCATGTTTATGAGTAATAATGTCTGATTCTTTATTTATGACAGAGTTTGACATTATGACGATCTGCTGCAGCTGAAACTGCAAGAGCTGCAGGATTATGACGGTAAAACTGAAGCCGAGCTGATCAATAATTCAGATCTTTCAGTGCCGTCAGAGGTCATATAACCTGAAACACGCATGTCTCTGATGCTTTAAACGCAGCGTCACGCGTGTGTGATGACACACACTTCAGATTGAAGGTAAAGCCCATAAAGATGGATTTATTTTGAATAATAATAATGCACAATATCAGCCTGTATTTCATATATCTGCATTTATGCAGGTGTTTGTCATAAAAACACTGTCACTATACAAATTTTTTTTTAAGCAAAATAGATTTTTTCATTTGTCAAACACCATGACAGACGTAATGACATTTACCTTCACATGGATTTTACATTTTATGACACGAGCTGAAATAGACGTACGCTGTTTGATTTAGACTTAAACTGTTTGTTCAGTATTAGACAGTGTCTCACCTGGAAAACAGCTGAAAATAAAGATGTTCCAGGACCTGCGGGTGATACGGGACACTCTTCACACCAGATTCATGTTGGGCTTGTAGGTGTGTCTATACACCTGTCAATTCACTAACACACACATGTACAGATGGGAAGTGAACTTTGACAACTCCACCCTGAGAGATGATCAAACATTAGCCAGAACACACCAACATTAACACAACATTAACACAACACTCCAAACTGGCAGAAGAAATACTTTATAAAGAATAAAGTGAAAGCACATCATCAATATTGTGCTCCAGTGACCGAATGATGATAAATGACCATTAAAAACTCATCAGCAAACACTACAGAAAGAAATATACCAACCCAAACTAATCTTCACGTTTGTAGAACCAGCATTTCATATAAATGAGTTTCAACAGTGTTCTGTTCTGATCTCATCATACACATGATTCATATTTACACACGCTTAGATTAGTCTCAATGTTTTAATATCACTGACTAATGATGAAACGATTTATTTAAACTCGATTCATTCGGAAGTCTTCACGACCCAAAGGAAGATTCAGAGGAATCTCTTCTATTCTCTGCCTAAATAATCATATTAATGCTGTTGTGTTTCTTTCTTCAGATGAACAGCAGCTCATACAAATCACAGAATAATACATGAAACATCACGTTTACCCATCCAGAGAACTGAATCCTGTTAGATTTCATCCGTCTCTCGCTCTCTCGTGCATCGAAACACCATAAACATCTACACACACCGTTTTACTTTAGTGCAGACAAACACACACACGTGTTCAGTGATGTCATCTATTTGCTTTAATAGCAAACCCAATCTGTGTTTATACACTTATTTCACTGACTGAATGCAATGAGAAACGATTGCGTTTATATTCAATCCAAACACAGTCAGAAATCCTTGAAACCCTGAAGGACACATGGACGGGGGTCGTGTAGGACTGGTTTGGGAAACTCTTGATTGTTTTCATCTATCTCAGTCCATCTGACAGACAGATACGATTGCACGGTGAGATCAATACAGGATCTCACAGAAACCAAATAACGTGTGTATGAAGATGTGTAGGTGTTGGTGTGTGTTACGTCAAGGTCACAGACAGTTGATATCCGCTCTGGATCAGACACACGTGAGCTTCTGTAAGATCTTATTTCATGGATTAGCAGAGGCTTCAAGAAACACAGTAATCGATCCTTCTATAACAGACGTCATAACGTCAGAGATCTGGACCAGAGATCCAAACTAAAACACTGGACTGTGATGCTAAAATGAAGATAATGATGAATAATGTCACATGCAGATCACTAACAATACAAGAGAAATCAAATGAGACGTTTATTTGCTGAAATGAAACGTGTGTAGTGTTATCCAGTGCTCATCTCAATCAGTCGTTTAACACATCACACAAATCTAAATCAATGCTGTAATCCCACGAGGACAGTAAACGGTGGATGAAACTAGTAATCCTGCTGATAAACAACATTCACAGCCCTGAGAATGACTCTTGACCCCAATCAGGTTAAAGTGACATCACATGACCTCCGCTGACCCCGGTCATCTGTCACAGATGGTGATAATGAACTTGAACAGACGCAGGTTTAATGGTTTAACTAAACACTAACACAACTGTATGATTACATTCAGAACTATCTGAAAATACATGAAAACAAAACAACACACGGTAAACAATCAGGGACATTAGTATGACCTCACCACATCCTCATCTAAAGTCATTATTCCACATTTAATATCAAAATATGAATAAAATATCCTAAAAATACACCACAGAGATCTTTATCATGAAGTTGAGTTAATAACCTTAAAGGAGACAGTCTTCTGCTCTTACTGAACGTCTGAAGGACAGATTCACAATGAGATATTTTCACAGGAACAGATGTTTGTCTATGGGATGTTATTGAGATGATGGAGGAGAGTTCTCATCATCTGCTGTCTGTGAATGAGCACTTCAGCTTGACATGAATATATTTATGAGAGAAATGCATCAACAAACTACACGTCCACTTTTCATTTATCATCTTTACTGCGTCTCATTTAATAAACGAGAGCTCTTCAGTTTATCATGCAGGAGAACGTCTCTCTGGGGACTCAAACGCTCTATTGTATATGAACAGGTGTCCTCAATCGGCTTCTTGTTCAGTCTCTCATTAAAACAAGAGCAGGATTTCATCTGTTTTCTTTATAAACCTTCAAAACAGATATTCTTCTTATTTTCAAGCATCATATTTTGTTTCTAGTCCACTAGTTTCTATGATAATATTGTAAAACATCATCATTATAAAAACTCTCTGCTCTCAGTATTTTTGTGTTTTGAAGGTTTTATGAAGAGTTATGCTGTATCATGTACATTAATCAAACCTCATGAATGCTTTAACACAAAAACATAACATAAATAACATAAATGTTAAATAAATGAATAGCTCATAAATGTAGATGACATAGTCATCACTAGTCCAGACAATTATTTAGATCTGTTCTATAGATAATAAATCAAAATATAGGATATTACTCTATAATATAATATTCAGTAAAAAAAAACATAATTCATTGCAGCTGATAATAAAGAATAAAGAATGCACTGCAATCTATTCATGCTGAAACACATGCATGTGAATTACAGACTCGCAGCGCAGCGCACTGACATGAACTGCGCAAATGATCTGCTGTTTACAGAATCATCACGAATACAAATAAATAACATCTCAAACATAAACACTTCATCCCACGTGTCTAAATAATAATTAAACCACATACCAACGAGAGATAAAGAAGAATCCAGAGCTGCTCTGTGTTCCTCACAATCCTCCAGTGAAACACAATAACCTTACAGAGTCAGATTCACTTTAATCATTCGGTTCCTTTGAACGGTTCATTTGATTCAATAGAGTCTGTTAACAGAATCTCTCCTGCGGCCTTTAACGCGCTTAACGAAATAAATATTTAGTTACAATTTTGTTTTGTTTTTTTACGACAAATACGTGTTTTCCATTCCAGTCGAGAAATTTCGAAACGGTTCAAGTCAGTTTTGCTGTGAATCAGACATGATTAAAACATAAAGGTATCGGATGAACCGGGAGTCAGATGTGTGTTGAATCATCAGATGGGGGATGGGTCAGAACACAGACCCATGTTACATATTAATGACTTTTACTGACAAAGCAATGAACAACAAATGCTGATCAATTATCTGCAGCATTTACATTCATGCATCATTTTAAATGACATCTAAAGAAAATGAACGGAGAAATTAATGTTATAAGGACGTGTTAATTGTTTTTGTGCACATTTAAAAAATCTTAAATCTGATATAATAAGAGATTAACATCTATTTGCTCTTGATCACATTATATACTTTCAAAAACAGTCCAAAAGCCAGCTTTATAAAAGCAGAGAAGAGGATTCGACTGTTGTTGTGGACAAAATAGAAAAGAATCAAAACAGTTGACGTGATGTTGTGAACATTTTATTACTGTCATGTTCATTTTAATTTAACACACAATCACTAAGACAGCATCTCATACATGTGATCTACAGGCCTTTCTCTCTTGACATCTTACCTTTTTGTTTTTATACAGGCCTTTATCTTATTTGTATTTATTTACATACTAAATAAATACTTCTTTATTACTCTTTGTTCAATATGTGTGTGTGATTCTTTTTAAACAAAATGTTCTCTTCTTATTCTGTATAAAGTACTCATCCACTCCAGTAGGTGGCGCTGTGGCTTTACGCCCGTCTTTGAAAAGCGCAGCCGCAGAATACCGGAAGCGCAGCTGATGACGTCCTTTCCGGCTCCGGTCTCTCAACAAGAGTAAAGGTAGGCCGAAACAAGAGCCGAAAATCCATTAAAAATCTTCTTCATCTTATTATTTAATGTGTCTTTTTGAGCTTTTCTCGTTATAAAACATTCTTTACAACAGTTATTTCCCATTCTTGAGGTAATTTTGACGAGTTTAACGCTATTTTAAGGCCGGATGGCTGCTTATGCTAGCGGACACTTTCTTGGTGTGCAAATCAGCGCGTTAAAGTAGAAAGTGTGTATAAGATGAAATAAAGGCAGTGGAGATAAAGTTACTGTGGGGATCAGCTGACATTTAGTAGTTTAATCGGAGAAAAGAGTGTCTAATGTGTCAGTATCCCGCAGTGGATTATCGATATAAACATGCAGTCAATCGAGTTTTTCTTTTAAATTGTGAATGAGTTTCTAGTGTTTAGTGCAGTTTGTGTTCCTTCACATGCAGTTTACACTTGAGTCTGTAGATGTGTAAGATGTGGTACTGATACAGACAGAAGCACTGAAGTCACAGTGGTGTACATACATCTGGCTGTTATAGTCGTTTTCTGTGGGATGTTTCTTGATACTTTCTGTCAAAGTTACAGATGAATAAATGTGATGCTCTTTTTTTGTGACATGAGGGTTAAATCACAGAAGGTCTCAGACTCAGTTCCTGGAGGGCCACTGCACAGTTTAGATCAAACCCTGATCCATGTCTTCAGGATTACTAGAAACTTGCAGAGCAAGTGTGTTGGAACTGTTTGAGATCACTGCTTCACAAATCTCTTTGTCTTTGTGTTGTGATTCATTAGTGTGTGTTTTTATTTGTCCTGTAGATGTTGATGCCCAAGAAGAACCGTATTGCTATCTATGAGCTCCTCTTTAAAGAGGGCGTCATGGTGGCCAAGAAAGATGTTCATCTGGCGAAACACCCTGAGCTCGCTGACAAGAACGTACCCAACCTTCACGTCATGAAGGCCATGCAGGTTAGAACAGGTTCTGCTCTGTCACTGTTAAATGAAAGTGTGTAAATCATTACATGTTCATCTCAAGTGGGTTTTGGTCAATAATAACGTATATAGTGTAGATGTTTTTCAACAACACATGACACTGTCTGTAAAAACCAGTTTAAAGTCTAGATAATGATAAAGTTTGATTTCACCTATTAATTTCCCTATGATTTCAATCTTTGACATGACCTTAGTCAGACAATATTAAACATATCAATGTTAAATTCACACAGAATATTCTTTTCATTATGTAGGATGATTTTAAATGATTTGACTTTAGCTGGGTTTTCACAGACTGGGTCACAAATGTTATTTTACAAGGAAACAAATCATTTGTATCCATAAAATGTGATTTATTTAAGATGTTTGTTTTACGGCATACCCTGCAAATGGAATAACAACCATCTTTCTACCTACAGTCTCTGAAGTCATGCGGATACGTCAAAGAGCAGTTTGCTTGGCGCCACTTCTACTGGTATCTGACCAATGAGGGAATCCAGTACCTGAGAGACTTCCTGCACCTGCCCCCAGAGATCGTACCTCGCCACCCTCCGTCGTCAGACCCGCCCAGAGACCGCCAGACCCCGCCCTAAGGGTATGTCGCCATCATATTAACTCTGTTTTTGTTATATTCAACAAGTTATCATTTGGAGTCGGTAAAGAATGTTAACATCCTTTAAAGTTAGCAGTGACTTTTAGTATTTTTACACATTTCCTCTGCGTTTGTGTGTATGTGTAAAGGAAGTTTTCTTAAGTGTGAGAAGTTAATAGTTTTGCATGAACACTGCTATTTATTTGTCAGATTTGTCAATCCTTAAGTGTAATGTTTTAAAGCAAGCATGTTGTTTTCCAGGTCTCGAGGGAGAGAGACCGGCCCGTCTGGCCCGTGGAGAGGGAGACAGAGACGCGTACAGGCGATCTGCAGCTCAACGTGAGTACACAATCTGTACCGTCTGATCATTGACATCTGCACATTATTCATCCTGCCACTCATCACTGTAGATTTGATGCATCTGGTGCTCTTGGGACATTAACTGTTGTGGACTAATCAGCTATAGGCTCTCGATTTGAGTTTAGCAACAGTAAAATGGGTTTAGAGGTTGTGTGTTCCTGTAGCTCAGTAGCACAAAGGTTGTGGGTTTGATTCCACTGGAAGACACATACAGAATAATCCAGTATATAGCCTTAAATGCTCTGAAAGCCACTTTGGTTGATTTTTGTTAATCGTCTATTTTGATTGCAGAGAACCTAAGAAATGCTCATAATGTGAAGTTTTGTGGGAAGTCTTGTCTCAATTCGAGTGTTTTAAACTAATAGTGTGTTGTTTTTGTTTGTGCAGCCGGTGCAGATAAGAAGGCCGAGGCTGGTGCAGGTGCTGCCACAGAATTCCAGTTTGTAAGTGTTGCTGTTAGAATTGTTGAAAATGCAGCCGCATGATTTCTGTGACGCTTCTGTGATCTCCTGTATGTGCTCTTGTTTTTCAGAGAGGTGGTTTCGGTCGTGGCAGAGGACAGCAGCCACAGTAATATTCCATGTTATCTGTACAATAAAAGTGAAAAAAGTACTTCAGCTTCTGACTCTGTGTACTTCTGTGTTTCTAATACTTGTTTTGAGTTTTTCATACTACATGTACAGTTGTTTTTAATAGACATTACAGATAAAAATATTCCTGAAGAGATGGTTTTAACATTTCAGGGCATATACAAATGACATTTACATTATTAAAAAGGATTGTTCTGTGTGGACAAAGTCACTCAAAGGCTTCAGATGAAATACTGGTCTTTATTAGTTGGCACATGTATGTTACATTCTCATACTGTTCGATTCACAATCCCACAATGAGAGAAGCAGATATTCCACTGATGGTACACCTGTTAAACTAAAAGGGTCACAGCTTTGATGGAGTGATGCTAGATCTCCATGTCTGTTTTACTTACAGTTTCAAAATGAACATGATTCAAAGAAATTGAGGGGAAATTCAACTGGCCAAAATTTTACATTGTCATTTTCTTAAAACTCATGCGGATACGTCAAATCTCTTTAGCAAATCATGCTGAAGAGAAACCATTGCCACATCCACTTCATACACAAAACAATCTTCAGCCAGAATGAATGCACATCAATAAAACCACACATCACATCAATCATCAAAACCAACACAATCCAGATGAAAAGCTGCACTAGAAGTGGATTATAACTGCATTCAGATGTTAGTGTTGACAGGTTTTATAAACCATTGATGCATCTTAGGTTTATCATTACTTTACAGTCTCTCTAGCAATAAAAAAAACATGAAATCTTGATCAAAACATGTACATTATACGTATCGGTCTCGAGTGAATATAAAGCTGGACCCTCGACAGTTCATCTCACATGTACCATAATCTATACATCATAATGACATGCACTCCAAGATTTTCCTCTGATCTGTACAAGAGAAAAAGACATTAAACATCTCACGAACTACACTGGCTCAAAATTCACAGTTTTATATCAACCGCTGCCGTCAAACAGACCAGACGAGCAGTTTCAATTTAAAGAAAAAATCTTAGAAAAGACCTTTAAATAAACGTTAAAACAAAACCTGTCCAAGGCTGAATTGTTTAGGTTTCATAAGTGTTTAAGAGGTGTTTAACAAAGTGTTTGACCGATATTATTAAGAAGACCTTCATCTGCCCAGTAAAAAGATTTTGTCCTGTATTTCCCCGCACATCACACAATTTTGGTTGTCAATCGACCTGATTTAACTCATGAGAGAGATGTAAAATGTTAGTGCCGGTCTTCCGGACAGCATTGAGAATCACTCGCCTGCGGTTAATCATACCATGTAAACATTTACTAACAGCCATAAGTCAACAAAAAGCCATTTTACTCCAGTAAAGACACATTTCCAGGTGCAACAGGATATTAAATGAGAAAATACATCCGGCCTCATTAGACTTTGCACAGGTGGATTGTGCTTTTACATTTCCATTTTCTTAAGTGCACAATAAAACCAGAGACAAGCATTAAGATAGAAAATAAAGTCCATTCTGATTTCATGATGAACAGATGACAGTCTTTCTAACACAACATCATTTATGTTCAGTTTTTCAAACTGTAAAAGTTTTGTATTAAAAAGTGTATAATGACTGAATTACAGTCCAGTCATAAATTAAACCCTCTCTGTGTTTCGGAGTTCTGCAGAATATTTACAAGAGGATAAAAAACAGGTAAGAACACATCTATCAAACACAACATACAGATTAATCATTCATCTCATCTGACAAATAAATAGCAGTGTTCATGCAAAACTATTCACTTCTCACACATTCAGACGCACAATCACACTTAACAAAACCTCCTTTACACATACAGATGTGTAAAAATACTGAAAGTCACATGCTAACGCATCACGTGTGTTGTTTTTTACATCACAACAGTAAAAAGAAGCATTCGTTTAATCTCACACAGGCCGTTTAAAGCACGTGGGCCGTGAGATTCGTGCGACCCTCGGCATGAAAAGTAAAAAGCAAAAATATTAATTTACAAAAATATTCAACCAACACTTGTGCCACCTTCCTGGCACTCATAATGGGTTGGCAAAACGTTGTTTTTGAAGAATTAAAAATGAAAAGAGAGACTAAGAGAGTAATGAAAGTAAGAGCGCGAGTGAAGGAAGCATGTTGCATTAGTTATCTGATATCAGACACAGAGCTCTGATTAATGCTGTACGCAGGGGACAGATCTCCAGCTATCGTGGCCACTAGCGGAGCACCGTTCCGGTTCAGACAACCTTCCTGAAGAGATGTGAAGTATGTGGCCTGAACAGGTTTGTGACACTGCAACACTTGTATGGCATCATCGATTTTGAACCACTCCCTTTTTCTCCCTGTCACAAACACAACAGATGTTAAAGACCTGCGAGTCATAAATGTACAAAGACACACAATGTCAGATATCATCTCAACTGTAACTACTAACCAATGTTTACTGAATCCTCCCAGTCTTCCAGAAGTTCATTTACAATGAGAACATAAACGTACGTTCTGTGTTTCCGATCTCGATTCTGGAAGCAGAATAAAGACACAGTTATGATCGGGATAAACATCATAAACAACACTGCAAATGTGTAACAACAGCTGTATCGTCTTTTATTAACTCACCTCAAATATTCCTACGAGTCGTCCTAAAACCCCCTTCACACCAGCCTAGAAATACAAATACAGAGATCAAAGTCAACTCAAAGATGTAATATGGTCAAAAAGTTGAAATCTAGTCTGATAACACCCCAGAAATATGCTAAAACACCAACAATGGTGTTCGTCTCTGTGTTCTCCTGTTCTATTAACAGGCCTGAACATTTTATATAACTTCAAATGTTTTTATATATCATTACAACTATTTTGTGCAATATTATATATAACATCAAAAATGGGTGTCATCTCAAATATTTGACATATTTTTTTACATAATATCATAAACAGTATTTTAAATCCCATCAAGTGAATTTGATAAGAATAAGAATAAACACATAAGTTTGCATTAATGTTGTTTTGAACACAACAGGAGGGTTTTCTTTCTTTCATAACACACATCTGAGCTGATCGAAATCCCATCATAGAATGAATTTGGATGGAATAAACGGTAAGATGATCATGACGTGATTCTGTCATTCAGCCAGTGAAAGAGTAATGAACATAAGCCTTTACTACACAAACACACATCATAAACTTTTGATAGATAATAGAGATCTATATCGATGATTTAATCCAGCAGTAATGTGAAAGTGTTCATACTGTAATATTCTGTGTTTTTATCTGCACTTATTTTCTTTGTATATTAATATATATATATATATATATATTAGAGATGTTGTGTGAGGTCACTCTTCTCTCTATCTGAAGGTCCACACATCAATCATTCAAACCTCTTCACAAACTTCTCGGACAGCAGCGCCGCTGGGCTCCTCGTTCGGCTCCATTCCACCTCCAGGAACGATCCATTTATCTGGATTTCTGCTGCTGCTCACCAGAAGAACCTGTGTGTGAATCCAGATCAATACATCAAACCTGACCAAACGATCACATCTGATGAGACAGTCTATACAATCTTGAGTTAAGTGTTTGATTTCATTATAAAAGCTTCTGATAACCTGTGCGCGCGCGTGCGTGCGTGTGTGTATTCGGAGTGAATCCAGATATGCGGAGTGAATCCAGTTCTGTTCATCTTAGATTTGGTAAGTGAATCAGTTCTGTTCATCAGATTTGGTAACACACACACACACACACACATTAAGTCATCAGTGTATTAGGTGTTTAAACGCTACAGTAATCTGAAACATCACAGTACGTATCCAAACAGTCAAGTATTACTGCGCTATATGTGTAAACACATGGTGACATCACGGTGACATCACGGTACTTTGTTGCGACTGATTCTCAAGGGATTTGTTATTTGTGAGAAAACGCTGAGATTTATCCACGCACAGGCCTGACGCAGCGCCACAACGCGACGCGCCCTTTATAACCTGCGACTCGCGCGTTTCATCGCCGTGTATAACGGGCGCGTTTCGGTCACGTCGTTTAACGCTCGGCCAACTCATGTAACCGGTCCAGGACAGCTCGCGTTGAGATGTGACGCGTGTGATCCGGCTCTCACCTCGTCCTCGGTCTCGTCTCGGAAGCACAGACAGGCGGCCCGCTGCTTGAACCCGTCTCCATCATACGTGCGCGTCTGGTTCGACTTCAGCTTCATCATGTCGCGTCGCGTCGCGTCACGACTCAGATCGGATCTTGAACCTGCAGCAGATACAGACGTAAAGTCCGCGTGTGTTTGATTACTGCTAATAAACTCTCCTGCGCTTCATCTTTATAAAGCCGAGCGCATCTCACGCACAGACGCCATTACCGGAACACATACGCCATCAGCGTAACGTCAACGACGCATGGCGAGAACAACACGCACCGGCGTTTAGAGAATAAGACGTGTGTATGATTTTGCGCACAACGATCTTCCTTTCTCTCACATAAATAATAATAATAATAATAGTAAAAATATGTTTGTATAATAAACAGTAATACATTATAATTTTATTAATAAAAACAAACAAACAACTATAATGTCATTGTTATTATATATAATAGTAAAGTAGGTCAATCATAACATTATTGTAACTTAAATCGTTTAATATTAATATCATTAAATATTTCTGATATAAAATAATATTTCATATTAGATGAGCAAAATATTATAATATACTATTATAATGTAATATATAAATAATAATATAACTAGAATGAATTTAAATGTAGTCTGTTTCTATAACATTAAAAATAAAATGAATATGCATAAATGGAGCATTTGTAAAAGTATTTTTTTATTAAGATTAGCACATATTATACATTCAAATAAATAGTTCATTAATCTAATACACATGTAGACACTTACAGTATCCTGATCTACTGCTACAGAATAAAGGGTTATATAGGGTTATACAACTGAAGCAATCAATGTTTTCTTGGGCTTGTGTTCTCTGTTCTTTACACTTTAATACCTGAGGTAAGTCACCAGGACAAAACACAATCCTAAAGCATTTAAAAGACATTTTTAGGATCTTAAACTCCCAAGAGCATTTGATTTCAAACATTTAGAGAGATGTTCAGAAATAAATCTTCTGAAAGCACTTGGGTGTGGATAATCTTCAGCTGATACAGTACTTGTTTGTTCTGTGAGGAGTAAAACTCTAAGCAAAGTGTACAAGACAGTTATTTAAGTTTCTGCCTTTTCCATCATGTTTTATCCTCCAAACCCAGTTTGCTTGATTTGAATTAGTAACCATTAAAAACCTGAAAGGTTTTATGCTCAAATGGGTCAATACTCCTTAAAATTCCATTACAATAAATATAATAATGGTAGAGTATATGGTACCCAAACACGTTTTGTTTGGTCATGAGTGTTTGACCTTTGAGTTTTCAAAGTAAAGTGCAATTTGTACCAGCAATAACTGGACACTGTCAGGAATGGCTTAAAAATTGAACAATTCTTCCAAGAACGCTGTATTGACATACATATGTATCGAAATATAAGCGATTTATTATTGACTGCTGGGGATTTTAGAGACAATTACACATTACAAGCTACTTTAAAGCTAAATCTATTTATTATCTTAACACATGGCCTGGGCAACATGCCGATGAACAAATATTCACTGGTTTTACAGTAATATGAACGTCTCACAATTATCTAGGCAAAGTGTTATTCACAACTACATTCAAACAGAATTCATACGACTGTAAGAGATCTATTAAAGCACATGATGAGTTTCACAGTTAAATTATAGCTTCATCTAAATCTACAGCAAAATACAAAACTAAACTTACAAATAAAGCAGGAGTAGAAAAGCACCTCAATAGTTCAATAGATAGATATACTTTATATATACTGTAGTAAAATCTAGATATTTATATATATATATATATATATATATATTAAAACAAAACTATTAACACTCTGTAGTGTGAATCTGCTTTCTATATTTGACCTAATACCAGAAAATGTATTATGTACTGTCCCAGAAATATCTTTCACAACTGTTACTGTCCTTTTGTATTGAAGAAAAGAGTAAAGGACAGTCAGAGAACAGACGGGTGGTTGAGTATGAGGTAGTGCTGCGGTTAGTTAGTTACACCTCCTCTTCATCATCTTCCTCCACATCTTCAGACGAATCCTGAGGAGCCTGTTTTTCTTTTTCCTGTGTTTTTCAGTATAAATGACTTCAATCAATCAACGCTTCACTTCTACATGTTAAATGTGACATATTAAAGAAACAGACAGGATTTAAAGACCTTGAAAACAGTCACTGATCAAATAAAATGCACAATCCAAAGAAACAGAGCAAACATGAGAATTCTGTCATTTATTTGTTCACGTCTCTCCAAACCAGTATGAATTTCTCTCCTGTGAATAAAGTCAAATTGCAAAACAGCATAAAACCTTCAGGCTTTATTTACGTAAATCTATGGAAAAACAAAATCATATGGGTTTGGAAAGACATGAGAGTGAGTAAACAATGTAGGATAATCATTTGTAAATGTACCTCTTTCTTAGGCCTGCCCTTTGGTTTGCCTCCAGCAGAAGCGGATGCTTTCTATTATATGAAAACGAAATAGAATTAATGAACAGTTTCTGATTATGATTTTCCCAGCAGAGGACGCTGTTGTCTGCACACAATCATGGAAACAGATGGAAGAGGGCAACGGGTTCACTGGGAACTCTTGAGCCCTGCTCACTGCTGTCGGTCCGAGGATGAGCTGTCAACACAAACCCTGTACACACACTCTTTACAGTATTAATAATGCATTTCCCTCTGTGTGTTTGCAAAACAGAGACAGCTGTGTTTTCCCACTGCAGTGTAATAGTGTTCAAATGTCTGTATTTATATCTGTACAAGACGTGACTAAAAAGCCACACAAACTCTAAAATGAACCAGGACATAATGAGTTCATTCATAATAGAAAAGCTGCACTTACTCTTTTGGAAGGGCCCTTGTTTTTGCTGCCTTTCGGTCGTCCTCTAGATCTCTTCGGACTTGGTGAGCCACTTGATTCCTGGAAAACACAGTTACATGTATACATAGATTGTAATGTAAATATTATGCATGTACAGTGTGCTCTGTAACTGCATCACAACTTCATGTTGGTTTATACCTTGGGATGTTTTCTTGGTCTTCCTCGTCCTCTTTTCTCAATCCCATCCTTTTGTTTGATAGAGACGGCTTGTTTTTCTGAATCACTCATGTTTCCACACTTCCAAAACATCAACAAATAACATAAACAGTCGATTCTTCATTCATTTAGCCTACGTTTCTTATCACGTGTTAAACATAGATTTAATGAATTCATACTAACACATGAGGATCAGTATCTCATGGGAGATGCACAGTGTCGATGTACAGGCTTATGCAACATTACTGTATATCTGTATGGACATCATACAGCACCGCTTAGACTTCGACAAAGACGTGCAAATGAACATTACAGGCCTCGTGCGACTCTTTAGAAGACAAGGAAACATGAACTTACATGCACTTGGACGGGCGACGGGATTAATGGGTTTTCGGTGACCGCACCTTCCGCGCGCAATGTCTGCGGATTAATATCAAGCGCAATCGACGCTCCGCTAATAAAGCGCAATGTGAATCCAAAACAAATCGACGTGCACGTTTAGATCAGCGCTATTTAACTCGGTCCTTCCCGAGGGTTACACGGATTAAAACGGGTTCAGGAATAGCAGCCGTGTCACCATAATAAAAGGCCAATAGCGGATCAGGACGCGCCGCAGGTTGATGGAGAGAGAGAGGCGGATCTCCCTGATGAGCCTCATTACTGCCATGTTAAAACGTTCATGCTTTTATCATCAAGTTAAGATGAAAGTGAAGTGTCTGATTCAGTAAAAGGACTTGATTTAATAATTATAATATATCGCATTTAATGCTTATAATGTTTTTTGTATAGCACTTCAATTATTTTTCATTAAAAAAATCGTTTTATTTTCATTATAAAATAAATGCTATAAATAGCTAAATATATGCTAAAGATGTGTCTACATCTTTTGGTCAAAAGTCTAAATGCTTGTAATATCTATTAGTGGTGTTACATATTGGTTTTAAAAATCTTTTTTTTAATGAAAACCATATTCACTGTCAAATTTCTCATATTTCTCAACATATTTTTCTAAAAGCTATTGTGTATTTGCATATAATTCTCTTTTTAAATGTTACAAACATTTATATAAAATATGAACTTCTATTTTATAAAGAAAAGTATTACAAACAAAATGACATTCAATTTACATTTAATTTATGAGGCATTGAACTATAAGAGATATAAAAGTAAATCATTTAAAAGCAGGAAAAACTGAACAGCTTAATAGAACAAATAATAACCTTCAAAACAGCAAAAGAATTCAGTGATTTATTATGATAATAAAAACTAATTCCAGCTTTATTAGGTTTCGTTTCGTTTTTCACATGATATTGTACCAAACAGAGTTAAAGACTACAAACGCGAAACCATAGAAACAGCTCAAGCAGAAGTGACGCATGGAGACGCGTAGAGATGACGTGAGCACGTGCGTCACAGCGCATGAAGACAACAGTCGTGAAGAATGACATGAGCAGTATGTATGATGATGTATGATGTGTTTGTTTGCTTTTACTGTCATCATTTCTGTCATCACACCGAATTAAAGCGTCGAAGTAAAGCGCGAGATATTCCGGTTTCTCCGGAGATTTACACACACAAACACAGTTTGTTTACGAACTCTTGATCATCTTGTTTACACACAGATTATGAGTGTGTGTGTGTGTGAATAACAGAGATGGTTTATAATGGTTATAAAACTGGGATTAATCTTTAGATCTGTACAGATATCTGTTGTTCGTGTGTTTATGTGATAGACATGATAGTCTTGAATCTTTTGCATTATTTTGACATTAAATTTGACAAATGGGTAATTCCATGCAAATGTCAATCTAACCAGTATAAGTTTATATCAAAGGTTTTCATCATACTGATGTCAATATTTGCTCTCTCAGTTTTTAAAGCATATGTTTATGTTTTTATGATTTTTCATAGTCAGATAAAGTGCTGTTTTCAGAATTGAATCTTCTTTAAAGAGTCATCTCATCTATTATTTTTTCTGGTTTGTGTATTTTAATTCACAGAAATCCTACAAGGTTGTTAACACTGAAAAACATGTTCTTTTTCCTCACATTCATAACACATGAATAATTACATTTTTTAAGATGATTAACTCGTGTATAGACTGATATGTTTCTGATGTCTGGACTCTATCAACAGGATTTAATAAAACATAAATATATTGATAATAAATACATTCATTATGTGATAAGTTATATTTTCGCTGGAACGCCAAATAAATTCTTTACATGTTTATTCTTGCATATCTGTGTCAAAAAGCAAATCTGTTATATAGATTAAATGGCATTAACCCATAATTAAGCCAAGGTTTTCTTGGTTTTTGCCTGCAGGTACAGAACTGCCCTGTCATACACTATAATAATGTGGGACCGCAGCGGGTTTAGAACTCTAGAACGGTCTCAGTTTTGCTTTGAAGCCACACCACAAGCCACAGACGCAGTGCACGGCCATATGGCTCCACTTTTACAGCTGTTATATGTGCTTTCTGTTTTTCAGGATTGAACTCAAGTGATCAGCTGGCCTCCATTATAATGCATCATTATTAATCATGGGAGGCAGTGGATCCAAAACTAAAGGTGTCTGGCCTTTCACCAGCGCCGGAGCTGGAGGAGACGCACCTGACGACATCACCGAACAGTGTTTAGCTCGACTGAAAGGATCCAAGAACGCCACACCGTTCATCTTCACCAGGAGAAGGTAATAACGTCCTGTACATCTACAGCATATGAATAACATTCATCTTCTTCTTATTGTGCACCGTTTACATAATCTAAAACTTTCTTCAGTGTGTTTCTTGCTCCACCTCTGAAATGACTTTACTTTGATATTATGACCGATGATGCCAAACAGCCGTCATGGTGGGTTGGGTCTTGTTTAGTCACTATATGCTGTTTTTGGTTTCAGTTCATTGTATTTTGATGAAGATGGTGATTTGGCTCATGAGTTCTATGAGGAGACGGTGGTGACCAAGAACGGACGAAAGAAAGCAAAGCTAAAGAGGATCCAGAAGAACCTCATACCTCAGGTGAGATGTGCTCATCCTTCATCACTTACACTGAAAGCTTTCAAGATTTCATCCGTTCATCAAGTCATCAGGTACCAATGACTCTTTTATGACTAAAACCTTTAATTATCTAGTTAGTTGGTCTGAATAATAGTCAGAATAACAGTAGTCAGTCGTTACTCAAGAAAATATTATTTCATCACAAAATAAAAAGAAGACACAGAATAATAGGAAATGATCATTTCCTTTACAGTAGTAAAAGAAGTAAATTCTCATGTAAATATTGCAAAATGCAAAAGCCTTTTTGTAAATTATTTTGTATCAACAGGGAATCATCAAGTTGGATCATCCACGAATCCGTGTGGACTTTCCTGTGATCCTGTGTGAAATATAAACACACAGACTCAATGACATGCAGAAGATTCCCTGTTACGACAGGCTTCACCAAAAACATGAATCACATTTACTGATGCGTGTCATTCTATAGAGCAGACGGTTGTCGTTCTGTCACCTGTGATGTACAGCAGCATGTGCAATAAAGAGTGTGTGTGTGTGTGTGTGTGTGTGTGTGTGTGTGTGTGTGTGTGTGTGTGTGTGTGTGTGTGTGTGTGTGTGTGTGTGTGTGTGTAAAAATCAAAGAACAGGGACTGTACATATGTCACATGTGTTCATTGTTGTCATGTATATTATTATAGTCTGTTGTCTGCTGAGCTACAGCTCAGATCTGCACTTGTAATAATTAGTTGTACAGTAAACTATAAGTTGACATACTTGAATAAAATAGTTTATCAGATTGAATGATGGCATTTTTGTTTGGTAAAGGTCTATTTGTTGGTAAAGTTTTTGATATCTGCATCACTCAAAGATTAAGCTTTGACACACAACTCATCCTGTATTGTTTTTGTCATAGATGTGGCATGGTGATACCCTAACAACTACACAGAACACCATAGCAACCATCTGGCCATGCCCTATTACCCAGCAGAACACGCTAGAAACTTTCCACCCCTTGCATTTCTTCAGATATCTCTCTTATGATTATGTGATTACATGAACAGCACAATAGCTACAATGTCATGTTAACATGAATGAAAAGCAGCTGTTGATGTTTATATAATGAATCATGTCTTGGGTTAGGGGTATTATCGTGAGTCTGTTATTCTGTTAGTTTGGGTGGGGTGTTATGGTTAAAGTCAGAGGTTAAGCTCTTTGAAAGGTTTTCTGCTTTGAGCTTCTCTGTTGGGATTCTTTCAGTGGCTTCTGCTTTATCAAGATGCCATAGACACATTATCAGGGTTGATTGGAAACAGATGCCTGGTTTGATGTAAATGACTTTACTCTGGGAATGTTTGTCCCACCCTTCTGAATGAAATACAGGAAGCTTCAGCAGGATGTCATGTCTGCATACAATCATTCACACTGATAAGACTGAGAGAATACACCGCTCGTATGTGTGAAGGTTACGACGGCCCTCGAGGACTTTGTCTCTGTGTGTGAACATACTGTTAAAGGAATAGCACAATACTCTCAGTGTTTTTTTTATTTCTTTACTTTGACTCTCGTTTTTCTTGTAGTTGCTTTATTTCATAACAGTATTGATTTCCAGCAGATAAAATGGGACATTACTAATGGCTGTCATGCTCCATAAAGAACATAAAATGTCCATATGCCTTATTTTAAACGTGATATTATAAGTTTTTTGCCTAGAACAGACTCTATCTGACACGTTTCCAACTCAAACAGGATATTCAGAGAGTATAATGTAGGGTGGGATTGTACCTGATCACATCCTCGGGGAACTGACGGGATTGTGAAAAGCAGGCGTCCCATACAGGAATAATGAATTTCTAGCGGATGGTGGAGAACTGCTGACCTCATGTCGACTTCCACCTTTCAGAAGCATTTTTGACCCAAACAAAGATCCAGATCATCTCCTCATATCCTTCCAATGGTAAACTTCTTTTACACATTTATCTTTATTCACTGTTGTTTCCACATAAACTATAACAAACATTATTGTGTTAACTATAGCTGTAGATGGTTAACATGAACCTTCAGCCCACGTGGACTATACGTCTGAAAGTTTTACAGGTGGAGCTGTTATGTTGATGACGCACTAATGAATAACATAAAACTTCAATACAGGGTGTGAAAAGTTATATAAGTATTTGCTGTTTTATGGAGATCTTAATCTTTCACCTTGTGAATCACAAGCCTTTCTCACCTCCTTCCACTGAAGCTCCCGGGTGACCTTTGACCTCAGAGTAATTGTGGGAGTGTCTCAGAAGAAGAGGGAGATTAAGAGATCATGTAGGATCTCTCTCAATGCGTCAGGATGTGTGTTTGCCTTTTTCAGGTGGCGGGTGGTGATGGGTGTGTGTTCAGTTCCTCTCACATTGTTAGAATTTCCTGGTGCTGCCAAGCTGTGAGACATGATGATGTAAAAGTCCAAGTATGGGGAGAAAAGGAACCGACCTAAGGAAGGAAATGGGCCTGTCTCTCTTTCATTTGACACACATGCAGTGATGCACATGAGTCAGCACAAGATACTAAAATAATTTTACTGGTCATTATCAAAAACTCACAAACATTATCTCATTCATCACGTGTATACTCACAATTTTGGATATGTGAGATTCATAACACATGAAAACATTTCTGAAGACCAAAAGCTCTTTAACCTGTAAACAAGAGCTATGTGTCTTTATTTATATGAATTTTAAAATGTTCAGAAAAACTAGCAAATAAGGTTACGAAACAGTTACTGTTAAAAAGCATGGTAAATGGTAAATGGTAAAAGCCATGGTAAATGGTAAAAGCCATGGTAAATGGTAAAAGCCATGGTAAATGGTAAAAGCCATGGTAAATGGTAAAGCCATGGTAAATGGTAAAAGCCATGGTAAATGGTAAAAGCCATGGTAAATGGTAAAAGCCATGGTAAATGGTAAAAGCATGGTAAATGGTAAAAGCATGGTAAATGGTAAAAGCCATGGTAAATGGTAAAAGCATGGTAAATGGTAAAAGCATGGTAAATGGTAAAAGCATGGTAAATGGTAAAAGCATGGTGGTGGTAATGCCATGGTAAAAAAAGCCATGGTAAAATGGTAAAGCATGGTAAATGGTAAAAAGCCATGGTAAATGGTAAAAGCATGGTATGGTAAATGGTAAAAGCCATGGTAAATGGTAAAAGCATGGTAAATGGTAAAAGCATGGTAAATGGTAAAAGCCATGGTAAATGGTAAAAGCATGGTAAATGGTAAAAGCATGGTAAATGGTAAAGCCATGGTAAATGGTAAAAGCCATGGTAAATGGTAAAAGCCATGGTAAATGGTAAAAGCATGGTAAATGGTAAAAGCCATGGTAAATGGTAAAAGCATGGTAAATGGTAAAAGCATGGTAAATGTTTTTAAGAGTAGGAATAGAAACAACGTGCCTAAAAGCGTTAACATAAACCCCGCCCACACAGTGAGCTGTAATGAAGCCACGCCCCCGCGCGCTATCAATGAAAGCGGCGCTTTGAAGCTGTCGCGCGCTGGAAGATGTTGTGAGAGTCTCTCGAGAGAAAACACGCCATTAAAACCCATTCACTGACAGAGAGGAATACTGCAGGTCTCAGGCGATGATTTCATGTCAGGATGGAGTGAGGAACTGTTTCTCAGATAACATGTGAGTTGTTTTAAAACTCTTCTGTTATTTAAAATACGTCAGTCTTTATAGTTGTTGTTGGTATTAGATTTCAATTGAACTAATGTTTATATGTTTTTAATGTTTATAATGTTAACATTTTTAGTTTAGAATAATTAGTCTGAAGAATGAGATTTTATTCATGTAGATTTTGTTTTGATCAACTCAGTAGATGAATCAATGGAGATCGTAGTTTTATAAACTTCTCCTGTTTTGTAAAAGACTTAGAAGTAAAAATAGATATAATTGAGTGATTTGTTGGCATACGGTGAGAGGGGAGATTGGCTGAGATTTTTTGGTTAAATATAAAAGATTCTGAATGTATTTTCATGTTTTCTTTTTAAATGAACATCAATATGATAAAAGATCTTTAACCACTTCAGATAATGATATATACCTGTATTTCTGTTTGTTTTAGCAGACTCATATTGTAAATGAAGTCATGGCTTATTGGTTCCATCATTTCTGGAGAATCTGGTTGCTGGTTTCACTGGTTCTGAACTGTCTCACTATTGGGCAAAATCTAAAGCCCACCAGACGGCCTCTGTATCCTCACAAGCCCGTGGTTCTCGTCTGGAACGCCCCGACGGAAGACTGCGGACCACGACACAACATCCAAATTCACCTTGATCAGTTTCAGATTGTAGCTTCTCCCAATAAAGCTTTCACCAAACAGAACCTCACCATATTCTACAGAGACCGTCTGGGTCTGTATCCGTACTTTAATGCAAACGGTAGCGCTGTCAACGGTGGCCTACCGCAAATGGCCAGTCTCACACGTCACCTAGAGATGATGCCAGAGGGTATTAATAAATACATTCGTGACCCGTCCGCACGAGGTCTGGCTGTTATTGACTGGGAGGAATGGCGACCCCTCTGGATACGAAACTGGGACGCTAAAGATATTTACAGGAGTCAATCTCGCTACTTGGTGGCCCAGAAAAACCCAAGTTGGTCTTCAAGCAACATATCTAAAATAGCTCAACAGGAATTTGAGATGTCCAGTCGCAGATTCATGTTAGAAACGTTGCGTGTGGCCAAAAGCTTACGGCCCAACAAGCTCTGGGGTTTTTACCTTTATCCTGATTGCTACAATCACGACTATCGCAACAGTCTGGAGAATTACACGGGCCGGTGCCCGGATGTAGAGATAGCTAGGAACGACCAGCTCAAATGGCTGTGGACGGAAAGCACGGCCCTCTTTCCTTCAGTCTATATGAGCTCTGTGTTGCGCTCAACATTGTCCGGTCAACAGTTTGTCCGTAACAGGGTGAAGGAGGGAATGAGACTGGCGTCGGTCGGTGAGGGAGTGGCACGCCCTGTTTTCATCTACACACGCCCCACTTACACCAATCAATCAGAACTGCTCTCTGAGGTGAGAATCATACTTGATATACCATTTCATTCAGCAGAATATATTAATATTACATCAGTCACCTTTTTACCATGTTATTGGAAAATCAGCATGGTACTGTAATGTTTGAGGGCGGGGCTTAGTAAAGGGTTAATTCAATTCATGCAAATGACTCAATATGACCTGCAGCTACTCTTTGACATATAACAACATGTGCGGAAATTAAAGTTGACCTTGAAGTACAAAATATTCCATATAGCTGCATGTGATTCCTCAGTGTGTTTGTTTAATGAGTCTGTGTGTTTGTGAATAGTTGTTACATTTTGTGGATATGCAATAAGGTAAAAGTTCATAGCATTGAATAGAAAGGAATTGTGTGCATGTGTGTGTGATGTGTGCTTGTGATGATGTGTGTGTGTTCATGTGTGTGTGTGTGCATGTGTGCATGTGTTTGTGTGTGTCTGTGTGTGTGTGTGCATGTGTGTGTGTGTGTGTGTGTGTGTGCGTGTGTGTGTGTGTGTGTGTGCGTGTGTGTGTGTGTGTGTGTGTGTGTGTGTGTGTGTGTGTGTGTGTGTGTGTAATGCAGGGGAACAGGAAGGCTGCTGCTCATTTTAGTGGCACCACCCACAACACCAACCCTGCTTACTTCCTCCACGATTTTCTCTGTTTAAAACAACATTTTCATCATTGTTTTCTCACTCTCATGTTGTTAAGTGTGTTTTAATCTCTTATTTGTGCAGATGGATTTGGTTTCCACCGTTGGAGAGAGTGTGGCTCTGGGAGCAGCTGGCATTATATTCTGGGGTGATTCCAGTTACGCCAGTAGTAATGTAAGCTTTCACAGATTAATGTCATATTACTGCATTATTAGAGGTGCTCTTTGAAGAAACTTAAATATGCAACTCTTTTTTGTTGTTGGAAAGTGTTGTTTTATGATTATAGAATCAGATTTATGATTTTTTTTGCTTAATGGACAGTACAAGGGTAAAAAATGACCCAAATCAATTCCATGAAACCTACGTTAAAAAGTGCCAAAAACTAGAACCAGAACTGCACCCATAACATGCTATCATAGTGATGATGAGTTTTGCATGGACAGGCATCATCTCATGACACGACACGATCTGTTTGTCTGTCACTCTTCAGGCCACCTGCTTCAGTCTGAATCAGTACCTGCAGGGTCCGCTGGGCCGATACCTCCTCAACGTCTCCACGGCAGCCGAGCAGTGCAGTCGCTTCCTGTGCGGTTCTCACGGTCGCTGTCTGCGCAGACAGTCGGACACAAACACATATCTGCACCTGGACCCGCGTGCGCAGATGGTGGTGGGTCACGGGAAAGATCTGCGCGTTACAGGAGAAGTGAGCTCAGAGGAACAGAGGAGGATGAAGGAGAACTTTCAGTGTCAGTGTTACAGCGGCTATCTGGGGGAGAAGTGTGACCTGGAGGATCCTCTTCAACAGCGGGGCGAGGGACGTGCACCTACAGCTGTGTGGATTTATCTTCTCACCTCACTGACACTTTTGCTGTTTCTCTGAGAGATTAACACAACATCTTTATATTTAAAGATATTTTTGCCATAAAAATCTATTTTGTCATCCCAAACCTGTGTGATATTCTAAAATAGATTTAATAAGAATTAATAAAACATCCTTCACCAAATGTGACACCAAATGAATGATCTGAATGGACACAGTTTCTCTTCATTGATGACAAAGAGATTGAAATGTTCTAACAGAAGAAGGTTTGTAATGCAGTGAATGAATCTTTCATTATTGGGTTTCTTGAATGAACGCACACATACACACGCACACTGCTATACACTTCTCTAACTGTTGTGCCCTAAATGCTGTTGTGAAAGACATTTGAAGTTCATGAAGTCTTGTGTGTGATCTTTACACAAATGCAGAATACACCTAAATGATTGAAGGAGACCATGAATAGTTTGCTGTGCTTGTGTAAACAATAGTGTATACATCTCAAGTAATGTGTTGAGATTGTGTTCAGATTCAGCCAGCGTGTCGTTTCCTGATCACTGCTGCTTCCTGTCCTCTCCTGAAAAAACAAATAAATAGAAAGATGAGACGACCAAACATCAGACAGTTATTTATATCATTTTATTTAAGACAATGAGCAACTCTGCATTGCATTTGTCTTTTTCTGGACAAATGGAGAAATAATGTTTCCATATGCTGGTCTATATTTGCATTTGTTTAGCATCTTTGTTGATGTTATTGAGTTGTGGTCTGTATGTGAAAGGGTTTATAGACTGTAAGAATAATATCTGCTGTTCAGATGAATCAGATGACTGTATGAACTTGTTTTGAACATCTGCTTTTGATACAGAGTTTTACTATTAAATGTGTATTATTTTACTATTTACTTCATTTCTCTGTCATAGATGTCATGTGTTTATTAATGTGGGTTTTGTCCCCTTCACACAGTTCTTCACTATATTGAGTTTTTGCTGCCTGTGAGAAGAAACATTGAATCTAAACCAAAGAGAAACACATGACAGACTTCAGCAGAAGAGAGACCAGCCCAAATTACAGCCTTTACAAACCAAGAGTTATATTTGTTTCCTTTCAGTCTCAATGAAGTAAATGTGAGTTTGCCAGTAAAAAAGAAATGTATATTTCGTTTAGCCAGTTGAGCCATTCACTACAAGTAAATGTCACTCTCAGTTCCTTATTTCTTCACTTTAGCTCTTTAAACAACTAAGAATACTTCTGTCTGAAGAATATTAAGATGAGTAATTGTTTGCTATTTTAGAGAATTCAATATTTCATGTCAATCTTTGTATTACGTTGACATTGAGTATAATGCAGTGTAGACAGATTAAATGATTAAATGATCAATTATTATGAGTTTAATTATTAACTATTATTCGAAATACTTATTCAACATATTCAAAATCTCTATTTTAATGTAATTTAATACAAAAAAAAGCAAGACGCAAAGACGTTCATCTCAACGTACGTGCGTCATGCATGTACGCCCCTAAGCCCCGCCCATCCGCTTCCTATTGGCTGAAAGTGTGACTGACCTCACAGCTGATCACGAGCTCACGAGTCTTCTGAACATTATCATCATTATTGATAAGGACTCGATCAGTAAGTGCATTATATATATATATATAAATCATGTGAATATGTGTGTGTGTTTCATCAGAAACAGCGTCATTTGTGTGTTTTCTCTTCAGTGTTTGACGCGTTATTACACAAACTCTCGGTTCCTCTTTTATTTTCCAAACACGTTTTTGATTTTAGCTGTAACTGCGATATTTGTTGTAGAACACAATGAAACTGCACGTATACTATATTAAAACACTTGTTAATATTACTAAAGGTTTACTTTATACACAACACAGTGTGAATGATGATCATTTATCTTATCTAAGACTTTTAATAATATGATTAAATCATTATTGATATGAATGGTGGCTAGTGTATTCTGTATTTCTTCCCCTTAAATATATTGACCATGGTTTTACTACAGTAACTATCATTTACAATGGAATGGTTAGTAAAACTATAGTAACCACACCATCTAACAAAAACCATGAAATAATGAAATGAAAGCATGATTGATATATCTAAGGTACTAAAATACTGTGATGCTGTCATGATAAATGGTAATGAATGAAATATGTCACTTCTCTAATGGACTAGTTAGTGTACATTAACTCGGTATGTGTCTACATTTGTTTACCAGGGAACTTGCATGTCCCGTATATCATAGCTAAGAATAATAATAATAGTCACGTATTAAATGTACGCTTTGAAGATTTGCACACGTAATGTAGTATATCTTAAAGTGGATGATTATTATGGATAATGAGTTGTTCAGAATAAAATATACCTTTGTTCATAAAATTGCCTCTCGTCATTGAAATTACCTTTGGAAATGAGTCTGTAGCTCAGCTTCATTTCCATTTAAATAGCCTGAGCTGATGTCATATCAGCTGTGTGGCTGGATGCTAAATGCTTTGGCTTTCTCTCATTGCAGGAATGGACGGGTTGGGCCGATGGACGTGTCCTCCGCTCATGTTTTTCTTCTGTTTGTCATGGCCTGTTTTCTCGCTCCCTCTCCTCACCCATCTCCCCTTTACCACCGTATGGAACGCACCTACAGAGCGATGCATGTCTCGGTTTGGGGTTGACCTGGACTTGAGCGTCTTTGACATCGTCCACAACCGGGACCAGGTCTTCATGGGCGACAACATCACAATTTTCTACACTGATTCGTTGGGACGGTATCCATACTACAATCTTCTGGATGAGCCGGTGTACGGAGGTGTTCCTCAGAACTCCAGCCTGAGCGAACATCTCCACAAGGCCGTTGACGACATACGGACAGACATCCCCGATCGAGACTTCCGCGGTCTGGCCGTCCTTGACTGGGAAAAGTGGCGGCCGCTTTGGGAGCGGAACTGGGATGATAAGCGGGTGTACTGGCTGGCATCCCGAGCTTTAGTGAAAGCCAAACATCCTTCCTGGACTCCAGATCAAATAGAAACCAAAGCTGTTGAAGAATTCGAGAAAGCTTCACGGGCCTTCATGGAGGAGACGTTGAATCTGGGCCTCGGAGAGCGCCCTGGAGGATTGTGGGGCTTTTACGGTTTCCCCTGCTGCTACAATTATCAATATAAGAAGAATGAAACATACACGGGTGAATGTCCGCCGCTGGAAATCAAGAGGAATGATAAACTGCTCTGGCTGTGGAACGTCAGCACGGCCCTGTACCCCAGTATCTATCTGGATCTGGTGCTGCAGGGTCGAGATCGTGATGTCATGCTGTACAGCCGCTATCGGATCCAGGAGGCCATGAGGGCGAGAGAACAGAACACCCGGAGCCCACCTTCTGTCTTTCCTTACGCCCGCATCGCATACGCCTTCTCCGTGGAGTTTCTCTCACAGGTGTCTCCATTTAAAGTGAACTATGAAAATCATGATAAATCATGTTTCTTTGTGTGTTTGATGGGCAAAACGATCAATATCTTGATGTTTTTATATTGGTGTTGCTACAGTATTAACAGAAATTTGATTTGTTATGGTATGTTGACGTGTGTTTGTACAGATGGATTTGGTTCACACTATTGGTGAAAGTGCTGCTTTAGGAGCTGCAGGTGTTGTTCTCTGGGGAGATTTAAACTACTCCAAGACAAAGGTATGAAATGATGTCCATTTTTACACGGATACACAATTTATACCCACCAAACACACTTCTGACCGGTCGACTGATGCTGATGTTAAAATAACGAGACTGTGGTTGCACAAAATATTTGTTAGAAAATGAGAGGAAGTAAACATTGCTAGAATGTTCAGAAATGTTGATTTGTGATGTTTTGCTTATTTTACAAACAATACAATATATAATCTTCACATTGTTCTTGTTTTAGGAATCCTGTGAAGCGATTCGCCGTTACCTGGATGACACGCTCGGCCGGTATATCGTGAACGTGAACGGAGGCGTCTTTTCTCTGCAGCCGGACGCTGTGTTCGTCTCGGGGTCGATGTGTCAGACGGGACCCGAGCGCTGACGTCTATCTGCATCTCCACCCGTCTGTATGGTCCATCGTTCACAGAGATCGTCTGCCCATCACACCGGGTCCATCTTATGTGGCGTACAGGAGGGTGAGAACGGGTCAGAAAGAAGTCGGTTTCTCCACAGATGACTTTAAATGTCAGTGTTTTTCAGGCTGGGAAGGCGAGCGATGTGAGAAACCAGTGTCTAAAATAACATACAGCTGATCTGCAGTGAAATCTCATGGATGGTAAGCAGAAGGTTCAACTTCACAGGGAATAAACTTAAACATGTGCACTGGTCACACTGGTCATTTTTAAACCATTGAAAAACTTACAGCTAAACTTACAGAAGTGAACCTTCGTTTGCTATTCTGAATGCATCGCCTCTGTGGATGAGATGTCAAATAAAGGCATCTGCAACACGGCTACTCCTGCACTTTTAAATCTGTTTAGTTTGCAGTTTGATTCAGTAAGTTCATGTATGTTTTTGCTCCTACATGCATTTAAAATTGCTTTCAAATGTATTTTTCTCTAAAAAAAAAAAAAAAAAAACAGTCAAAATATTATTGCCCCATCTTTAAGGGTGTATCCAAATGTTCTGCGTCTGTGCACTTTGATGCGTCTCATGTCTCTCAACTTCCAGTTTTGAGAGAATAACTTGCAGGGAATTGTTATTAAATGACAGAATCAATGTAAATAAACATAAATAAAATGTTGAATGCTTTGAAAGAAGCTCTTTTTAGTGGACGTGTGTCTCATGTGCTGTATGTGTCCACTAGATGACAGTAGAACACTTTTAAGTGTTTTAACTATAATGACCAGAACTACTGTTAGTAATGGGAACATTTAGTTCAGATCACTTTAACACACGTTAATAATCTAAAAGGTCAGAGAGAATAAATAAATGGAGAAATAAACATAATTAAGCAAGTAGTGCCGGGGCAATGTGAATGTTACTGTTCGTTTTTGAAGGTCATTTTCTGTAAGACACGAAGCTTAAACTCTTAAAGTTTTACCACCACAGTTTTGTTTTTAATGTATAATGACTTTAACACATGAATATCTGATTATGACTGTTCACGGTGAAATAGCTCATCACAGAGATCGTTGAGAACTCTCATACAGCTGAAGCGGTGTTCAGATTGAGCTTTCCTCCTATACAGAAGTATTAGACTAACCCCAGACAGGACAATCTGATGGGTAGGATAAAGTGTCAGGACACCGGTCTGGTCTTGAATTATACATCGGGGTGGTTTCCCCAACATGACTTAAGCCCAGTCTCAGACTAATGTGCACATTTGAGCTGTCGTAACTTAAACAACTTGCACTTAAATATTTTAAAATATATCAGTGTCATTGTTTTGTCTCAAGATGGACACCAGTGATGTTTCCTGTAAAAATACTATTTAATTGTGCTAATAAAAGTCCTGGTCCTAGTGTAGTCTTGTCTGGGAAACTGCCCCATATGTGTGATTTTATACAGATGTACCGATTACAGTTTAGTTGTTAAGCGGATTGTTGCCAGGCGTTGCTTTGTGGTAACACTGTCAGTAATTGAAGGATTTTCAGTGAGTAAAAGTAATAAAAGGATTTTACAGGTGCTGTTATCCATTATTACATGATCTTTATGAAAGTGTGAGTCATTGTGTGATTTTGACCTTTAAAGGGGTCAGAACACAATGGCTGTGTCTCAATCAGCTCTCTTGTTCAGTAGTCAGGACACTGATCAGGTCTCATCCAGTGCACTGAAACATTCAATCCCACAATGCAAAGCACAGCTCTCTATATGTTCCCTTGTCAGAATTTACGTCACATTCCCTGAAGCTACTCAGTTTGAAAAACATTCGGTAAAAAAGATATTTGTATATTTGACTGATGAGGAAACGAGGATGTGGTGATGTCGACGTGTACACGATATACTGATTCACAACCTAGAATATCTGATCTCAGATCAGCTGTAATCAAATCAGCATCAACATAATTGAACTGTGTGAAGTCCAGAGATGATGATTTTAAAGAAGACATTTTAACCCTTTCTGCTTTAACAGATTTTCACCAGTAACAGAGCACATGGTGCTTCAGGTGATGTATGCTTCAGGTGATGTATGCTTCAGGTGATGTATGCTTCAGGTGATGTATGCTTCAGGTGATGTATGCTTCAGGTGATGTATGCTTCAGGTGATGTATGCTTCAGGTGATGTATGCTTCAGGTGATGTATGCTTCAGGTGATGTATGCTTCATAAAACTTTAATGCAGAATGTTCCAGATGTCGTCATTGTGGTTGATCGTCTCTGTACAATCGCATTAGAGAAAGTCACAGATGAAGTCAAGTTTATATAGTTGGTGACGCTGGTGAGATGATTTGAACACGGGCCGGTAAGTTTTGGCTTTCTGAACAGATTGCATTGACCCAGAGTCATGTATTTGGACAGATAAGCAGGTGTAGGGAATGACTTTTCTTCTTTTTGTTTGTGTTATCAGTGGAATGATGGTCCCTGAAGACAGTCAGAGAGATGCTGACATCTCCTAACGGGCACATGAGAGAAAACTCAGAGAATCAAGACATTCATCTGGTAGGTTTTATCGTATCCCACAATCCCCTGCGTGCAGTTTTGTGTCTGATGGAGCAGCTGAAAGATTTCATATTTTACTATTTTTCTATAGTTTTATAAGGCAG
>CM032798.1:292500-307500 GCA_019155185.1 Beaufortia kweichowensis | reverse complement strand
ACCGTCCTCAAACCAATCTGCTGCTTTTCTATAGTCTCTCCACAGACTGCCAATTCACATCCTCTCTCTCTCTCTCTCTCTCTCTCTCTCTCTCTCTCTCTCTCTCTCTCTCTCTCTCTCTCTCTCTCTCTCTCTCTCTCTCTCTCTCTCTCTCTCTCTCTCTCTCTCTCTCTCTCTCTCTCTCTCTCTCTCTCTCTCTCTCTCTCTCTCTCTCTCTCTCTCTCTCTCTCTCTCTCTCTCTCTCTCTCTCTCTCTCTCTCTCTCTCTCTCTCACTCTCTCTCTCTCTCTCTCTCTCTCTCTCTCTCTCTCTCTCTCTGTCTTTTTTGCATGTGGTTGTGTGTGACTCTTTCTTTAGTGAAACACAAAAGAAAATATTTGGAGAAATGTTTCAGTGGTTTTGTGTTTGTATAATGTTGATAATTAACTCATTGACTTTCATGACATCATATAGAGTGAATAAATGATAAACGAATGGGTTTCATTCTTCAGTAAAATACATTAATGATCACAATTACATGATAACATGAACATCTCACATAATATCCTGTTTAAAGCTCTTCATTATTATCTGACTCTTTTATCTCTATTATCAGTCGCTTTTTTAGCCAGAGGGACTGAGATGTTTGTCAATTTAACTGAGAGAAAATGATTGTGACAGAATAGAGTTTTGTGTTTGATAAATGTGGCATGTGTTTATCTCTGAGGATTGTGTTGTTGTGTGTGATGTTAAGGTCAGTATGCAGCCGGCAGATTCGCCTGGAGAATTTCAGCTGAAATGTTTCTCTTTTACGTTTCTCTTGTTATTATTGAAAGGCAGTGAAGCGTTTCCATAGAGGCAGAGAGATGAGCGGTGGACAGGGTTACGCCTTCATCTGACTGGACACAATGTTCCATTTCTCTCTCCATTCTCAGTTTCACTAAAAACACTGAAGTCAAATGTTGCTTGTGAAATATCTTACCTGCGCGTGCATGTGTGTGTGTGTGTGTGCGTGCGTGTGTGTACTTATTATCAGACCAGACATCTGGGCTATTCCAGCATTATAGACATTTTCAGTCAACACTTGTCAAATACATATTTATTATCAATATATTGAATCATCTAGTTATATAAAGTCCTGTTGATAGAGTTCTGTCTGTCGGTACATGTCTGAAATATGTTGCATATAGTGTAAGCACAAGTATGTGATGGGTGTATATCCATTTACTACACAATAGTGTATGTAAAGTATTTGTGTATATTTACAGTATGTACAGTATATGTATAGTTAGATTAGCAATGTGTAAGTTTAAATCTGTTAAATGTATAGCACTGTGAGAGAGAGAGAGAGAGATTTCATTCCTTCTGTATGTCTTCATGTATAGTAGCTGATTGGAACATCACACAGGAAGTCAATATTATACCTGTATATCCATATATTTCTGGGAATAATGAGAATAGAGAGAGAGAGAGAGAGACAGAGAGACAGACAGACACAGAGAGAGAGAGACAGACAGACACAGAGAGAGAGAGAGAGAGAGAGAGAGAGAGAGACAGAGAGAGAGAGAGATGAGGAGCAGAGCGAGTCTAGCAGTGAGATGTCTTTAGGGGTTTAGAGATGAAGACAGGACTGGAATAGAGTTGTTTATTAGACGAGTTTGTTGTCCTTTTTCATTTCACTTACTACAGAAAGCGTAGCAAACGCAGGGCGGTCAGACGAGGACATGAGTGTGAGGCGGCACAAGATTCTCTATTAAACACTGACTCAACAGCTACTGAAGGTCAAAGAACATCAGCGTTAATTCACACGCTCGCTCTCTGATACTGATTATTATAATAGAGTTATTAAAGATTATATTAAATGCTTTTGGTTTATGGAGTGATGACATAAATAATACTTTCTATTTATTTTCGTCATTGTCATTATGGGATAGATCAGAAAACAACTCAAAGCTGTTGTTAGATATGATGTGGTGATTAAAGATCTGGCTTGTTCCTTTAGTTTAGAGATACTGCTTCTGTAATATAGTATATCTGTAGTATATCTATCCCATACTGGATGATGACCTAAAGACGTCTTTGTACCGCTGAGCTGATGTGAAGTATACAGATGAGGATAAACTCAGCTCATCTCTGTGAACTCTCTCTCTTCATATCTCATTTCTCATTCTCTCTAGTCATTTAACAGACGCTGGGCATTCAGTATTAACACATGAAAGTCAAAACAATGACACTTCTATAGAATCTTCTGCAGAATTATAATGTGTGATATAGTTTACTTTCAATCTCATTTATTGCTATTGAGAATTTCTGTAAAATGTATAGCAGAAACTTTCATTTGAACTTTATTGTCATTGTGCAGTCAAGTACAGAACCTGTAAAGAAACTTGCACTGTCCAAGAGCATTTACTCTTAAAAATAAAAGTGCTTCATGATTAGAAGAACCAACTTTGGCTGAATGGTTCCGTAAAGGACCTTTAACATCCAGAGAACCTTTCTTTCACTAAAGTTCTTTGTATTGGGTTATCCATAAACAGATAAGAAAGAAATTGTGCTTTTAAGAACTTTGGAAAGAGAGGTTCTTTGGGGAACCAAAACTGCTTCTTTTATGGCATCAGTGTGAAGAACTTTTTGAAGCAGCTTTATATTAAGAGAGTAAAGATGATACTGTAAGCTTTCACTTATCACCCTTACTCTTACTGTCCATTACACTGTACGACTGTAAGATGCTGCTGGGAATCCTGTTAGATTGAGTTTGTGAATCTGGCAGTAATTCAGTAGTAACTCTATTGTGATGATTCTGTGGAGCAGATCGAGACAGAATCCACATAGTGAAGATAATAATGTCGACTGACAGCAGAACTGGATGTAATGATGGTGTGACCTTCAGATGAGACCTGTATGGATTGACAACTGTGTGCAGTGAGAAGAATAAAAGCAAAAGAATCAGTGGAGCTCCTGAGATATCTCACTATACATGAGCTCTGATCAAGTCTAACAAAAACTCTTTCTTGATTACACTCAATGTCAGTAGATCAACTAAATGATGCATTCTCTCCAAACAAATACAAGATGACGTCATTACCTACAGTACCTGTTTGAAACATGCATCTATGTAGATCAGTGTGTGCGGTCTTTTAGCGTCTTCTTCTCTTGATTGTCTCCGTCTGTTTGTCTTTGGTTTATGGAGTGTAATCACCGTGTGTCAGTGTGCTGTGTTGTAATTGGTCCATCACACCGCATGTGCAGCAGGAAGGGACGGCCTTTGTGTGGCTGCCATAGCGACCGACTGAGTTAATGAGAGAGAAAGAGCTTTGACTAATGACACTCGTCCATGTGAGAGCACACAGACTTTAGTGAAGCTGTATTTCAGCCCATCTCGAGATGAATGTAAATGTGTTGTTTACAGCAGACAGAATAACTCACAGGTGCATCACAATAAACTCAAAATCATCTTCATTTCTGATGAGGATAAATCAAACACACTTTCAGTCTTTATTCTCTGTTAACATAGAAACAAACATTCTATCACAGTAAACACTGTTTCATGTTCATCTGAAGGAGAAATAGTTTCTGAATAGGATTCAGTAACATTTGTATTATCATACTTTAAGTACCACAGTTAAACTTAGCTTACTGTAGTAAAACCATGTCTAATATTCATACTTGTTAAGTGACTTAATCATTCAGAGATAAAGAGTAAAAATGAGTTTGGGGGCGTGTCCATCTATTCATCTGACCAATGGCAGCTGGGGAGCGGCTTGATTATTTTTGCAATTTCATTTATTACCTCTATTAATGCCGTTATTGTACATTTGACCTTTGAAATCCTTGTTAAACTGATAGCAGGTCAGAGGTCAGGGCGAGTCAGGTGTCTGTTTCTCTCTCTCTCTCTTTCACACACACCTGTCCATCTGAATTACAGATAGACCTGCATTATATCTGACAGTGATGTATTTCTCAAATGACTGCGTGTGACTCCATTTCCACACAATTAAACTCATTCTCTTTTAATTACCGTCTCCGTTTGATAGCAAACGCTTCACAAACCTCTGGAAAGTCAGAGCAGAGATTAATAAGCCTAAGACATCACAGAGAAAACTCTCAGAGAATGTTTAACCTGTTTACACCGGCGGCTAATGATGATGATGATGATGATGATGATGAGAAGAAAGAATGAATGAATGTTTCTAACACTGCTCAACCAATATGAGGATTTCACTGCTCACAATGTTTTACAAACACTCTTATGAAATATAACCACAGTTTTACTACAGTAAGAAAACTAGAGTATTCACAAATGTACCATTGTCTCATTTTAGTAACCATACTTTACCCATGAGATTTGAAGTCATTTGTAGTGATAGGCTGTGATGATGACAGATGCACAACATTACATAATAAATATAATAATTCAACTCAGTTTGATCACTTCTTAATGGGTTTGAAGACAGAATTTCACATGATCTTTAATTATTTCTTGAATATTGTTGTGTTTTATCATGTTCCTGTTATTGCTGATGATTATTTAATACTGATATTATTATCATCAGGTTAGTGAAGCTCTTGTGAGACCCCCGGTGTTTGGAGCTCAGGGGAGTGGTTACCATGGTGAAAAGTACATGGTCGCCATGACAGCGTGTCACCTGACCGCAGTTGATGCTTTCAGTCAGCATGTGACAAATTACCTGTCATTAGACCCTCAGCACCAAACAATACGGCCTCCGTCATGACATCAGTCAAACACACACAAACATGTGAATCCATCCACATCATCCGGCCATATGCTCCAGAGAGAGAGAGAGAGAGAGAGAGAGAGAGAGAGAGAGAGAGAGGAGAGGAGAGAGAGAGAGAGAGAGAGAGAGAGAGACACACACACACAGAGAGAGAGAGAGAGAGAGAGAGAGAGAGAGAGAGAGACGAGAGAGAGAGAGAGAGAGAGAGAGAGAGAGAGAGAGAGAGAGAGAGAGAGAGAGAGAGAGAGAGAGAGAGAGAGAGAGAGAGAGAGAGAGAGAGAGAGAGAGAGAGAGAGAGAGACGGAGAGAAAGAGAGACAGAGAGAAAGAGAGAAACACACACACACTCAGCAGTGTTGTTTCATCACATCACAGTGTGTTGGAGACTTTTGGACACTCTCGGCTCGTTTGAGCTGTTATATTGCTGGGGAATGTTGTGTTTTTCATAAGCGTACGGATCAGGCCGTGATTTAGAATGATGGAGCACATCAGCCTTGTTTCCTCCCGTGTCGCCTTTGTAAAATCGATATGGAGTGCAGCAATCCACAGGCAGTTAATGGCGTGTGAAGTCCTAACTGCAGCGTTTCACTGCTGAAATGTGTTTCGCAGACACCAGCTTCTGTTTATTGTGACTCTTGACCGCTGTAAAGCACTACAATATCTGTCACATACAGTACCACCCTAAAGTATTTACCCAGAATCCTTCATCACGCTGATAGGAAAATCTTCAGCATAATCAATAACAGAAGATTGTTTATTGAGGTTTTTATGAATCCAGTTTAATGTTTGACTCCAGTATTATTGAATGAACATGAATCATTTTCTCAATCGATGTGAAGGGCTAGCAGTGAATATTTAATGCTCATAAACTTCATTATTGCTCATATATATTTGGCCTGTTATATATATTTGCTTCATTTATTCCTATAGTAACTTCATTATACACAAGACCAGAATGAAAGTATGTGAGTGTGTGTTATTTTGCAGTTGTTAAATGTTAGTGTGTATTTTGTGTCTGTTGCTAGGCGATGTGGTCTAATGGGATGTTGTTGTACTGGAATGGATTTTGTGCAGTCAGTCTTTCAGTGAATTGGTGTGACCGTACAGACGGTCCACTGTTAATGGAGTGAATTATACAGTGTCAAACACTCAATTTAACCCTGAAAATACACTTAACATCACACACACACACACAGTCATTCTCAAACAATCTGGATGTTATTCCTCAAACTAAATTTAATGTGCAATACGCAGTTTACTCGTGTAGAAATAGAGGAAAATGTTTTTTAAGATGCGCTGTGTGATTTATTTGACTTTATTTTGCTGTGGATGCAGGTCACTGTTTCTGTTTCTCATTTCTGTGTAGTTCAGCATTAATGTAGATTGTAGAACTGGTTTACTTTTATTTTACAGAAAGTAATTTACAAATGACGACAGTAAGCACAAAACACAGAGCTGAATTCCTTTGAGAAATGTTTGAGTTTATATTGAAATCTTTAATAATATTGACTTTTGATGTCAGACAGATAAATCTGACAGATCTCTTCTGAAACTCTAATGACAAAGACAGTTGTGAGATTTTCCATTTTCTCTTAAAAACAATCTCACATGTGTCTCAAAATCTGCTCAAGACTGAAAAGTCAGCAGTCAAATATCACAAACCGTTCACTTCTGCTGTACATCACCAGTTGTCTGTTTTTATGTCTCAGAATAATTTAGAAAGGACAAATTTGATTCTTTATCCATAAAGTGTCCTGAGTCTTTTCTAGTGTGTCTGTAAATATTTTTGCTGTTGTGTGTTCATGTTGGATTGTGTTGACATTGTTGTGTGTATGTTTCTCCATCCATCTGTTGTGTTTGCTCTCCTCCTCCGGCTAAACGCTCTCATGTCCCTCTTTAATGCCATCCGCTCCGTATGAAAAATTCACCGCGGTCTCTTTGGCGGCGGATCATCAAGGTGTTGTGCTCAGGTCTCTCTGACGGCTGGCTGAACATCTGCTGGATATTACACACCAGATTGTGTTACTTAAAGCAGCCAGTAGGAGCGATGCTGATGGCATCATAACCCCGAGTGCAATCTGTCTGATCCTCGACTCGTGAGCTTCTCCGGCCAAGCGCACACATCGCTCTGTGTTTGTTTTGTATGGTTTTCACAGAGCGACAGCTGTCTGTGTGTTATATCAGGACGAAACTTTCAATGTCAAAACACTTTCTTCATATTATGCTTTTTATTGTGTGGAAGTTTCTTTTTTCTTTTTAAAGCTTCCGTCATGAATCTTGTTTTGTTTTAGTTTTATGAACTCATATGAACAGGTAAAATATTGAAGCCCTGATAGTTTGCAAATTTGACATTTATTAGTAAAGGATTTGAATATAAATCAAGAACTGAGAGTGATAAATCATACTGTCAGATCATCACTTTATTAAGATTGATTGACAGCTGTTTTCTGTTTGTGACACTGAAGCTGTGATGTGTTTTAAAAGCAAATTTTACAGTCTGATGGCTGTCATAGAAAATAACACTAATAAACACTGTTAGTTTTCTTTTCATTTAATCCTTTTCCTGGAAAATGTTAAAAGCAACCAACAGTCTGTAGTGTTAATCATTCTTTACCTCACCTCTCTCTCTCTCTCTCTCTCTCTCTCTCACCTCTCTGTCTCTCTCTCTCCCTCCGTCTCTCTCTCTCTCTCTCTCTCTCTCTCTCTCTCTCTCTCTCTCTCTCTCTCTCTCTCTCTCTCTCTCTCTCCTCTCTCTCTCTCTCTCTCTCTCTCTCTCTCTCTCTCTCTCTCTCTCTCTCTCTCTCTCTCTCTCTCTCTCTCTCTCTCTCTCTCTCTCTCTCTCTCTCTCTCTCTCTCTCTCTCTCTCTCTCTCTCTCTCTCTCTCTCTCTCTCTCTCTCTCTCTCTCTGATAGCGGCACATGTATAATTGCATTGTGCAACAGTGCGCACCTTAGAGGAAATAATTACCACCATAAAAAAGAGCAATTACTACCCTGGCAGAGAGAAGCTGTGGATTTTAATGTGTCTGCCTGCTGACGGTGGCTCATACAAATCTGTTTGTTTATTTGTCTGAGTTCCACCGTTGACAGAAAAACCTCTCCAAGTCACGGCGAGCATATGTAGTGAATGAGAGCAAATGTTTCAGGATGTGTGCTGATAGCCTACATTAACTTTACACTCACACTCATTTTATTCCAGTGTCACAAATAGAACTCGAGGCACAATGTGTGATATCCATTTCCATTCAATCAAGGTCCTTCAATTCATCTCACTGTACTAAAGATTCTACAAATTGGAAGTCATTGTCAGAGAGTAATTCGTTTTCATCTTAAAAAGCCCGGCTCGTAATAAAGATCATTTATATGAATGTGTGAACGGATGGTTTGGGTAATTTGCATCAGAAGCGCGAACAGTGAGGCTGTCGTGACGCCAACAAATGAAAAGATGCATTAAGGAGTTCCCGCACCCGCGTCCGGTCAACAGGCCCGAGTCGGCCTGCAGAAAGACGATTCTGAGACGTGTCACTGTCAGAAAATGAATCACAATCTGTTAGCTGTCTCTGTTTGAGAGAAGCATCATCAATCACAGCTTTCTGACAGCTGGAATATGATCTGAGATTTATACGTGCAGGAGAAGATTTCAGTGTTTTGAGAATGATTGGTTGTATGAGGCGTTTATTAAAGGTCATCATATCAGATTTTATCGGGCTGGATTATAATAATGTTTAATGATATTAGAATGACAATAGACCGACTGACACTGTTACATTATTAAAGCCAGCAGGAGCTGTATGAATGATGTCCATTTATGACTTGTAAAGATCATTTGATTGTAATTTAAAGGCAGCAAAACATTTTTTACAGTGTATTATATCTACATATATATTGTCTCTTTTTATTTTATATTTATAATATCAGCTATAGTAATGACAAAAAACGACACTCTTAAAGTTAACGATTCCTAAAAGGTTTTTTGTTGGTTCCATAAAGAACCTTTAATATCTGTTAAACTAAAGGTTCTGAAAACATAGTCCTTTTGAGAACCATTGACATTCTTTGGGCATCCAGAATGCTTCTTTTATGAAATAAAGTGCAGCTTTATTTATTTTTAAGAGTTCAGGTTACTTGGTAAAAGTGCTGTAGCAATAATCACAGTGATTGAAAGTGTAATTGGCGAAGGGTTTTACTGGCTGAAGAGCGTCTCTTATCTGTAATAAAAGCTCTCGTGCTTCATCTACGGTCATATATAATCCGAGTCCATTAACAGTTTGAAAAGTAATGTTAAAGTCATCAGAAATTCTCAGAAAACTCATTGGTTTTGTTGACAATCAGAAACAGATTGTTATTGTGGCTGTGAGATCCGCCGGCTCCCGTCTTTCATCACGCTGATGGATTACATCAATTACTGAGCTTTCATCGCCAATTTACTGTCGTGACGGAGCGGCTGGAAGTGTGTAAGTCAACAGGTGCTGAGATGACAACATCTCACATTTATTCTTATTACTGCCCATGTACACTGCCCAAGTGCATGCTGGGAAATCACTTGTGTTTAAAGCAATAAGCAGTAATCTTGTGCATAGATCGTTTCTATAATCGTTTGTGTAATATTCTAATAAATAGTTAATGGAAATGACACACATCACAGTTACAGTAGATAAAGCAGCAGGTGTAGAGAGATCATGTACACGTCTGTTTGTGTAGAGAGCCAGTGTCATCATCATCATCATCATCATCATCAGTGTGTGTCATTCACGTCTCCACCACTTTCCTGAATGTGACACATTGTGGTTTTCTTGAAGAAAATGGCTCGAGTAAACGCCGAGAGTGAAACATCTATCAATCATTTATCAATGTTTTCTTTTCCTGCTGATATCAAATGTTTCGGTTTTTCATTTCTGACCAGCTGAAAGCTTTAATGGCTGGTTTGATGTTTGGAAAGTGAAAATGGATGAGTGAACGATGTATTTGAATTGTAGATGGATGTTTGTTGAAGTGTTTGTGATAATAGCAGCAGTTGTGCACATATGGCAAGTGTTTCTCTGGGTTTTCTTTTATAGAAATAAAGAGGAGCTATAAGATGAACTGTTTCTGGCCCTTTAACAAAACATGAAATGAAGACTGAGATGGATTTAAGCTCACACATGCTGCTTTCTGCAAACTGAATGTCACACTATCACACACTGCCTCTTTAATACACTTTACATCATTGAGTCTCTTATGAAAAAACCTTACTATAGTGAAATCATGGTTTTACCACAGTAGCCATGATTTGACCGTGATGTTTGTAGTAAAACAATGATCATGTAAATAGTAACCAGTTCACCAAAAACACACAATTACTACAATAAAACTATCATTTGTTTTTCTAAGACGCTGTGTGTTTAGTTGTGTGTTGTGTGGACGCTGTGTGTTTAGTTGTGTGTTGTGTGGACGCTGTGTGTTTAGTTGTGTGTTGTGTGGGCTGTGTGTTTAGTGTGTGTTGTGTGGATCTGTGTGTTTAGTTGTGTGTTGTGTGGACTGTGCTAGTTTAGTTGTGTGTGTTGTGTGGATCGCTGTGTGTTTAGTTGTGTGTGGGACGCTGTGTGTTTAGTTGTGTGTTGTGTGGACGCTGTGTGTTTAGTTGTGTGTTGTGTGGACGCTGTGTGTTTAGTTGTGTGTTGTGTGGACGCTGTGTGTTTAGTTGTGTGTTGTGTGGACGCTGTGTGTTTAGTTGTGTGTTGTGTGGACGCTGTGTGTTGCATGAATGAGAAGATTGTGTTTATGTTGAGACTCTTGATTAAACAACCCTTGTGTGTAACAGTGTTTCTAGACAGATGCTGTAGATCTGTTGTGTGTTCTTCATGATTCTCAGTCCAGTTATCTGCTCTTATTTCAGTATGTGGTGTGTCAGGTCTATATTTCTCATCTCTGCCTCTCCTTTGAAACACTTGAAGAGTTAGTTATCCTGAGATTTACTCAGCAGCACCTCACAATTAACCCGCCTGACCTCTCTATATAACCTCATCTGTGTGGGAACGACAGAAACCGGCTGTGTGTCAGCCGTCATTATTAACAGATATATCCCTGTATATATATATATACTGTATGTGTGTGTGTGTTTTATGAGAAAATAAAATGTCCACTGTCACTTTACATCTGAAGTATAATGTTGTGAAGACACTGTCTTATTTAGAGTCATTTAAACTCTGTATTACCATCACTGTTGATCCTGAAACGACATGTCTATCAACCAATTGCAGGATTAGATTTGGGCTTTTAGAAGGTCAGTTATGGGTAGGGTTTATTTAAAGGAAGATTGAGACATTGATCCAGGAACAGATTAACAGTCAGGGCAGTTGTGGCCTACTGGTTAAATAATGTAAATGTAACGCATGTTACAGTCCTATACATTTCTCTTTATGAGGATTAGTTTGAGCTTTAGTCCAGGTGGAGTGAGGAGAAAGAGAGTAAAGTGATGATTATCTCAGGCTGTCTGAGAGTTAAAGGGTTCAGGTTAGAGTTAAACACTTGTTGTGATAGAGACTAGAGGGACTAGAGATTGTATTGTGTCAATGAATGTTCTTATAAAAATAGCTGCACAAACGTGTGAGATAATGAGAGATACATCAGTGATAATCACATCTGTCTGGGTGTTTTTACAGCCCAGCGGCTGGTCGACACTCTTATCAGCATGTCCCATTTTCTTAAGTCATTGCCCCATTCCTGTCTCTCTCTCTCTCTGTCTCTCTCTCTCTCTCTCTCTCTCTCTGTCTCTCTCTCTCTCTGTCTCTCTCTCTCTCTCTCTGTCTCTCTCTCTCTCTCTCTCTCTCTCTCTCTCTCTCTCTCTCTCTCTCTGTCTCTGTCTCTGTCTCTCTCTGTCTCTCTCTCTCTCTCTCTCTCTCTCTCTCTCTCTCTCTCTCTCTCTCTCTCTCTCTCTCTCTCTCTCTCTCTCTCTCTCTCTCTCTCTCTCTCTCTCTCTCTCTCTCTCTCTCTCTCTCTCTCTCTCTCTCCATCCATCCTTCCTTACAGAGAGAGTGTGTTTATTCAATTACACTTGCTGGTGGGCATGAGCAGCTCACGGCTGATAAGACGTGGAGACGGGGGAAGGTTCGGCTAACATGAATCTTTGTGCTCTGGAGGTTGTTGCCACAGTAACGGTTCATTCAGCTACCCACCTCCAGTGACCGCCCCGGACCACCTCGTTGTTCTTCATGAATGTTGTATCTCTGGCGTTGGGTGGAGCGATGGCGTTGACCGTTTCTGGTCTCGCTCAGACTGTGCGGTGTGCTGATAAGTGTAAAAAAGGGCTGCGTGTGAATCTGCAGCTGGCGTGCTGAAAAACCTTTGATAACACGCCATTCGAGCGCTTTGTACGGCAATTTGTTGCTGCTGGTGTTGGAGGGAAACAAATATCACATTCTCACCCCTGGGAATTAGCCGTAGGGGCCAAAATAGAAATCTTCCAATTTAAAAACATAAGAGCGTGTTGTTATTGCGACGTGCTGGTGGAGTCTATCATTAACTCTAATATATAGTTTTAAAACACAAAGCCGATGAAACAAGCATGCTAAGCAGTTATTTATTTCTCCTCAGCTGGCAGACTGTGTAATATAATAAATGCTGATGATAATAGAGCTTTAATTTGCCTGATTTATCAATAGCTGCTGCGGTCATGGTGAGATTCAGTGCACGTCATTATAACCACAGGATAAATCATCCCAGAAACATCACAGAGACTAAATATACCTGATCACACTTGTTTAAAAACATTAACTGTCACAAATGTTTATGAATTGAATACATTTACTTTATAGATTAAATGTTTTCTAAAAATACAGTTCAATTTATTTTAATTAGGCCTATTAAAATCACTTTCAATACTTTTATTTGTCTGTAGGGTTAGAAAACATTTAAAAAACCTCTGCAGTATTTATTAGTCAATTTGTAATATGATTTATAAATATTTATATATTTAATTAAGTATGTTGTAATATAATAAATTAATTGTTTTTATTTTTGTTCTTAATGCCACTCCCAATAAATACCCCAGTAAATGAGAATCAGTTGTTAGTCAGAAATGAGTCTGAACATCTTCATGAATGTACTCGTGTCTGTAAATAAAAACTCTTTTCAGGATGATTTCTCAGTAAATCATTTCTAATATTGATTTATTTCTAGTTTAATTCTGTTCGGAGGCAGAAGTGTAAAATTAAAAATGTTCTGTGCTGCTAATGGAAGATCTGTAATCTATTGTTTCCATGTAGAAATGAGTTTTGTGTGAGTTTGTTTCTGTCCCGTTGGGTTGTGTTTCTCTCTCGGGCTCAGACGGCTGAACATCAGCAGCTAGCTGTTCTATTGTGTGTTATTATTGTAATCCTCAGAGCCGGTGAAACGGCTTGTTATGTTTGTTAATTAAAACCGCCATCAAATTTCTCCCTGTACACCTACAACACACAAATACACAAACACAAGAGACTTCTGAGTGAAATGATGTTTTTCCTTCCCAGATTATAAATATGGAAGGTGTGTGTGTGTGTGTGTGTGTGTGTGTCTGTGTGTGTGTGTGTGTGTGTCTCTGTGTGTGTCTGTGTGTGTCTGTGTGTGTGTGTGTGTGTGTGTGTGTGTGTGTGTGCGTCTGTGTGTGTGTGTGTGTGTGTGTGTGTGTGTGTGTGTGTGTGTGTGTGTGTGTGTCTGTGTGTGTGTGTGTGTGTGTGTGTGTGTGTGTGTGTGTGTGTGTGTGTGTGTGTGTGTGTGTGTGTGTGTGTGTGTGTGTGTGTGTGTGTGTGTGTGTGTGTGTGTGTGTGTGTGTGTGTGTGTGTGTCTGTGTGTGTGTGTGTGTGTGTGTGTGTTTATTGCTCCTCACCAGATATAAAGTTTGCTGTGCTCATGGTGTACAGTACAATCCTTTTTCTGTGTTGCTTCCATTTGTAATTACAGCAAAGAAGATTTTCCTTCAGAAATCAGAAAATATATTACTGATCTCTTATCATCTGTCTGAGCCTGTGCTTCAGTTTGTTCCCTTACAAGACAGCTCACTATAAAGGGAGCAAAGTACATGAGTGAGTTTCAGAGCAGAGAGATAGATTGTGTGTGTGTGTTTGTGTGTGTGTGTGTTGTGTATTGATCCAGATTTTTGTGTTTGTGTATTGATTCATGATCATTTCTTGTGATCATCATCATTTACTGAATTCACCTCCTTTGTATTCTGTGCTGAATAAACATCAGCTATTTCCTATTAAAGCATGTGTGTGTGTGTGTGTGTGTGTGTGTGTGTGTGTGTGTGTTTACATTTACATTTACACATGCTTTTATCCAAAGTGATTTACACTGCATTATACTATACACTTTTTCTAAATATGTGCAATCCGAGGGATGAAACGACCTTGTCAATAGAAGCACTGTGATATCTGCTGATGATATATGTCTTTTGTGTTGTTAATATATGTTTGTTCATGCGTTTAACAGTGTACACATACAGATTCTTACAAAACATCATTCATGTGAGATTTACTGCCTTTGGCTTCAAGTACACAATACACAAATCAAACTGCATATAGATTAAAACATCAGTAGCAATGCTTTTTTAATGCATCAGACACGGCAATAATTGCATACAGACTAAATGAGTTGAAATGTAATGTCATGTAGAAGGAAATTCATTTGCTTGTTGTTGATTTGCTGTAGGTCATTGTGTTTCTCTGTGGATCTGCTGCTTTCTTCATGTCGTGATGTGATAAGAGTCTCATGGGTTTGTGTTTATTTCTCATGCAGTTCACTTTGTCTTTGTGGTTTTGTGGCATGCAGTAAACTTTTCTTCTTTTATTTGTTTGTTTAGTGTAGTTATTGTTGTTCATGCAGTGTGAAGGGCAGGATTATATACCCTTATGACATATACAGCAGTGAGATTAACCTCAGACAGTAGAGGTCACTGACCACACACACACACACACACACACACACACAAACACACACACACACACACACACACACACACACAGACACACACACACACACACACACACACACACACACACACACACACACACACAGACACACACACACACACACACACACACGCACATGAACACAAACACAGACACACACACACACACACACACACACACACACACACACACAGACACACAAACACACACCTTGCAACAAACACAACACAGACACACACACACACACACACACACACACACACACACACACACACACACACACAACACACAGACACACACACAGACACAAACACACACAGACACACACACAGATTCATCAGAGGCATATACTCTCTCTCTCTCTC
>CM032798.1:252500-287500 GCA_019155185.1 Beaufortia kweichowensis | reverse complement strand
ATTTAAATGAAATCTTACTGATATCTCCAGTGTAAGAGCGTATCTAAAAGAGCAATCTCCTGTACATGTCTCAATTAGAGAACACACAGCAATGACAAACACACTCCATTGCTTTTCATGCTCACTTAAGCTGCTGTACAAGAAGAAAGATCTCTGCCTACTTCACATTTATACATTGGCTACATCCCAACAATCAATACGTTTCTGATGCTTGGCTGAATTCTGAAGGGGCTGGATTTGTGATTTGTGTGGTCGGGGGAAGTCCTGGACTCATTACTCATGTAAAATCATCATATACAGTCATGATTACGCAGAGATTTAATGGCACACGGCTTTTAAATAGATGCATAAATGTGTGGATAGAAAGCAAACCCATCCAAAAATATTATGAGTGAACCATGGTACTGTGATCATGTGATTAAACTGCATTATCATGAAACAAGAATTTAATAATAAAACGGCTTTTGTAAATTAATTGCATAAGTTAAAATGTATTTTTTACAGCTCATTTGCATTTTCTCTGTTTATTTACTCTTTCCCTTTATAGACAGAGAGATGATGTGTGCTGAAGAGTCATGTCTGCCTCAGTCACCAGCAAACTCATTTTGTCTTTTGTTCAAAAAGTTCTTTCTTATTATAGTCACACAGTGATTGTGTGTGTTTGTGCATGTGTGCGTGAGAGAGAGAGGCTGACAGTGTGTTTTTGTGTCTGTTCTGATCAATACTGAGGCAAGGGCACCTGTGAAAGCATGTTTGAGAAAGAGACTTTCTGATAAACATCCATGTGACACAGCAGGTGTGAAGGACAACTGAGTTTCACGCTCTAACTACAACAGACAACACAAATAAACACACAAATGTGTTTGTTTCATTCACATATCGATCATTTTGGATTTAGTAAGAAAGTAACAAATCTTTCACACATTTAAATGTATTACATCAAATATAAAACCAAGTGGCATATATATATATATACACACCATGATTTCTAATTGCAAGAGATGGTTTAGTATCAATCAGAAATACTGCAATAAAGCATTTAGTCGCTATTCAACATCTTTTGACGTATTTTAACTTTCCTACAATAACGTTTATCTAAATATTAGCATGCGTCACTGACCAATGACAGGTGCTCTCCCATCCCAGACCCCGCCCTTCTCTCAGCCTGTCCCTGTTTTAGTTTTCACAATAACTATTTCATCTAACTAGCTGTTCTTTCTGGATAACAAGACAAGAGAGAGAGAGAGAGACACAGTGAGAGACAGACAGAGAGAGAGAGAGAGAGGGAGACACAGTGAGAGAGAGAGAGAGAGAGAGAGAGAGACACAGTGAGAGACAGACAGAGAGAGAGAGAGAGAGAGAGAGACACAGTGAGAGTGAGAGAGAGAGAGAGAGACACAGTGAGAGACAGACAGAGAGAGAGAGAGAGAGAGGGAGACACAGTGAGAGAGAGAGTGAGAGAGAGAGAGAGCGCGCAAATAAGGCTGAGCAGCGTCAGGAGCGTCAGTGGCGACATCAGCGTTAAAGCATCTGCGCGCGTCTCATTCGGCTCGTCTCGGTTCAGTCAGTGAATTCCGTTTTCGATCGCCATTGAACAGCGCGCGTTTGGATCTTAACGCGTCGACAGCACCGGCTCCGTTCCTCCTCTCAGACTGTTGAATGTTTAATGGAAAATGGCGATGTTTCTTCAGTGCTCCGCTGTGTTGTGGCTCCTGTCGGTTCTCAGCATCTCCTCACCGGCGGACGCGACGCTCCGCTTTCCTCAACACTACACGTAAGTACATCATGAAGCGACGCGCGCGTCCCACTTTCCGAGCGCGGCATATCTATATACATCTTTATATCTGTCCGCGTTCATGTGTACGGTGGGTTACGCGCATTTGTTGAGGAGGTCATTTGTTTAATTATTGATGAACGGACGCGATTCTTACGTTTTCTAGTTGCTTCCTGTTTTCCTGCTGTCACGTTACCGAGCACGGACGCGTTAATGACCGCATGGGTTCACCGGCGCTCCCGGTGCCGATTATAATGTGACAAACGGGTTTGGCAAATTGTGTTATTTTAAGGAGAAATTTTCAGAAAAACACAAATTTTTGCAACAAAAAAAACCCTTTTTCAGCAAATCGACTGTCGACTGTCATTAAAAATCACCTAATGTGATTTATTCATAATTATGTAGAAATAAAAACTTACTATAGTTAATATAAATTTCGCTTCAAAATATGAATGTATTTTAAATATATTTTAATATCGACGATGTATTATTGAGACTAGTAATCTCTTCATAATTTTCTAATTTTCTATAATTTTCTATAAAATCTTGTTGGTTATTAAAGGTGAAGTTAAAACACAAACTTTCTCTGTGTGTTTAGTTTGTTGTTCATTATTGGTAAAGTGTTGAATACATTTATTCATGGAGCAGATGAATGAAGGTTAATTAATGTAGATGTGTAGATGAAGGTGATGCTTTCATTGTTCTTCATTAACAGTTTGAGAGATTTATGCACATAACACACACACACACACACACACACACACACATACAGTATAGGAGAGAGAAATGAGACCTGTTGGTACACTGAGTTATAAATTCAATTACAGTTACAAATATAATAATTATAATAAATCTAATTATCAATCACTTGTTTTGTTGTCATGTTTTTGTGTTGCTCTGATACTTTGGTTTTGAAAGAATTGATTGAGAATTGTGTTGAAATCTCTTTAGATTGTAGACTTTAGTAGCACGTTTGAGATGTTGTTGAGGCACGCGGGCAGGTGCACGAGGATCTACGTCTCTGTTTAATCTCATTGATGTCTGTGAGAAACACTGGTGAAGAGATGTGATTCTAGTGTTCTCTGTCCACATGAGAGCCGTTGTGAAGTGATGCTGTTAAGTCTGTGTCAGCTGTGTGGCCGTATGGGGCAGAGGATGGATTTATCCTTTCTGTGGCCACACACACACACACACACACACACACACACACACACACACACACACACACACACACACACACACACACACACACACACACACACACACACACACACACACACACACACACACACACACACACACACACACACACACACACACACGCACACACACACACACACACACACACACACACACACACACACACACACACACACACACACACACACACACACACACACACACACACACACACACACACACACACACACACACACGCACAGACACACGCACACGCACACAGACACGCACACACACACGCACACACACACACACACACACACACACACACACACACACACACACACACACACACACACACACACACACACACACACACACACACAGACACACACACGCACACACACACAGTCGTCGCTGGATTAACTCTTGTGTTGTGCTGTATGAAATCACAGCTTTTTCATGCTCTTTATATAACGTTTGTCTTATATAAGATGCATTGCTGTTTGATGATGTTGATGTGAAATATTGAATGGATTTCACTCATTGTTTTAAAGTGATTTTAGCAGAACAACTCTCTTTATAGTCTAGTATTTGTCACCTCATACGATATGAATTACACCAAACACAACAGCTATTAACCCACAGACCTTTAAAATGTTCCTCTTCAAAGTAAAGGATTTACTGTTTTACTGTACAAACAGCACAGCGTTTGTAATCTGTCAACCTCGATAAGCAACATCTATCAAAACCTGTCAGAGGTACAAAAGCACTGCAGAAGAAGAAAAACAGCTCGTGTCTGGATAGTCGTACATCTGAACGGTACATCATGCTGTACGGTTAATAACACACGATCTTCTTTATATGATGATAGAAGAGCATCTTTTACTCTCGCTGTTTGTGTTTGTTTCTCTGCCGGCAGGATTGTGGCCTGTAGTTAAGAGATTTGTAACGCTTATTTTACACTGCTTTAAGCCTAACCCGCTTTACCAAACCCGGCCAGTTTAGCAAAGCATGACCACCATGTGGAAAGAAAATCAATCGCTACCCAAAACCAGATCAAAGCAATCATTTATCCTTCGTTTTAATCTGATTATTGCGTGTGATTATAAAAGGGTCAGTCCTCCGATAGAGAGCCGTGCCTCTGAGATCTGGAGTAAACAGCAAAATACATGTTAATGTCTTTAGATGAACACTCATTTATTGTTCATATCTAGATTAACACATAATTCTTTCAGAGGTTTTTGAGTCACAGGCCGGCATCATGACGCACAAAGCGACGCTTGCGGTGGGACGGGCTCTTTTTCTACGTCAGTCACGCGGTGCAGCGCGCCAGTTAATGGCTAAATGAATCAGCATTTCAATTATTAATTCACAGCCGAAAGAAAGCTCATTCTAGTTACACGAGTCCTCTTTCCCTCATCAGCCTCTTTATCTTGATAGAAGATTTTACTTTATGATATTGTTGAACACGGCTCAATCTTAAACCTGGTGCTTGACTGTTACACTGTTGAGAGTTTACACAGTACTTTTGTAGTCTTGGGTTAACATTATTCACATATCATGAGGTTAATGACATTGATTGGACAAATACAGAAGCTGATGATCATGTAATCTGTCCAGTTGAATACCTCTTCTTCATTTGCCTGTATTTTTATACATATTACAATAAGTTCTAATGAGGTTTCTAATGCTACAGATTGAAGTCTGACTAAAGAAAAGTGTATATTTAACCGTTTTTAGTCTCCATATCCAAAATCATTTTTTAAATGGGCTAGACAAGTTTTTTATATATACATATGTATGTATGTATGTATGTATGTAAACATAGATATGATTTAAAAAATCAGATCAGATTGATGCTCACTGATCACTGTAATTCACTTTTCCAGCACAAATATTGTTTAGCTGAATCATCTGGTAAAATGTTTATTTTAACCTCAAGAATCAAATGTTTTGACAGCACAGTTTCGCTTATATATGGTGATTGTATTGAAATCCAGATTTACCGAGCGATAAACAACCTGTTTCTTTATTTCAATAGAAAGAATCTCTGCTAAGATAATTAGGAAAATCTTTCTTTATATCTTTTCTGTTTCATGAAAATCAATAAAAAATACTGTAGTTTATTTTAATATTTACTATGGGAAACTCCTAGATAACATATAGGTTTACAGTTTATTGTTATGGAGTCGTGCTTTAACTTTATGTTGTTTTTAAGCCATTGTTACTCCATTTTTTTTTTGACTAATCTCTCTTTTCATGTCATTCTGATGAAGCTGACATTTCACATTGACATTTCTTTTCCTCTGCTATCATCCAATGACAAATGACTGTGTCTCTCTGCTGATGGAGAGATAGACGGAGAGACGGTCATGTTGTTACCGGCTGCTTTAGATCTGGAATTGTTCTGGGCTGTGAAAGCTGTAATAAAGAGAGTTAATATCTGAAATCTCTGTCTTCTAGCTCGCTGAAAGCATTTTACTCTGCGTCTGCATGTGTTTTTAGCTTTACTCGGTCTTGAATAAACTCGGTTTGAATGTGCCATTACTGTGGTCTTAGTGGAAATTGCTTAGTGTTTTTTAACCAGCTCAGCATACGTTCAGTGATAAAAGCCCATGAAGCTTTTAGTGTGAATGTGTGTGTGTTCAGTCTGTCTGTTAATATGTTCATAAAACAGCAGAATGTGTTTAATACTCTTCTGTTTATAGAGACTGTTTATAGAGACTGACTCTGCATTCTAGAACTGGAGTGACTCCACCCTGACTAGTCACATGTGTATGACACGACCAAATACACTTTACAGGGGATTCTTTCTCTGACAATCACTGATGATGGAAGAATTTGGGGTTGTTGTGTGGTTTATCTTCTGAAGTGCTGTAGATTTTGTTTATTTTCTATTAATCTTGATTAAGCAACACTGTTTCTAGGTTTTGTCCACCTCCATGATATTCTGGTCTGTGGTTCGGGTCCCTTCCAGTCGCATGGAACATGTTTAAAGCTAAATGGATCTTGATTTTGATCTTTTGTGATGAGAATGAGTTCTGCAGCAAAATCCGTGATGTAAGAGTGTACGCTATAATGCTGTAAACCTTCCATAATAATTGAAAAAACATTACAGGCATTAGTCAGGAGATGAGATTGAGTTTGGTTAGCTGTCTGCACAGATATGATTGTCCTCCGTGTGATTTGAGAGTCACGCCTGTTTTTTTTACACGGATGTAGTCGGAGTGTATCTGCACATTGAGATGTCGTGTTGGGTACATCATCGTCTCACAGCCCTCCTCCTCCTCCTCCTGCAGAATCTCATTGCATTAAGAGCTTTTAGTGCTGTGTGTAGAGATATACGACTCTGATCTGCAGACGTCTCAGCGCTTCATTCGGGAGTTTGGCTCACATAGCAAGTGTTGTTGCTGCTTATGGAAGCGCTTCTGTCAGAACGAAGCTTTCTTTATCATTCGGCCCCTTAAACATCCACTCGTACCTGCCAACAGCCGTGAGGAGGCCGAGACTTTGTGTCAAGTCAACGTGAAAGCAGAACTGGCTTTTGTAAGAAATGTTTCAGCTTGTTTGTACATGATTCATCAGTTCAGCAGCTGATGATGTAAACACAACACACAACATGAGGAACGTGTATGTTTTCTCTAATGCTTGTTACGTTAACCTGTAGATGTCAGTGTAACGGGAAATGACAAAATAATAAGAGAACTGAGATCTTCTTTTAATATTTGTATATGTTAATAAAATAGCTGGCTTTATCTAGCAGATAAGAAAGCAGCGTCTGAATGGCACATTCAGGGTTTGTTTGAGGCGATTCTGAAGCTGTGTAACACAGATAAGGGTTATTTCTAACCTCAGGCTGTGCTTGTCAATCTCTGACCATTAAACTCCAGCAGATAAAACTGGTACAGAGATGATGTGACACTGCTGAAATTCACCTGTAATCTTTACCATACCTTTCTGAAGACTTTTCTACATGTCGTCTAGTATACTGACCGTGTTAGTGGAAATATTTAAATGACATCTTCTCTACGATGTGTTCATCTTTAGGACTAGTATAAGGACCTGTCTGCCATTTGTATTTCACTGTGGTTTTTGATTTCAGTGCACAATATTATTTGACATTTGATCAGCTCAATTCACTGCAGCATGTACGAGTAAATGATGTGTAAAAAGCTTGTGTGTGTAGAATCAGTGAATCAGTGATAGTTGTGTATGTTTACCTGCTGATGTTTTCTCTGTCTGACAGAATGATTCACTGGGCTGGACGGATAGAGAAAGAACTGGAGAAGGTCCTGCCGCTGGTCACTGGAGGTCAACAGATGAAAGCTGTAAGTCTGTTTACTTTACTGACACTACAGAGAAGAAAAGTGTCGTCGAGTTACATGACACTGTTATTTAGCTCTGCTGTGGTCAACAGATCATTACATTAATAGCTGTGCTTTCCTTCAACAGTGACATTTCAGAATAATCATTTCTCATACTGCTCATATACAGTTTCATCATCGTTTCTGGACTCTAGATGTGCAAAAATTAAATTATAATCAGAATAATTTGAGTTCAAATAAGATTCAGAATAATCAATTCTTAGTATGATTTGAGAATGTTTCAGAGGACATCGAGGTCTATGATATAAATTCATATTTAATTAAAATAATGATGTAGAAATGATTTCTGTGTAATTTACTGGATCTCTGGCTATAGTTTTATCCTCCAGATGCTGTGGCAGTTTTTCTTTGTTCACTTGTAATGTTAGACTTGTAAAGACTTAACCGATAGAATAAAAAGTAAACCTTGTCAGACAAATATATTTTAATTTATTCATCTGAGTGTGTGTTTGAATGCATGCACAAGCATTTCTGGTAGCGTGTGTGTGTACACGCGTGTGTGTGTGTGTACACACGCGTGTGTGTGTGTGTGCACGTGTGTGTGTGTGCGCTCACCGAGTGTGTGAAGCACATTTATCTCCAGCCCAAACAGGAGTCGTCACAGGGAGCACTAAATGACCCAGCATGTGCAGAAAAAGCCATTTTCTAAATGGATGCCTCCTCCTATATGTGTGTCTGATGGAAATCTTCCCTGGGCTACGACAGCCCACTAACAAGATTGCTTTCTATCATGTCTCTCTCTCTCTCTCTCTCTCTCTCGTCTTCATGCCCAGTTTATTCCCATATTATTTTCCCACGCCCTCCACACACACATTCTGCAAATGAATTTTAAGCTTTTTTTTACTACTCAAAGTTTTTTGACTGAAAATAAATCGAACAGCTGAATTCAGTGTGTGTGTGGTAGAGAGAATAAGAAATAGTTTGTTGGGAAATGTCTCTATCTATTGATGACATGGTGTTGTGTTGCTGATGGATGTGCAGGGTCATGAGATGTCATTTAGGGGTTTAGAATCACTTTGGGATCCCAGAGCTATAGTTGATGGTTGTCATTTTAGTTTCATCACTTCTGTTTTTAAATGTAATGTTTCCTTCAAGTCAATGAACCAGACGGGCTTTTTTATTTTTCTTCACTGTTTCTATTTTAGTCTCTCTGTCTGTCTTTAGTCAGTTCTGTTAGATAAGCAGTTGTGCAGCTTTACTCCCACACGCACAAACACACACACACACACACACACAAACGCACACACACTAACGGCACTCTTCAGCGGCACTGATATAAATAACACACAAACACACACACGCTTGTCAGTGTCTCCGCTGCAGTTCTGGGCATCTCTTCAAGGTTATGACAACTTGTGTTTAGCGACTCATCTGCATATTTCATGGCTTGTGTTGAATTTATCAGCTGTGTGTGTTTGAATGGCTATATGGACACACGGCTTTATTATTTTGTCCTTAGTGACATGATTTGGTCATTTTAATTTTGTTTGTCTTGTTTAATGCATACTTTGTTGAGTAAAACTTTGTATTGAAAGTGATCAATGAGCAACTTGTGTAGAGTTTAGAGTCTGGTATAGTTTACCCAAAACCTCTAATCTTTAAATATGGCTCATAGTTCAGATCTGCTCAATACTCTTGATTCTCTTACTCATTAGACTTGCATTCTCACAGGGCAGCTGAAAATAGTCTGTTAATGTTGTAGATGAAATGATAGAAGTCAAACATAAAAGAGTTTAGAGGGAGATATTTATATGAATAAAGACATTTCTATAAAAGATTCATAAAAGATCATGTAACTAGAAGACGTTTCAGGAGTGAGATTGGAGTAATGTGAACTGTGACCTGTGACCTTTGACCTCCGTCTGCTTCATGCTGGAGGCCATGAATAATTCATGCTGTAAAACTACAAGTGAAGTGCAGCAGAAAACATTTGTAATTCACTTTATATCAGATCATACAGGACTGAAATCTTCTACATAGACGACACTAAAGCGTGTGTGTGTCTGTGTGTGTGCGTCTGTGTGTGTGTGTGCGTGTGTGTGTGTGTGTGTGTCTGTGTGCGCATGTGTGTGTGTGTGTTCGTGTGTGTGTGTGTGTCCTGTGTGTGTGTGCGCGCGTGTGTGTGCGTCTGTGTGTGTGTGCGTCTGTGTGTGTGTGCGTCTGTGTGTGTGTGCGCGCGTGTGTGTGTGTGTGTGTGTGCACGCGTGTGTGTGTGTGTGTGTGTGTGTGATATCTGTGCAGGTGTGTGTGTGTAGGTGGGCAGATCTCTCTGTATAATCACACATTCAAGCTGTAGCTGACAGCAGCACTTTTAATCCATCATGTGTGCTACACACGCCAGACGCTTCACATCAATGACTGCAGGTGTATCTGCTCTAATGAAGTTTCTGATGAAATAATCTTATAATCAGTGATGAAGGGTCTGTTTAAAGAAAGAGTTCACACAAAAACCAACACTTGTGTACATTCTTTATTCACTCTGGGAAACGCATGAGATTTAAGGTAAAATGTCCTTTCACAGTTCATGTTACCATACCATTAAAATAAAATACTTAATATAAATGCCAAACTCAAAATTTAAATAAAAAAGTCACATTTTATGACTTTTATGACTTTTTGAAGTCTATAGATTTTTGTGAGACTGAAAGTGAAGTGGTGTGTCTTTAAAAAACATTGTTTAGAAGACATATGGACTACATTTCTGTACAGATTTCTATGTGTAGACGTTCTGTCTAAAATAAAATCACATAAGAACTTACACGCTATTTTCCATCCTTCATTGATGTTACCCTGAAGAAAAATTAACCGTGTGTGTGCGTGCGTGTGTGTGCCCATGTGTGTGTGTGTGCGCGTGTGTGTGTGCGTGCGTGTGTGTGTGTGTGTGTGTGCGTGCGTGTGTGTGTGTGTGTGTGTGTGTGCGCATATGTGTGTGTGTGTGCGCATATGTGTGTGTGTCTTGCGCATGTGTGTGTAATGTGTATGTGTAAGTGTGGCCATGTGTGTGGGGGGGTTCATGGAAATTGCTTTTTTTTAGGATTTTGAATAATGTACACATTATTTTATAAAGAAAAGAGGGAGATCTTAAAATCTCTGTTGTTTCTTCTAGACAGCAGTGATATGATGAATCATGCAATAATGCCGCTGATGAATGTGTCTTTGGTGTGATGTTTAAGTGAAGACAATATGATGTATTGTGTTAAAATGACATTATAATGTTTTCACTGACAGACTAAGACACGCTCTGAATTCATATATTCATCAAACATATACGCACATCTCTTCCTCCTCTTTACTGTAAATTCACCTCATCTCTTCTAATATATTTGAATCTTGTCCAGTGTGTGTGAGAGAGATTTTCATTTTAAAGCTATTTTTGTAGACCTCAAGAATCTAAATGATAAAATGTCAAGAGTATGATTTTATAAATTCTACACAAAGTGTGACTGAAGATGATCAAATATAACATAGTGTTCATTTATTTTACATGTTTTAGTCACATCATCATTCACACAGTTACACTTGTGTTATTTCATGATTTTCATGAGTTTACTGCTATTCTAAAATGTGGACAAATATAAACAACAGTGAGTAAGTGTTTTTATACTTCTGACCGGTACTGTACATTTATAAATATATATTATTTTTTGGGGGTATGTGCAGTCGCTGGGACTGAACCCATGACCTTGTGAGCACCATGTTCTGACCACTGATGAAACATATCTCTGATGAACAGCATGTGTTCCTGCAGTACGAGTATACAGCTCTAATTCATGATTATATATTTGACAGATTTATTTTGTCTAGTTGTCTAAATATCTGCACAGTGTGTGAGGGAGCGCAGTATATTCCAGCAATCACCCTCATTCAATTCTAAACTATATTGGACTTTCTTTTGCCCACCTAAACCGTGAGCAGGATGCTGATCTGAATGAAAGGACACGGCAGCTTGCAAAGCATGATGGGATATATGTGGATTCAGATCAGCGCTCTGGCATCTATTGTGTTTGCTGAATCTCAAAACGCCTCTCCATCCATTGTTATGTTCCTAAAGCTGAACGCTCATCCTCCCCTCGTCATGAAGCATCAGCCCACACCATCTCTCTCTCTCTCTCTCTCTCTCTCTCTCTCTCTCTCTCTCTCTCTCTCTCTCTCTCTCTCTCTCTCTCTCTCTCTCTCTCTCTCTCTCTCTCTCTCTCTCTCTCTCTCTCTCTCTCTCTCTCTCTCTCTCTCTCTCTCTCTCTCTCTCTCTCTCTCTCTCTCTCTCTCTCTCTCTCTCTCTCTCTCTCTCTCTCTCATATATGTTTATTCAGAGACTGTCTCCTCTTGTTTCTTCAGTAGATTGCTTTAGTCTCTCTCAGTGGGTTTTAAAGCTGGCTTTGGTTCTGATCTGTGCCTCTGGCTCTTCTCCCAGGGTTCTGTTGTTTGATGGGATTTCTGCTTTGGCAATACAATAGCAACATCTCTCTCTCTCTCTCTCTCACACACACACACACACACACACACACACACACACACACACTGAACTACATTCAATAAAAGCAATTGCATTAAAGAACTCTGCACATGTATGTCAGCTTATAAAAGCATAATCATCCATTACTAGCAAACCCACTCTCTCACGCACACATGCTGGATACAAACAATTGCTTAAATAAACTGCACGATGCATAAATGAATGTGATAGCAATTGGGATAAAGGTTATGTGTGTTTCTTTACTGCTGCTTTACTCTCTGAATACTTCATTCTGTGTGTATGTGCATGTGTGTGTGTCTTACACCTGTTTACTAAGTAGTGAACTTGCCCTGTGTGAGGTTAAATGACATAAGAGTAAAGTGTGTGTGTAGTGTGTGTCTGTTGTGTGTAGTGTGTGTCTGTTGTGTGTAGTGTGTGTCAGTTGTGTGTAGTGTGTGTCGTCAGTAGCAGCTCATTTCACACACAGCTGAGACTTCAAAGACCGTCATGTATTAACCCTGTATGGCAGAACCCTGCGTGAAACCATGTTTCCCGTCTCGCCTTGCTCTCCATCATCTCCCTTCACACCCGCATTCATATTGAAATGAGCCGGCGTGTGCCTCGTCCATACAGCAGATAAAACTTCAAACGAGCGTGTGTAAGTGTGTGAGACGGGTCCAGCGGCCATACGCGAACCAGCACGTCGTCTCAGGTATAAAAAGATGTCGCAGGTGAATTATAACCTGTGCTGGTTAGACTGGAAAACACATTTTCTCAGTATCTTAAAGTCAGTGTTGAATGGATTCAGTGGAATTTTATTTCTTTGGAAATGGCACAATGCTTGTCAGTAAATGACACCACGATATAGTCACAACTGGACCATATTTACTTCCTTAAAGGGGTAGTTCACCTAAAATAAATTTTTTGTCACCCTTTAAACCCAATGGCCCAATTTTCAGAACCAAAAGACTCGTTTAAGTCTTGTTTTGAGTTTTTTGTTTGCAGTGTCAATGGACGGTTACATCTCTTTTCGAACACCAAAGCATTATAAAATAAATTGTGCCACTTTTTAAGTACTGTGCGTGTTGGTGAATAAATAATGACAAACTTTTATAGTAGATGATGTTAATGTATGTTGGATGTGAGTTAGTGTGGCGTGTATCAGCTGAGCATCTGTGATGAGTAATTATGAAAAATTGCATTAGTCTGATTATAATGATAGTTAAGATGTTGATCATGATAAATTTCATGAATTTTAGTGATGATACGAGGATGGTCACATAACCGTATGCTCATGTCCATGATGATAAAACTAATAATGAAGAATTCTCTTTTCTTAAACATGTTGAGCATCTACAGTCTGTATACAGTCATGACGCTCTCGTGGGACAGATGTAAAACGCAGATCTTCTAACACTCATTCACTCATATCACACGAGTGTCATTCTATCAAATCAACTGAACTTAAAGAGAAGATGTAGTCACTTCAGAGCTAATATCTGTATGCTGCTTTGACCTCTGACCTTAAAACAGATGTGTTGGTCTGGTTTATTATAGATCGACCTCCAGTTCAGTTGAAATGCTTTAAATCGAATCTTTAGCCTTTGGGCTTTAACTACCATCACTACACAATGATCTCACAAAGAAATGTCCGAGACATGTTTTCTCCCAGAATCAAACTTTTGCTTAGAGAAAATTATTTTCAAGACTAATAAAATTGTTGTTGTGTGAGTGTTTATGAATGGATTTTTGGTTCTTTGTTTAAACTCTGTGGACTGTCATGTGTAGTGTACAGTGCTGTAGGTGTACACAGATGGTTTTGCACATAAAGAATAATGGCGACACTGGGCAGTTCTCTATAAATGGCTAAGAGATTGAGACTCACCGTATGTCTTTGTATTTAGTTCTTGATCATTTTGCAGTGAAGAGCTTTGAAAGATCTCACTCTTCTTCTCCTCATCTCTACAGTCTTTCACTGTGTCTCTGCATCTGTCTCACAGCTGTGATGAAATCCACACGGTTTTGTCCAGGAGGCGGTTTGAAGTCTCATGATTTCTGCCTCTCGTTCTTTCTCCTTCTGCAATTATCATAGTGATGGATATAAAAGACACAAAGACACCAACGTGATTATCAACAGGCGGCTGTTCAGTGGCTTTGTTCAGTTTTAAGATGACAAATGAGGAAAATACAGGAAAATTCTCTCTCTCTCTCTCTGTCTCTCTCTCTCTCTCTGTCTCTCTCTCTCTCTCTGTCTCTCTCTCTCTCTCTCTCTCTCTCTCTCTCTCTCTCTCTCTCTCTCTCTCTCTCTCTCTCTCTCTCTCTCTCTCTCTCTCTCTCTCTCTCTCTCTCTCTCTCTCTCTCTCTCTGTCTCTCTCTCTCTCTCTCTCTCTCTCTCTCTCTCTCTCTCTCTCTCTCTCTCTCTCTCTCTCTCTCTCTCTCTCTCTCTCTCTCTCTCTCTCTCTCTCTCTCTCTCTCTCTCTCTCTCTCTCTCTCTCTCTCTCTCTCTCTCTCTCTCTCTCTCTCTCTCTCTCTTCATAAAAGATCCTTGGATATTCTTCTGTATTTTATGTGTCAGGTCTAAATATATGAACATGTGTCTGTATGTCAGGTGTCTGCAGAAACCTGTAGAACTTTCAGATTTACTCTCACGGAACATGATTAGTACCATCAGTAAGAATATTGATTTAGAAAACATTGGATGGCATTTATTATGTTGTCTGTCAGTTTGTTTTTATGAGCCTTTATAACAGTCCTGCTTTTACTGTCTAATTGTGTTTTTTTATATGAAAGAGGGATTAAATTATAGGCCTTAAGATTGATATATAGCAGAAAAGGTTTTGAGAGAATCAGCCGGATCTGACCAGCTGAATACAGAGTCACATTGACTGAACAAAATTACCCACAATTCATTGCCTGCTTAATGCACTTCTTTGTAATGTCACAATATATAAATTCAGGCAGAGGTTAGAAGTTATTTTGTCTGAAATAATAATATATATTACATGCGTCTGTGAAAGTGTATGTATGTAAATATCCAAGAAGTCTTGTTTATATTTGACCATTACACTTGCGGTTCATTTAATGATGCCAAAGGATTTTTTCCTACTGAATTTTACAGAGAAATGAGAGTCAGAGAAATACAGTACAAGAGTCGTGTTGCTCTCTAAAAACACTTTTAAGATTTAGTCACAATGCAACAGATCTGATGTTTCTCAAATGTTTCAGTGTATGTTAAAGTTTCAGTTAACAGATCTGCCGTGATGCACAGGACTATCATGCTAAACATTTCTCAGGACTACGGCTGATTTCAGACGCTATTATCTGGCCGTACTAGAATAGGCAGCTTTTTGGCATAATGCACCATAAAATCACACAAAAATACCCTCCGACAGCTCTCACAAGGCAAGATAGGAATCAAAGCGCTCATAAAAGCACTCCTGGCACAGGTAAGCCATTTTAGATTACACATTTGAAGCTGAGTGAATATCTTCAAATGGCAGTCTCTAAAAACGTCCCTCCGGCAGAAACGGCGGTGCGCTTGAGAAGATCCCGGGGGGTTACGATGCCCTCAGCGGATGTCTGGAAGTTTCTGTGATAGCGGCTGAGTGAAATATGCATTGCTGGTATTTCCTCCAGATGACTTGCTTTAATGCTTCACGACTCCTAAGTGGCTTTTAATTCATTTTGACAATGAATATAAAGAAGGAGTCGGTGCTGAAATATAGATAACGCTTATTATGGGTATTAATATTACCAGCCACCATCATTTACATCCCCGAGCGCCTTCATATTTCTATAATTGTTTATGTTTCTGTTTAGCTCTGGATGTTGGTGGTAGATGAGATGGGGGTGTTTGTAAGTGGTACGATCCCTCTCTGGATGTGACAGTGGGATGAATGAGGCATTAATCTTCACCGGTTGGACAGAGGGAAATTAATGATCATTTACTCCGACGACATAATCGAGCTTCACGCCGTCCTGCGATACTAAATTGCTGTCTTTGTTCACGTAATATCTCTCTCTATTTCTCACTCGCTCTCAATCTTTGCTCGTTTCCTGCTCGCTCACCGTTATCAGTCATTAAGTGGCTGCCGGTCTCCATGGCAACGCTGGTTTGGAAACGGCATGGTAGTGTGTAGACTGGTCCGATGTGATGAAATTACCTTTCACGCTGCATGGTTCGGCCGGTTGTTCTGGGTCACGCCTGCACATGCTTTGAATGTTTGATTTACAGGTAATGTGACGTGTGAATAAAAAAAGTCATCGTTTACCAAACCTTAATGATGTTCCAAACCTGTATGAGTTTCTTTCCTTAAAACTAAAACTAAAAGTATGAAAAGAAGAAGTGCATATGAGTTATGTATATTTGATGTTATTAAACAATTCTCTTCAGTTTGCTTCTTAAATCTCATATCTCATGCCTAGCGTGACTTCTATGCAGTATATGAATGTATGCAAATGAGATCTGAGAGAATTTTTAACCTTTTTAAAGCTTGACTGTTCCAGTCCCCATTTACTTTCATTGTCATACGGGTTTGGAATAGCTTGAAAGTAAGTAAAGCTCCATTCACAGCAAGAACAATAACTATAAAGAGAACTGTAACAATAATTACATGAACAATCACATCAACAGATGATAACCTTATTCTAAAGATGTGTGCTGCAGTTTCACATTTAAATGTGTGAGCAAACTGTAAATGTTTTATTGTTCATCAGCTGAAATAAAAAATCAGCCAGCCATATCATTTCTCTTAAAGATAAACTTTATGGTAATGTTTAATCTTATTCTTGTTCTTTGTGTGAAGGGATGATCTTGACTTGACAGACATTTGTACATTTTATGAGCTGGTGAAAGGCACAGGGTCCGTGTTAACGGAACACACACACATTAACACGATGTGCTAAAAGCCTTTATCTCCTAACACTTCTCTTAAAGAGCCCTCTCTTCACGACAGCCACTTTTAAAGGGTTTCGACCCTATTGGCGTTTTACATGGGCGACACGTCTCTTTAATTGCTCTTTTCTTTTGTCTCCGCCGGTCTCCTGCTCGCTCTATCTGCCTCAGCAGGCGGCGCGCGCACACGCACACGCGTGTGTGTGTGGTAAACGGTGATGTCATCTGCTCTTTGAATATCCTGTGTTGCTTATTAAAGTGAGACATGGCTGTTATGTTAAATGTGGAGATATGTTGATATGATGTTGATAGGCTTGTCACTGTTATGACTTTGTTTCTTATATAGCTGTGCAATCTGAGCAAACCCTAAAAGATATTTCTGTGTTATTATGCATGATTATATTATTCATTGGCAGTATTGTAGTATTGTTTTGCCGTGCTGTTCATGATCAGAAAGATATATTTGATATATAATGATATATTTCTTCATTGGCAATAACATCAACTACAGCTGCTGATGAGATTGACTGTGATTTAACACTTCTGAAATGTGCTGTGATGGTTTTCTGTGTGACAATAACCTCTCATGAGCATTAATATTTGCTCTTTATCTTAAAGAAGAAGAGCGGCATTATCACGTGTACATGATCCCAGCAGATCTTCAGTCGTCAGCTGTGGATTCTTCAGTGTGTCCTTGGATTTATTTTTGTAGGACTCACTCACTTACAGCGGTGTTGATGTCTTAAGAGACCCTGCCGTAACCTTTCACGAGCTTCAGTTGTTGTTAATGAAGGTCAAACACGCTTGTGTGATGATTATAACAGCTCACTGTGTTTGTGGCTTTAGTAAAGTCATTAAAGTACAAACATTTGACTTCATTAGCAGTGTGTGTGAAGGTTATTATTATTGTTATTGCTTATGCAAAAACGAACCGTTAACATGCATTTTGCATTACAGACATGAATGATAAGTCTCTCACAAAAATGAGCTGTACCTTACTACAAATAAAACCCAAAAACTATAGTATTTTGGTTTCATTTGTAGTTAAACCATTGCTCATAGCTATAGCTATAGTGTTGTTGCTACAGTAATCATACTTTTACTAGAATAAAACTACGGTTCATTTTCATAAGGGCTGATTTTGTGGCTTGTTAAAGAAAGACGTGCTGTTTCTTTAATCGAAGCGTCTTAATATTTCATATGTGGGAGACGATAAAACAAACCATAAAATCTCAAAGTCTATGAGATTATTTCTTCCTGTTTAAACCAAAGTAGACTTTTTGTCATCAGCCACCCTAGTAACACCCTAGCAACTGTTGTCAAACAGTACCTTGACAACAACATCACTCTGACATTGTGACTGCAAAAATCTAGGAAAGAAAGCGGTCTTTGTAAGACTTCCAGTAAATTATGATTGAATATCATCAGTTTTAAAAGCTTTTCATGTAGAAATCCACATCATTTAATAGAGATGACAAGCTTCTGCCGTATGTATTTTGAAGCATTTTTAAAAATAAATTCATACTTTGACTTAAAAAGGAACTGTTATGCCATTATGAGGACCAGCTCAGTTGTGTTTGATGAAAAGATTCATTGTTAATCACAGCGGGTGTGTAATGGAGATCAGAACTGCCGTTTCATACATCTGTCAAATCTTCATCATCTTCCTCCTTTCGGCTGTCTGAGCCTTCACAGCGCAGGTGACGTGAGCTGATGTACAGTTGTTCAGCTGAACTTAACAGTATGTGGCAATCAATTAAATGACTCGTTCACTTCTCAAGAATTAAAAGGAGTGCAGAGAAGAAATAAAGCCAGTGCAGAAGAGATTGATGTGATGCTGTTCATATGGGCAGTTTTTATTTTCAGTAATGTGAAATTAAAATGCTTTTGTTTTTTATTTCTGCATGTTGTGTGATCCATAAGTGCACATTCTTATTAAAATGACACAGGCAACATTCCTGATTCTCTCAGAAATATCATGGAAGTAAAATGTGCTTTTCTGTTTTTCTCTTTTAAAACATCAGCAGAACTCTGGTCATTATCAGACCGTATAATGGTGAAAACAGGCCGGCAGCAGCGGTCTGATGCAGGTCCAGTTCTGTCTCATTGAACAGCTGAATAAATCACTTCAATTTAATAGCTTATATCTGACCGGGCGTGTGTGGACTGAGACGACGGGGATATTTTCTTAAATGAAGGCTAACTTTATTGACTTAGCCCGCACAAGGGCAATAGCCACACGCTTTAAATTCATTTGACATTTGAGGTGGCGCGAGGACTCGTACCGTGACATTTTCAACAGCAACTTTTACAGCAGAATACAGAGATAAGTAAAAAGGCAGATGTAATCTCTGTGTTTCTTATTGTCCAAGGACATGTTTGTATGTTATTTCACCAAATAGTGTTTTATTTTTATTGTTGAGGGAAAAATAAACTTTAATAGAGAGTCCTAGAATTGCTGTTATTGTGTTGAACAGAAAAGGCAACAGGTCTGAAATCACATCACGGATCACAGATGCCCAGTTGTGTTTACTAGATGACTAGATTTAAATGATGCTTGTCCGCTTCTCAGATGCTATGATACACGCATACTTTTTTGGATGAATATTTTCATCGTTTACTTGAGGGATGAGACATGATAATGGGACATTTTGATTGGCCGGATCGATCACGCGGCGTGACGTGAACCTGTGAATAAGTTTTCATGGAGCTGGAGGGTTATATGACTAATTCAGTTCAGGAACATTTGATTATGATTTCTTCCTCATCCATTTGCCTCGATGCTCGGAGTGGCTGATATCTTAATCTTGAAAGCAGTCAGACTGAATTAAATCTATGTTTAGGGGACCGTACGTGTGGACAGTGATAAAACACGCCTCGGTCTTTTGCCTGGAGAAGATTAATGGTGAATCATTGAGGTCTGATCTGTTTTCGGGAGTTCTGGGCGAGGACATTTGGTATCATTTAAGTAACTTAATCCAAAACGAAGAGAAAGCTTGAGGATGTTCAGTAATGGAGAACAATAAAGACAATCATCTAAATGCAGTCATGTTCTTAATCGCACACATTTAATTTTAGCTGAACTCTTAATAAAAGCCCAGCGGCTAATACCAGATACAGAGAAAGAAACTAGATTGAAATATTTTTAGAAAAAGACATTTACATGAACATACATTTGGCTGACACTTTTATTGAATAATTGAAAGTGTATTGATTTAATCAGTATGTGTGTTCACTGGAAATCAACACAATCCTCAACTAAATGAACTATAGCAGTTCAATTCTCACAACATAATCAGATGTTAAATATGATCTCAGGTGTGGGTCTCTTCCAAAAAATGCAAAGAGAGAGAAATTAGACTGTTGTACATGAAGAATATGGAGCTATAAAACAAATGTAGATTGTGAAGAGTTTGTGTCTCTTCTGAAACTCTAATGACAGAGACATTTGTGAGATTTCTCAAGAAAAAGATCTCAGCTGTGATGTTTTCATTCACACACAGTATCTCGGCTCATGAGGAAAGGATTCAAGGTTGTAGTTGTTAGTGTTGTGTGTCAAACTTAATCAAAGACAGTGTGTGTGTGTGTGTGTGTGTGTGTGTGTGTGTGTGTGTGTGTGTGTGTGTGTGTGTGTGTGTGTGTGTGTGTGTGTGTGTGTGTGTGTGTGTGTGTGTGTGACAGCTGGTTTCCTGTTTCCACCTTCTCTACAGTAATGAGTTATCAGCTCTATGTGACGATTAGAGAATCATTTTCATTAAGTCTCATCCTGTGTTGTGACATTGAACACATTACTAACACACAAACCTCCATCATCCCCCTGTCTGATAACTCCTCTCATTACATCATTCTAGTGTTCTAATGTTGTAAATATCTGTGCTTGTTATTGAGATGGTTTGTGCATCTTTTGCTCATGAAGTAGGTGAAGTGATTTGAACGAACCCAAAAGTATACTTTGTGCTGTAAACATGAACGAGACCTTAAATCATGCAGCCCGTTAGGGAAATGTTTATTGTTAATATTCTAGGAGATTAGATTTACCATGTTTGCACCGTAGTAACCTCATTGCAGTGCCATGAAAACCACCCACAGATCCCCAGAACCGTGCCAGACAGTTTCACATGAGCAAGCAAGATTTTCTCCTGAAAATACAGAAATCTTCTATTTTATCTAGCAGTTGCTCACTAAATATATATAGACCATTTCACAAGATGTAAACAACACAGAAGCACTTCCTGTTACAGTATTTTTATATTTCACATCTTCACATTAAATCTTAAAGATGTTCGTTAAACATTTTAAATCCATTGTAAATGTTCTGTTGGTTGTATTTTGTTCTGACATTAGTGTAGTGTTAAAAAACCAGGACAGGAAGTGCGTCTGGACCAGAGCTGTTTATATATTGTGAAATGGTCTATTCAATGTTATCAACATTTGACATGGGATTATCATTTAAGAGAGAAAGCGAGGGGTTAAAGAGATCTATAACAGAGACATACCGTATATTTGAAGGAATATTGAAGGAAAGATGGAAACATATTCACACACAATAAGTTAATAAAGATCTGACGTTTATATGTGTCTTAAAGACTGATAACAGGAGGAAATGAGGAGGAGGAGGTCAGGTTATTCTTCATCTCTCATATCCTTTCTTCTGATCTCACTTCATCTGTAATTGGAGTAATTTTTTCTGGGAATGACTGTCTGTTTTCTTCAGATGTGGGAACCCATGAAGACTTTACTGGTAAAGAATAATACCTAGAACCAACACACAATGAAACATTTTTAACCTTTAAATATCTTTATAGTTATTAAGAGTTCTAGCTCTTTAATGTTAGGTTTGAGAAATCATGTTCTTGAACACACAGATGATCGTGATGACATTAGACCAACATTAGACAGGTGTGTAAACACAGTCTGTAAGTGTGTATTGTGTGCTTGGGTTCCTGTGTGTGTTTTGTTTGAAAATAATAACCGGATAAAGAACACATCTGAATACAGCGTGTCATGTGATAGACGGGTCAGGAGTTTATGATGGGTTTGTGGCATAAGGACATCTTCTCTTTAAAATGTTGCATATATCAATCATTTCCACAATAAAAATGAACACAGCAGTTTGGTCCATCTCTCATTCTCTTAAGCTCTGCAGTATCTCCGCTCTGATCTATAGAGTTTCTTTTCTATTAGTCTGTGTTCTCTAGTGTTCAGGGTTATGTATGTTTCACGTCACTCAAGTCTCTCATCTCTCTCCATCTCTTCACATCGGTATAGAATCTGTCTGGAGGCCGTATCTTTCTCTTCCATTGACTGCTTTCTTTAAGCATTCTCAGACTCTCTCTTTCTCTCAGCGGTTTATCGAGCTGTTCCGGCGGCCGGCGGGACGCTCGCTGTCTGCTTGGTGGAGTCCACTAATATTCCTTAATGACGGAGCATCTGTCTCTGTCAACACTCGCCTTCATGGGCTGATAAGCCCAACCGTTTCTCTCGCAGACACGCTAAAAAGAAAAGCAAGCCTCAAACAAATCTTTTTACCAGCAGAAAAATAAGACACCAGGTCAAATTGAACTCTTTATCTGCAGCGTTTAGAGTCTCTGTCAGTGTGGAAAAATACATGTGAAGATTGAGAATTAAATAGCTGTGGGAAGACAAAAAAACAATGCTATTATACAGACAATTATAATGTATTATCATGAATAATAAAATAGGATAAAGTTTTTTCAACTTTAAAATATAAAACAGGCTAATTACCATTTCTTTCTGAAATCATTTTTCTCTTGTTCTACTAGTTGAGTTTCTGTTCTCTGTTGTTCCTCTGACTGTCTGGATGTTCATGGCTGTTCTCAGATCAGATGGCTGGAGTTTCTGCTGTATCTCTCACACCATCTGTGTGTTTATACTGACACGGTCTCAGTTTGGTGTGTTGGGATGACTTCACTTCACTAATGATCACACTCTGTGTGTGTGTGTTTGAGAGCATCATTATGTGCTTATGTGTGTGTGATGTGTGACTGCCAATAAGAGCATATTGAAGTGGACGGGCTCTTGTGTTCTGCTTGTGCGGTCGTGTGAGTGTGTTTGGCCAGTTCATCTAGATCTCTTGGCCCAACCTGAAGAGTGTGTTTGGCCAGTCTCATCTAGATCTCTCTGGCCTCTCTCCTGAAGAGCAGACCTCTCTGCTCTGTCTCACTCTCTCCTCTCTCTCTCTCTCTCTCTCTCTCTCTCTCTCTCTCTCTCTCTCTCTCTCTCTCTCTCTCTCTCTCTCTCTCTCTCTCTCTCTCTCTCTCTCTCTCTCTCTCTCTCTCTCTCTCTCTCTCTCTCTTTTATTTTCTCCACATTTGGACTTCATTTTCTCCTCTAGAAGTTAAAGCTCCATGAGTCACTTTATCATTTCACAGTTAACTGAATACAGAGGTTTACAGATGAAACCTTTTTCATCATTTATTTTTAAAGCCACTGCAGCTCAATACATGTGAGTTTTAGCCATATATGTAAATATTGCTTGCAAATATTTGTGCAAATGGAAAACAAGCAGTTGTATTACCTTATGAATAAATATGAATGTTATAATGTCATGATGTCTTTGAAAATATGTATCAATATTTCCATGTTTAACATGTTTAATAGTTTTGATGTCTGTACCCTATTTTAAACTATTATTGACAAAGAATGAGTAGGTCAAACTTTCGCTAGTAAAGTTTAACTGTTTGTCATGTTGTCATCAATCATTGTGGCCTGTAGGGGGCAGACATTGTGTTCAGGCTACTACATTCAGAAATGTCTTAAAGATGCTTCAGAGTTTGAAAAGTGAACTATGTTCTTGTTTTATAATATGAGATCAGTGTAATGGCAGAACTTTGTGTATTTTTTCCTCAAACACGCTAATGACTTTATCAAGGCCACTATAATTGTATTCCAGAAATAACAAGCATTACGGTTTAAACTGGGTTACAGCAGCCCCCCCCCTCCAGTCATCTTCCCATTAGAGTCATTGTGTTGTTTCAGACGACAGATCTGTCCCCATTCACTCACACAGACTATATTAACTGTATGGTGTTAGTGCAAACTTTACTGCACACACACACACACACACACACACACAGACACACACACACACACACACACACACACACACACAGACACACACACACACACACACACACACACACACACACACACACACACACACACACACACACACACACACACAGACACAGACACACACACACACACACACACACACACACAGACAGACAGACAGACACACACACAGACAGACACACACACACACACAGACAGACACACACACACACACACACACACACACACACACACACACAGACACACACACACAGACACACACAGACATTTCACACACACACACACACACACACACACACACAGACAGACACACACACACAGACAGACACACACACACACACAGAGACACACAGACAGACAGACACACACAGACAGACACACACACACACACATACACAGACAGACACACACACACACACACACACACACACAGACACACACACAGACAGACACACACACACACACACACACACACACAGAGACACACAGACAGACACACACAGACAGACAGACACACACAGATGGATTTGTGGGTAATGAAGTCTCTGGGACGGAGGGGATAAGTGAGGGGGGGCATCACTGCAATGTACTGACACAACAAACTGTACTTAGTAAAGATAACAACATGAAAACTTGGTCCATCATGACTTGGAACATGTTATTAGTGGACCACAAATCAACCTGAGAGATGATATGAGAGATATATTCATCTTTAATGGTGTGTGCAGAATATGAAAACATTATGAGGCAGAAATAGATCAACTCAGATGTGGTGCTGTAGATGTGAATGTTTATATCAGATGCTGTTGTGTGAATAGTTATAATGATAATGTCTTAGATAGTGCTTCATTATATACTGTACTATATCAAATATACATATGTCGGGCATTTTGCAGCCAGTGTAAATTTAGTTGTCAATAAACAGCATAAATATTGTAATAATTTTAATGTACTTTTTATTTTGACTTTTCCTGTAGACATTTTTTATCCATTAATATCTACAGTTCATACATGTAAATGCAAGCAGATAGAGAATCATCCAGAGTCATGCAGTTGTATCGTGAAGCTCATGAGTTTATATCTGACCTTTGACCTTTGTCTTCTGCAGATATACAGCGAGAAGAGAAGTCAGTTTGATGTGGTGAGAAACACACCCAAACAGCTGGTGGAGAGCGTGGCGGGAGACATCGCCCGACTGCTTTACAGAAAGCGTAAAGCTCTTGAGGTGAGACCCGACATCACCCCTTAAGAACAGCGATCGATCCGCTGTCTCGTTTCATCAGAAAAGATGGGCTTTCTAAAAAAATATTATCACTGCTCACATTCTCTATTAGCCTGCTTAACTAAGCAGTTAATGAGTTTGTCTTCCTCCAATCTGCTTCATCTTCAGATCTACAAAATGCAGCCGCACATCAGATACACACACAGAGAGAGAGAGAGAGAGAGAGAGCGTTACATGTAAACATGAAACAGAGTAACACCATACTACACTTCAGACACATGTAAATATCATAGTACATGAATCTGATCGGCTCTAAACGGCTTGATGATGATTAATAGTGGATTATTGATTGTCTTATTGGTCTGATACAAGCACAGTACTATAATACCATCAGAGTCATGTTTGCAAGGGCTGGTCTGGGTTGAAAAGCAGATGGAAGCACATTTAGACTTTAGCAGAAGAAAAACGAGTGTTTATTGAACTTCAGAAATGAGTCATGTGTTTAGGAACTTTAAGTGAGCTTCTTCTGGAGTATAAACCGCCGGAGGATCATCACTGGAGACACTTGGAATTTCTTATCATAAATTTGCTGTTTGAGTGAGATTAACTACAATTCACCAGCGGAGTCATGCAGCGCTGCCGTTTATTTAACAGAATAAAAATGACTGTAAACCCCATCAAACCAGACATCTGAACTTCAGTGGACTACTGGAGTGGTCCTGGGTTACCATGATCTTCTTTAAGGTTTTATAGCTATAGTTCTCTCAGAGAGTTCTGTACAATTACCCACTACAGTTAGCATGAGGAATGTGCAGAAAACATGATATATAGACCATTTCACAAAATGTAAACAGCAAAGAACATCTTTAAGATTTAATTAAATACTGTATGTGAAATACAAAAAACTCAAACAGGAAGTGCTTGTGGATCAGTGTTTATATCATTTTGGGATATCATTTCCAAAGGTTTTTATTTTGTTAGTTTAATTCATAGGAAGCTTTGCTTTTGAGGTCAGCAGTCTGTTTGCGATTGGACCCAATATTACCCAAACCCAGAGAGAGAGAGAGAGAGAGAGAGAGAGAGAGAGAGAGAGAGAGAGAGAGAGAGAATTGTCCCAGAATGAGAACAGGCCTTTAGGCATCAGGAAATGTGAGGAAATGAAGTTATGAAATCATTGATTTGAAAATGAGCTGCAGACGAGAGAAATGAAGAGTGTGATGTAGGACATGATGTGATGTTAAAGTAGGTAAAAGATCAGAAGAAAGAACAGAACTCTTCTACTCTCATGATGGAACGCTGATTCAACAAAGTCAAATATTAAAACCTGTTTGTCTGTGTCAGTAAATACTGTAAATGAAGTTCATGATCTTCTGTGCATGACATAAGGCAACAAAAAAAAGAAATGATCCTGAATCCATTATATAATATTTGAACCTCTGAGCTATGAACATTATATCATATTTAGCATATCACCGTTCTGCTTTTCATCCTGTATGTAGAACCGGATTTTACTCTTCAGTAAATCTATGCTTGTGATATTAGGAATAGTTGGTTGTTTTCTTGTTGAGGTGAAATGTCTTTGGGTTATTTATGAGATCAGACACACATAAACTGGTTCACAGGTGTGTTTCTTTAGGACAGACTCTGTGTCCCACTTACATTCTCACTGTCTTCTGTTGTGTATCAACGTTGTGCCATGAAAGTGTTCTTCTTGTCTCCACATTTGTCTCTCTCTCTCTCTCTCTCTCTCTCTCTCTCTCTCTCTCTCTCTCTCTCTCTCTCTCTCTCTCTCTCTCTCTCTCTCTCTCTCTCTCTCTCTCTCTCTCTCTCTCTCTCTCTCTCTCTCTCTCTCTCTCTCTCTCTCTCTCTCTCTCTCTCTCTCTCTCTCTCTCTCTCTCTCTCTCTCTCTCTCTCTCTCTCTCTCTCTCTCTCTCTCACATGATGTAGGTCATGCATGACTGATGATTATGACAGTTAATGATCATACTGACTGTACACATACAGCATGTGACATCAAGTGAATCAGTCTGTCTTTCTCTCTTACACACCATGAAAAGCAGTATGACACTGTGGATTCAGATATGAGTGAAGGTTTGTTACGGGTCACACACACACATACACAGAGAGTTTCTGGAGTCTGGTGCTCTGGTGGTCTCTTCTCTTGGCAGGATTAATTGGATGCCCCTGATCTTCATACACGCTAAATTTAGTGCTGTGGTCTCTACCGCCCCTAAAAATAAACACAGGATTAATAACTCCTGCTGTTACACTAATGAGAGGACCAACACACACAATAACACAACGCTCTACACATTCTTGATGGATGGGTTTTGTTCACATTGCACTGTGAGTTAAGCGAATGCAAGATGAGTGAACTTGCTTTAGTTCTGCAGTATATGAAATCCTGTCTGGAGGAGATGATGAATATGTGACAATAACAGATGGTAAAGTTAATATATGCAAAACAAAAACACAACTTCACAACACTCATCTACATGCTCTTCTCTGTAAATCCATTTCCCTCTTTATAAAAATATTCTTAAAGCAAATAACAGCAGCACTCTTTCTCTTCTCTTCCCGTCGGTCACGTGTTCCTCTGAAATGAGTGAATGAAAAAGTAATTTAGTTTTCAATTTCCTTCAGGTACAGAATGAGGCTCTGGTCCCTTTGGAAAGAGAGGACGGAGAGATCTAGGCCTCAAAAATAGCACACGTCAAAAAAGTCACACACAAGTGCTGAGAACATCTGACCTGAAAGATCATAAATGATTCATCACGTCTCACACACGTGATATCAAAACACAATTAGATCTACAGATCTATATTCTCAATATAAACACATTGTTACCAAATCAAATGATCTGATCTAGATGTTTAGTATTTAATATCTAAGGTTCTTCTCAGACTGTCCTTCTTCATCTGAAGAATAAACTTACGGTTTCAAAAGACACACACTTCAACATTTTGTGTTGTTGTCTTCCATGGAGAAAAGGAAATCAAGTTTCTGTAAATTATGTAAAGATATCATCTATAACATTATAGTTTTGGAAGAGAAATGTCTGAAGCACAGTTTTCTCAACTACACTCTTAAAAAGTAAAGATGGTTCTATAAAGAAACCATTCGGTTTTTAATGTAAGAAATGGTTCTTTTAAATGAAAGGTTCTTTGAGAAAATGGTTGTTCTATGGCAAGAACCTCGTATAGCAGCTTTATTTTTGTCTAGCTTTTGTCTTGTTCTCTATTCATTGTGATTTGTCTCTCTTTCTCTCTCTCCTCCACATCACATCACGCCCCCCCAGCACATGCCATTCAGATCTATGAACATCCATTAGCATCCGTCTGTTAACACCTGCAGCTGAAGTCATTACACCTCCAGCTTTTCTTTCTCTGATTCTGAAACACACACAAACCTACAGTCACGCTAGACTCACTGGCACGTTCTGATTATTAGACAGATGAACATTTATGATGTTAAAGCTCCAGGTCATCTCATTCACCAGCCTGATAATAAAAGATCCTCACAGGAGCCGTCATCTGGATTTAAGAGTTTACTCCAAATGTTCCAATGATCAAGGCATTAACAGTTTTATGAGAACAAAATAATACAAACCTTAAATCATAAAAGAGTTTATAATTGGTTAACACAATCTCATGCTGCATGGACCGTAGAGACGCAACACTAGATCATTTAGAATATCAACAGCATTCATGTTCATCATTCTACTATAGTTCATATGCAAAAGAAAAGAGAACGTGTGAATGAAAACATACAGAACACGTGTGATGAGTGCGGCACATACACAACACTTTTCATTATTGTTTGAGGATGTGTTTGGAGTTTCTTCAGCCTGCTGTTTTCTGGGCTTCAGGCTACTATTGAAAGAAAAATGTAGCTTTTGAAAATATTCCCCTTTACAATTGAATGCGAGCGGCGTTTGTGTGCTGAATAGAAATGTAATGACGAGAGATTTTCACAGATAGACGCGTGTGCATGACAAAGAGACAGATTTGCATTCGGTTTCATTTATAGAATACAGATAGAGACGACGGATAATAAAATGGAGATCACAGTTTAACTTCTGTAGCGTGACACGTGATGGAAACATGTGAAGACAGGTGTGTGTTCTGCATATGACGGGCAGTTTAAGAGGAGAAAGGTACTTTATATTTGTTGTTCAAATGTTTTATCTTCACAGTTTAAATATGTCCGTTTTTATTTCGTTTAGACTTTAAATATGACAACTGAAAGTAAGGCTGGGAGCTGTTATTTGTGTGTATAATGGATTAGATCTGTATTATTTGTGTAGATGAGTGCGAGGACACTGTCAGTTCACAGTAGAGACTCTCATCACGGGGTCATTTCTGCAGTTATATGAAAGCAGATGTGAGAGACTAAACACATTACACAACTCAAGCTCTTTACTCTCGTCTCTATGGTAACACAGATACAACTGATAGACAGGTGATGTAAATCTAATGATTGTGTGTTATTTTACTCCATTATCATAACAAAATCAAATTTAATGGTGGATTTTTATATTTTCTTAATTTTCATAATTTATATTTACATGAATTTGGCAGATGCTTTTATCCAAAGCAACTTACAGCGCATTGTAATGTTATACATGTGAAACGCTAAAAAAAACGAATCACTTTTATTATATCCTTTTGTGTGGTTTTACATATTACTAATTAAAGTATTTCTTATAGAAAATAAGAAATAGAAACTGGTATAGCTCATTATTAAAGACGTTAGACATTAGACTTAGGGGTGGGAGAAAAAATCGATGCATCGGGATTCTTTCTCTAACAATTCTGAATCGATTCTCAAAGTCAGAACTTGTTCATCCTGAATATAACTTTGTTCAAATAAAAGCAATAAAATTAAACTTCAAGATGGGAATACTGTCAAAGAGATTCTAACTATAAACAAAAAGCATAAAATGCAAATTTATCATATTTGCAAAAATTATATGAAGAATCGTTTTGGAATCGGATCGTGAGTCCCAGAATCGGAATCGGATCGCGTAGTACCTAAAGATTCCCACCCCCAATTAGACTGTGAGAAAGTATGTTTTATCATTATGTTTTGAAACATTCTCTGGCCTGAGATAGAAAGATGAACACTTTGACCTTGAGAGACCTGAGAGGAACATGTGATGACCTATGACCTATGACATGCATGAGCTGTCACATGTGATGAAAGCTTAAATGTCCTGTAGTGCTGATGTTGAATATGTTTTGAAACATTGTTTTAGACTATCTACATCCTCATATTTGCGTAAGGTAATGACTGCTGTGTTAAAGAGTGTTAAAGACGACGTCTGCTTGACAAAACTACAAAGATTTTTCTTCAGGATTAACTTCATCTCTGACTCCTGCTCTTCATTCAGTCATAGCTGGTCTACGGGTCTTAACTGGATTTCCCCTACATTACATTCCTCACATTAAGGCACGTGAGAAATAATGAAATGTATTAAATAATATTTTAGGTAACAGCTAATACATAAAGAAATTCTTACTTGACCAGTGAGATTTCAGTGTTCACTGTAGCTAAAAGATGAGTGTGACTCTTATTATTTCAGTCTTGTGTTGGTGTATGAAATGGATTTTTGTTAATGTTTCTGTGATTATGATTCAGCAGTTCAGCTCATTAGTTGAAGTGTTCTGATATCTCTGCCCTGACCGTACACAAACAGCACTGGACCCGAGGTCGTCTCTCGCATTAGACCGAGTCTGTGTCCGTGAGGACGACTAATCTGCACTTCACCTCCTCTTATCTCTCCGCTCGACCGCCCGCTCGCTGACGGCTTCAGGCCAGAGACTCCTGCAGAATTATCATGAGTTTATTCTGTCCTCAGAATAGTCTGTGATGTCTGGACTGTGTTTAGTGCTGTATATGCACCACATGCTGAAGAGATCGTGTGCTGACCTGACGTGTGTCTTATGGCTACTTGAGTTTGATAGATGATCTTTTTAAAGCTCTTCAGATGATCAGCTATAGATTTAGATTGGTTTCACATGTGATGTTGATTGCAGGTTTATCGGTCTTAACCAATGATGCTTTAAATAATATTTTGTGTGTGTGAGCAGCATTATACACTTGTGAAATAAATCTAAAGTGTCAGTTGAATGACAACTTCAGCCTCAATGTATGAGGTCAAACCATCATTTGATGTTATAAATGGTCATCTATAATAGCAGATGATTGTTTATCATGGCCTAATGCTTTCATAAATAACACATCACTTCATCACATGTCTTGGTCTCTTCCAGCCAATCATTCAGAACCTCGCTGTCGGAGCGTTTCGGGCGTTTGACAGCTTGTCATTTTTCAGCGGTATCTCACTGGGTGAAGATCTGACTATCAAACTGATTGACAGTTAGTTTTCTACGTTGCATAAATCAGGCGCTTGAGTATTTGCTAATTTTCAAGCTGTTGTGCTGTAGACGTGCGTGTATAACCGCCAGCTAAATCAACATCACAAATGAGTTCTGCTCTTTGATTGGCTGATGTCCATGTAATGATAGAAAAGCCTGAAGGAATATTGCCAACTTTGACCTTTAGAAAATAACCTTGTCGGCGAGCTTGCAGATTGCCTCACGATTCTCTTCTAAATCGCTTTTCTTCTGTCCTTCATCTCCGTCTCTCTCTCTCTCTCTCTCTCTCTCTTAAGATCTCTCACTTCAGTAATCCAAGTAGCTGAAGATAAAAGTGTCTTTGACTCCACTGTCTTCACTCCTTTAATACAAATTAATCCCTCTCATTGATTACAAAAGTACAAGCTTATGTAAAGCTTATCAATATAAGCCTGTACCTGTTATAAACCATCCAGCAGCACTGTGACACACACACACACGCACACGCACACACACACACACACACACACACACACACACACACAGAGACACACACACACACACAGAGACACACACACACACGCATGCACACACACAGAGACACACACACGCGTGTACACACACACATGCACGCACACACACAGAGACACACACAGACACACACATTGAGTTTATCTAGTATATAAATGTAGGGCAGAGAAAGTTTATAAAGGCTGTAACAGATCCTCTTAAAGAGAGCTGAAGTGATGAAACATCTCACTGTCAATCTCTCTCTCTCTCTCTCTCTCTCTCTCTCTCTCTCTCTCTCTCTCTCTCTCTCTCTCTCTCTCTCTCTCTCTCTCTCTCTCTCTCTCTCTCTCTCTCTCTCTCTCTCTCTCTCTCTCTCTCTCTCTCTCTCTCTCTCTCTCTCTCTCTCTCTCTCTCTCTCTCTCTCTCTCTCTCTCTCTCTCTCTCTCTCTCTCTCTCTCTCTCTCTCTCTCTCTCTCTCTCTCTCTCTCTCTCTCTCTCTTTAAATTACATTGAATTTGCATGTGTGTGTGAGATTCATATGACCTTCAGAGGGTGTTTCCTGTGATTTAGTAAAGATGTTTTTAAATGGATGTTTTTGTGTTTTTAAAGGTGTGTCATTTGTTGCTTATGTTGTTCTGACTGATATTTACACCAACATATAACAGCATCATTATTCCATCAGTCCAACATCACTACTTTGTGTTTGTAATGAGATGAAGGAAAAGAAAATGTTATTTTAGTGTTTCATCCACACAGTGTGATGATGTGACATTTGTGTTACAACACAGTCTGCATTACCTTTAGTGACACCCGTTACCCGTTCTACAGAATTTAAAATCTTGGATGTTATTTTTTGTTGTATGTTAGTATGTTATATTAAAGCATGCTGTTGTTTGTATTGTGAGACTGATGTTGGGTCCATGTTATTGGAATGAACGGAGTCTCTGTGCCATTTTAAAGGTGGGATGTTTGAATGGCTCTGAACTGCTTACAGCATTAAACTGATTTCACCCCCTCAACAAGCGCACGTCTATCCACGGCTCCACGCTTCACTTGCTCAAGGCCTTTATTTTAATTTGCCAATCTGTTGTAATTGCTTTGAGAGTCGCCCGGCTCGGCATATTTCACTGGAAACACGCGTGTGTGTGTGTGTGTGTGTGTGTGTTCCGGCAGCCCGACACACACGAGCGCACACACGGCGTCACACGTGCACAGAAAGAAACACTCCTCGGCAGACGACACACGATGTCGAACACATACGCTGTCTGTTCACCAAAGCGCCGACATTATAACGCTGTCATCTTCCGCAGATCTTTCCCCACTGAATATGAAAGAATAGAATAAGTCAGCAGCTCAGATATCTGTCACTGCGTGACCTTTCTTTCTTCTTGTAACGTTTTCTGATTGCCGCAGCGGATCTGAAGCTACATGAACGTGATTGAAGTAAAGGGCAGCGAGATGCGAAGCAAAAATAAACAGTTCGCCCTTGAGCCTCAGTGTGTGTGTGCACACGTGTGAATGTGTGTGTGTGTGTGTGTGTGTGTGTGTGTGTGTTTCAGACCATGAAAAGTGAAAGAGAATGGCATTAAAGAGAGACGGGAGGAGAGATTTGATAACGTATCCCAAACATCGATGTAATTGATTTGACATAATTTTGTAAAATCATGTTGTTGATGTGGGTCTGTTTGTGTTCATCTGTGTTGTGTTTGTGTAACAGGACAGTAGTGTCTTTAGCCCACGCCTGGCTTCTGTACAAAAACTGTTGAGGTTATTCAGCCAAAGTCACAGCACTTCCTGTTCACTCCCTTCCTGAGGATCATGAAATCACAACCGTGTGCTTTAGATTGTGTTTGAGAGTCTGAGAGTAGTAAACTTGTGTTTGATCAGGTGTATAAAACCTGAAATCATACAGTACACAGTATCGTATAACTCAGAGATGTTCTAGAACATGTCAATCTGCTGTATATGTAGTCTTTATTCTGTCTGGAAGACAGAAGATATCTGATGAAGATATTAATGAGATATATATTTTACTTTGTACTTTCAGTGTTTTTGTGTCTTAGTTGTGAAATGCATACATTGACGTCTTGGTCAAGTGAAGAATACATGTTTAGTCTGTTTATCAATCCGATCATTCAGTAAACAGTGACGTTAGATTAATGCTGTCTCAGCATGAAGTATACAGTGTGTATCGTGTACTATTCACAGTTTACATATGAGTGGAATATAACCTGTTATATTTGCCAACATTTATTTTTACACTATCCCATGATGCACTGCACTCACTTTGACAATAATAAGAAAAAAAGATTTCTCTTATTAATGTCAAATAAATAATAAGAAAAGTCATTTTAGTTGTTAAAATGATACATTTATATAAAAGCAGTACATGCTTCAATTATCCTTTACATATGATAGTATAAGTCAAACATTAATAAAAGTATAACTTCTTTGATTGTGGAGAGTAATTTGACCGTGATATTGAAGAACATGAGCTGATTTAATTGATGGTGAAATTGATCTATAATATTATTGATGTATCTGACCGTACAGAGAATACATTACACACAATATGATGTTGTTTTTTTGTGTGGTTGTGATGAGTCATGAGGTGTTTAACTGTGTGTGTGTGTGTGTGTGTTTTACTGATTTCATTTTCCTCTCACGGTTAAATGTCATCTAATATAATCATGACATTAGAATCCACTGCCCTCAGGTTAACTGGATCACACATGCACACGCTTTACTCTTTCTGTGGTTTATTATAATGGACGTTATTTTCAGCATGTGTCCGAGTTCACTTTCTACATATTGACTTTCAGTGTAATGTTCATTTGTTTTTTAATGCTGTTTTCCACACATTAGGTTTAGTTTTAACCAAAGACATGATGAAAAAAATATGACATTGGTTACGAGGTCACGCGTGCGGTACGACTAGAAATGCAAACAATGAATCTTTGAGTAAATAGTTTCACATAAAGGGTTTTTACTTCATCTGCCAGACTTGAAGTACATTAAAAGCATAGGGTGGCATATAAATGTGGCTAATGTCCTCATGCAAGTCTGGTCAATAAGACATAGTGTTTAATAGGCTTTGAATTGGCACCCTGGAGTGAAGTGTCATTT
>CM032798.1:115000-247500 GCA_019155185.1 Beaufortia kweichowensis | reverse complement strand
TACCCGGCTGCTGTTGCCGTGGCGACCGGGGAGTCACCGTTGCTTAACCCCGTGAGCTTCTCCTGATGGCCAGACGCTGCAGATGCCAAACACAATTAGCGTGACAGGTGTGATAGATAAGCCGCTGTGTATTCTCAATGTCATAACAGGCGCTTTATATAAAGCCATTTACAGTCTAATGACAGTCTTTTATTCCTTCTGTACACAGAATCAAGAAAATTAGAAATAATATCTAGAATAAATCAAATGACAAGGATGAAAAATCATTTTAGTCTTTTTGCAGAGTCTCGTTGACATGATGAGGCACTTTTCTTGTTTTAGCATCATCCTGCCCTGCAGATGAAAAAGACAGGGTTAACTGCAGTCATTCTCATTAGTGTGATATGTGATGTTGAAAGGTCTTTGTGAATGTTTGAGTTCTCTGGACGGGTCCGGCATTAGCAACAGTCCATGTGAATGCAATAACGTGTGAAATTGCGCTTAAATTCTTTTATTGCATCTTATTTCTGTAAGCCAGTCTCTCTGTCACAACTGCTTTGAGAGTCATTTCTTGCCTGATTAATGTGATTGTTTCATTTAAACTGGTGCAGTCAGCGCAGCAGCGACTACTGAAGAGTTCCTTCAGTAGTGTTCAGTAATGATTCTCACAATACTCACAGTGTTTCTCTGCCTTTACTATACATGCTGGTTTATTCTAGTAGTGTTTGAAAGTTTGCATGTTTATTCAACAGAAGGACATTAATGTTAAACTCGCTTTACTCATGACACTGAGGCGTAACACACATGTGTAACAACAACTTTTTGCATTAGGAGGTGCAGATTAAAAAACGTGTAAAAGATTGTGCATTGTTCATAGAGCTATAATTGTAAAAATAACACGGGTGAACACATCTTTGTACTCTGTATATCTCCATGTGTTTATACACCACAATGATTTCTGTGAACAAAACAACTGTTTTCAGTGTTATATCATACATTACTGTGATTCATGACAATTACAGCTGCATTCATCATCACTGAATGTTTTACTATAGTTACACCCATATCTGTGTGTGAGGAAACCTCACATCACGTCTGTTTGAGGATAAACTACACGAGAGAGAGAGAGAGAGAGAGAGAGAGAGAGAGAGAGAGAGAGAGAGAGCAGCAGTATGTTTGAAATGCATTAGTGCTAATAGCTGTGCCATTACAGCAGACAGGAGAGGCACTCTACAGATGGGTTACTATGGTGAAAGAGAGAGAGACAGTCATCTTCCAGGCCATTTACTATAATCATCATTCTGTAATCAATCAAGCCTTTCATCATAAAACAAGAAGGTTGTGGGGGGGGTCGCAATATTTCCAAGCAGTTCTTTTGACATTGTGTTTGTCACGTCTGCATGCGTTTAAACCTTCTGACATGTAGGTTCATGTTCATGCTCACATGTAAATCAGCTCTTTATCAAACAGATACTTCCTGATCTTAATGATGAAAAGTTGCTGTTACCATGGAAACCATAATTGCATGGGAGGAAGTGAGATACATTTTCAAACGACCCTGTATACATTTGTATGTATATAATATATTCTTTTGCTTATTGTACTTATTTTGTTGTGATTTGGGATAGTTCAGGTTCATGATCATCACACATCTCTGTGTGTTTCTAGCAGTGGACATGTGCGCTGTAACTGCAGTTTCACTCCAGACCATCAGAGGTCACTGACACCACTGTTTACTTCATTTCTACCTTTAATTCAGTCAAATGTCATCAAAACTTTGGGTAAATAATGAGAGGTTAAAGGTCACAGCTGATATTATTTACAGTGTATTTAAGGTCAGGTTGAGCACATTGCATTATGGGTGTTGCTGTTGACTTTGATACACACAGAATGAACACTGTGTGTACATTATTCATCCTGCATTACTCTGCAGCAGTGGTGTGAGGATTTATCATGCACAGATTTGATCTCGTGTCATTTTCTAGCTTTATGTGATGCACTGTACTGTATGTGAACAGTATGAGATCTGTATTTAAAGTCATACAGTATGCACATCAGCCGTTGCCACGGTGACCCTTCAGCTTCTGTAATTTTAGCATGCTGATTGGACACGTCACTGTAATTTACTGGAGTGTCTCTCCTCCAGGTAGAAACGCTCTCAACCTCCTCTGCACTCCTTCTGCAAACATGTCAGAGTCTATATACACACACACAATCCATCACACATCCCCAGACTGAAGAATCACTTCATGCAAACAGAGTTCACATCAAAGTCAAGGAGAGAGAGAGAGAGAGAGAGAGAGAGAGAGAAGGGTAAGAGTTTATAAGACTTTAGTTAGAGTTGATCTTAATCCTTCATATTCAAACAGTTTCATTTAGTTCACCAGAATAGTCGTTTATATGATATCAGTCAGTGCAGAGAGTAAGATATAGTAGACTATATTTATCTATAGTAGATAAATGATTGTTTTAAAGCAGCGATACATATAAATACATGTGTGTAATTGGTGTCGTCTCTTCACGGGTGTGTTTGAGACATAAATGATGCTGAAATCTTGTGGTTTGTAGAAGTTGTATCAGTGTATCAGTAGTACTATCAGTTGTCTTGTTTGATTTGTTTTTAAAGAAAGAGGCTTGATTCTTGATGTGGAGTGTTTTAACAGTGTATTAAGAGTGTGTTTTCAGTTGTCATGGCACCTGAGAGCTGCTCTTATTACTTGATTTGTATCCCTCACCAGCAGCTTGACTAACAGCCACTTACACCACATGTGCACCTTCTCTAGAGCGGCTTTAGTAAGAAAGCATCCACCCGAGAGCATAATTGTAAATGATTGCACGCTCTATATAAATCGGATGAAATTTCAGCGACGGTGAAAAGTTTATGGTGCGGCTGAGCGGAGCCCCGACTGAATGAGGAGACGAGGAGGTGCTCCCCGTGTCTAAAACCCCTCCATCGATTTCTCCATACAGACCAGATTCAGATCGATACCTCCCCAAATCCACCTTTCCACGCTCCAAAAGACAACAGCTCATCTCATCACATGCTAAGCCCCCATGAAGGGCTCATTCTCTCAAATCCAAACAGAGATGGAGATGGAGTCAGGTGAGGTTAGAAGCAAACAAACTCTTGAGAAATAGAAGAAATAAGTGGATCAGTCAAACTTGAGATATTCAGTTCTGTTACTAACATGCGTCTGGGTGAATACTCTCCTGTGCTGAATGAATGAATGAATGAATGAATGTGAAATTATTATTATTCCGTTTAAGACAGGATTGTCTGGAAGATAGGCGTTGTAATTGTTCCTTGATCCATTTTTGTATTTTAAAAAAAACATTCATCTATTTATCATGCAGATTTGACCTGCATATAAGTTCTGCATTATATTTCAAACATGAATATTGAATATACTTCTATAAGACTGTGAAGCGCTGCTGCTCATTTTGATACCAACTTCATCAGATTGAAATGAAATGAATTTCAGATGTTGGTCATCTGCTGTTTCTTTTGGAGAAACAATCAGAAGTGTATTTCACAGCTGGTTAAACATTGATTTAAGTACTGTAATAATGTTATGCTTGTTTGATAGTTTAACACAAGACATTGTTTTAAAATCAGGAAGGTTTTTGTTGCGTTGTTCATTAGGTGGAAAAATAAGAGACTTCACACGCTACACACTATTTTCATTTGTTTATCATCTCTGGAGCGCTTCACGCTGAGCAAAATAAAACAACAATCTGAAAAAGTGAAGTAAAAAGAAGTGTTAATGAAAGATTGTCAAGTGTGAGGTGTCTGAATCTGTTTGCATTCATGATTGTCTCTTTCTGGTAGAAATTTACATTAAGGCATTTAGCTGATCCTAATACACATCAAAAGAGGCAAGAAAGTATGAAGAAGTGCTTTCCTGAGTTTCAAATGTTTGACAGTGATGTAATATTACCTGAAAATCCCTTCTGGCTGATCAGCAGCTGTTGTGTGTATAAACATGTTTGTGTTGGAATGACAGATAACAGTTTTGTCTCGTTGATAGTGATGGACATTTTAAGCATCATCATAATGTTCAATTGGAAATGAATGAATGAGAAATATTAACAGACCATTTGCATTGTGGGTATTCTGTGTCAGCGCGGGTGGGCAGGTTGTTTGTATAGCATCTGCTTGTGTTGTTATTGTTCTGCTTGATGTATTTGTGTATTAAGTGGTCGATTGTACATCTGACACGTCTGGACTGATATTCTCTCTTTGTGTGTCCTTGACTGGATGCTCTCTAAAGGCTCGTCTGTGATTTGGATGTTGTCTGCACATTTTATGGACATTGCTGCGTTTTGATGGAAATGATTACAGGGTGGCAAATAACAGGGTTATCGCGCCGTCGGGCCGTCCGGACGCTGATTGCTGATTGGCTGCTCTCAGAGCCGGTCTGAAGAGGGCCAGTGGCTCTTTGGCTCTCTCGTGGAAAAGCGCTCATTTAAAAAAGATTGTCAAATAAGGACAGAGAGAGGAATAAAAGAACAAATGTAAAATAAGATGTGATGAAATAGAGGAGGATGAGACGGGAGAGAATTCTGTGTGTTAACATAATGTTTCTACAGCTCAGAGATTTAAACAAACCTTATAGAACATATAAACTCTAGTTGAGTTTGTGTTGAGTTTATGTGTGTGTGTGTGTGTGTGTGTGTGTGTGTGTGTGTGTGTGTGTGTGTGTGTGTGTGTGTGTGTGTGTGTGTGTGTGTGTGTGTGTGTGTGTGTGTGTGTGTGTGTGTGTGTGTTATGGTGAATGATCTGTCAGTGTGTTGTGATTTTGATCAGGTTGTCGACACATAAACTCCTCAGAGGAACTCAATAGAGAGGTATATTACCCAGAATGCATCAGGACAACATCCTCTCAGGCAGCTTATCAGAGGATTGAATACTCACATGTGATCGTGTCGTATTTAACTCCAGTGATCTGACAGGCAACTGAAAAACATCAAAAAGCCAGAAAGATGTAAAATGATGAGGAGATTATGATATAATGCATAATGATTCTAAAGATTGACACTTTAAGAGCCGTGGGTGTGTGATATGGGTTGTGTTCTTCATGGATAGCTTTGGTTTGGGGACATCATGAAAGGCTCTATATGGTTGTGTTTTTTTGTTCATGTGGTTGATTGATGGGAAATGTGTTTTCTGTTTATTGATAAACTGGTTAAATGAGTTCAGTGTACTGAAGCTCTAGGTTTAAGATTTGTCCTGCATCAAGAACCAGATTATCTGAAACATGTTAAGACTATTATGGAATGTAAGGTGGACTAAAGCTGTTGTTAAGAGGCTTATTGTCAGTGTGTTTCTGTGTGACAAAACATAATGTAATGCTCCTGATAGAACAAATAAACATTATTATAAAGAAGAAAGAGGATGTTTCTATAGCAACAGCAGAGATGCTGACCGCCAGTAACCTAGAATAATAATGATAATAATAATAATGATAATGAGATATAATAATAAAGTTTTTCACTGTTAAGTCTGTGTTTGTCCCCGTGATCTCTTTTACTTTAATTAATGTAATAAATCCACATCATCACTATATCTGTTTTACACATCATTCCACACACACTCACAATATTTATCATAGATAGTTTAGCAGGAAACCTTTCTGATAACTCTCATCTAACTATATCTAAACAGTCTCTCTCTCTCTCTCTCTCTCTCTCTCTCTCTCTCTCTCTCTCTCTCTCTCTCTCTCTCTCTCTCTATCACTAATATTATTATTTGTGTGACAGTCTCTCTCTCTCTCTCTCTCTCTCTTTCTCTCTGTCTCTCTCTCTCTCTCTTTCTCTCTCTTTCTCTCTCTTTCTCTCTCTCTCTCTCTCTTGTGTGTTATTGTGTCAGTGCTGGTGTGAGTTGTAGTGTTGTGTAGATTTGTCAGCATTTTGTTCCCTCATGACCGGCTCAGACGCTGCTGTTGTCACGGTGACATTGGCATCTGCTTCATTTGGACCGGTACCACACACTTTCTGCTGAAATCTACACACACACACACACACACACCCACTTTATATCTACAAACGCACATTTGTGGCAGATGTAGAAAGTCGACTGGGTCATGTGTGATGCTGAACGCTTGTGTACCGCAGTGTAATCTAAAGAACGGTTTGCAGTGAAAGTCAGTGAAACCTCTAGTCATCTTCAGACACCCTGAGACATCAGACCCGTGTGTGTGTGTGTGAGATAAATGTCCTACACAACAATCCTTCATACAACACAACATTACTTATCTACAGAGAGATACTCATCCGTCTAAACGGCAGCAACATTATACTGTTTCTCTGTAAACTATAATAAATGACATGCAGGATGTTTCATTGATGGGGTTGATGTGTTTCCATCACTGCTGTGTCTCACATCCACAGGTTTATGAAGAAATACATCTCTAAACTATTAATCTGGCATAAAACAAATCAAATAAAGAATATGTATGTATGTAAATATTTATATCCAACATTAGTCTTTAATGAATGGATTAAGATCTGTTAAATTATTTTATCTGTTAAACTGTCACTAATGTCATTATTCTTTCATTCTGTAGAAAAGCAAATCAACCTATAAAAGAGTTTGTATAACACAAAACCATCTGACATCAATAGAAGGTCCTTCATGAGATCTCTAATGCTTCTGTCTTTGTTTCATTTTAGGAGAATGACATTCAGTACTACGACTCCAAAGCTGACTCAGATTATGTAAGTGATATTTATTAATGTTCATGATATATTAGATGAAAATATCAGCTATTATCATCAGACAGTTTTTATTATCAGTGTTGTAGGATTAGGATTAGGTTATTGCCTTTAGATAAAGTCACCGATCAATGTCTTTATATTCTGAAGATATTGGCATGATGCTGTTTAACAGTATCATTAAAACTCTTCCAAAATGTAAATCTACATATAAAGTGTAAATCTAGAGTAGTTCACTATTCATTTCAGAGAAGTAAAATAGAAATAAAGCGATAAACCGCACACCTTGTGTTCAGGTCACAGACACTTTCTCTTCATTATGATCTGATGCTGTTATATCAGACAGAGACAGAGATTCAGTGACCCCATCTGACCTCTACCTCACTCCCTAACCGCAGGAGAGAAACGTGAGGTCAAAGGTCAAGTGAGGGGCATTTCTTCATAGACACACACATGAACGTGATCTTTTGTTGGTTCATTGACGCTCATCGGTCTACATGATTGTGTGTTAATGTGAAAATGTTTTGTTATTTATACAAAATAGTACAGAAAATAATACAGAAAGTCACAGTTTTATGAATCTATATAATAATGTGTAATGCAGAAAACATATTTGCCATTAAAATTCCCATCACACGATCATAATCCAGATGGTGAAATGATTTCATTTTTAATCGATTGCGTTTCCATTGATCCAAAAGCACAATGTTTTTTACATTAAAACATCAACATCTGTCTGCTGGACGACAGTTGTCAAATCCACTGATGTACATCTGACAAATGACTACAAGAGAGAGATCTGACAGAAATAAAAGTTCAGAAATGTGCATGATAGAGTGTGAAATATCCATTGAATGATTAGACGAGAGTTTGAAACAGTCCGATTGATAAGATGATTTGTGTAACAGCACATAATCATTTCTTTTCATAAAGAGTCATCCACCCAAACCTGTTTTATATTGTATGGCATGTCGTCTTGAGTATGAATACCAAAGCAGTTGACTAAAACACATCTGAAGAAAGCCAATGACAACATTCAGCATTTCACTCTTGATAACTGTTTTAATGTTCATGATTGTTACTATAATAAACTGTACGGTCCTGCTGAATTCAGTAGAGATTATTTTCAGTCTTTTCATTCATCTCAACAACAGCTTGTAATTGCATTTTAATGGACAATTAAATGTACACCATAAATCAGTCTTCACACATGACAGGAGGTTTGAATTTAAAACAAATGTTTTTAGCCACGTCAACCCCAATTAACCCCATTACTGTACAGCGCTCACCCCGATTCATTCATCGCTGTGAGCTGGAAATGATTTACAGTCATTGTTTTGTGCTCACTTGCCCCAAAGACAAACACTGAAATACTGAGAGAAGCCATTATTAGATGTTCTGAGCATCTGTAATGTCAGAGCTTCACATAAAACCCACATTAATGACCAATCCAATGAAAAATATTGATGATCTTACGTACTGATTTCAGTTTTTCATCAATATTCTTCACTGAACAAATTTCATGACAGGAGGTCATGAAGGTGAATGTAGGTGACTGTAATCTGTAAATGTGTGAATATATGTGTTATGTGATACAGCATTCATTCATTCACTGTATGAGCTGACTGTATGAAGATTTTATTAACATGTATTAAAATGCTCATGAGAGTTTAGTAGTTATTGTGTTATAGACAGAGTTCAATGTGAAGCTGATCAACATCACATCATCATGTGTGTACACTAGAGGTCTGCTACCCGACCCGAAAGACTCGGGTTAATGTTTAACTAATATCCTCGGGCTCGGGCCGGGTTAGTAAAAAATAAATAATATTATATATATATATAACAAATCTGTGTAAAGCAACACAGTTTGATTGCATGTTGCATGTAATCAAATACAGCGTCTTGCAAAATGTTATATGTTGTGAGAGACCTATTTCGGGTACGGGCCGGGCTTCAGTTTAAAGCCCGTGCAGACATCATTGTTTTGTGTGTGTGTGTCAGTGCACATGAGATGTGTGTGTGTGTTTTAATGTTTCTTCATGTTTTATAATTGCAGTCAGATGATGATGAAGGGGAAAACCTGCTGGAAAATCCAAACTCTCTGTCTCTGGAGTTCGTGGATGATCCAAACTTTAAGAATAAAGTCAATTATTCCTACACGGCTGTGCAGATTCCCACTGACATCTACAAAGGCTGTGAGTACTACACACACACATGATATAAACCTCCTCACACAACAGTAACACATCCTCACCGCTGTCATGGATAATGTTTTCACATCTGACTTTGTGTTTAAGAAAAACTTCTTCAGTAGCAGTAACATGACAGGACACTTGTTAGATATATGTGTGTGTGTGTGTTGTGTTCATTCAGGTTAGATATATATGTGCGTGTGTGTGTTGTGTTCATTCAGGTTAGATATATATGTGCGTGTGTGTGTGTGTTCATTCAGGTTTAACAGGTTTGTATTGTGTAGCTCTCTCGTAAGCAGATGTGTGAGATGAACAACAGAAGCTCCTCATTATCCTACAGCTGATTTCTCTTGCAAACTTTCTAATGATCGTGTGTTTTTCAGCTCATTATTGATGACACTGGCAGTGTGTTCAGATGTGATGATCACAGACAAACAATCATATTTACACACAATCTGTCTGAAATGAAGGTCCAGTGACTGATAAAACCCAGAGGATGTTGTTCTTTCTCACTCAGTTATGTGGAGAAATGTGGATAACACAAAGAAAAAGATCAGATGAGATTATCAGGATCAGAAAGTTCTCTGTTTGATTGGGTCTGCTGGTGTTTCACATGAGAAACACTATTTTCTCTGGTGTTTGTCTTGTTTCCTTCATTAAGTGACTGTAAAGTTCAGCACATTTGTGTTGGTCAGGCAGTGATAGTGACCGTGTCTCTTGCTTTAGCTCTGACACATATGCTAATACACATCAAATCTCTTCATTATTATTCAGAGCAAACTTTAAATCCCAACTGTCCTCACGTAACGCTCTGTTTTTAGCTCCTCTATTGTTAAAGATAATGATGGAAATGGTGGTTATTAAACTACAATTGAAAGACTAATTGTGTGTGCGGATGAAGATGAGGAAAAGCGGCTTTTATATGTCAAGAGTGATGAGATGAACAGCTCTCGTGAATACTGACCGTCCTGTCACGCAATAAACCAACGATTCACTGTGTGTCTGTCTGAACACTTCTGCTTCATTCATATGCACATGAATACATCACAGATTATAAGAAAGACCTTCATAATAAATATTCTGTGCAGTGTGTCAAGAGCTTTTTCATACATGCTTCATTTCTTGATGGCCTGAATTTATCACAACTGAAACTGGACTCTCTCTCTCTCTCTCTCTCTCTCTCTCTCTCTCTCTCTCTCTCTCTCTCTCTCTCTCTCTCTCTCCTCTCTGTCTCTCTCTCTCTCTCTCTCTCTCTCTGTCTCTCTCTCTCTCTCTCTCTCTCTCTCTCTCTCTCTCTCTCTCTCTCCTCTCTCTCTCTCTCTCTCTGTCTCTCCTCCTCTCTCTCTCTCTCTCTCTCTAATATCTCTCTCTATATATATATCTCTCTCATCTCTATATCTATCTCTCTTCTCTATCTCTCTATCTATCTCTCTCTATATATATCTCATCTATATCTCTCTCTCTCTCTATATCTATCTCTCTCTCTATCTCTCTCTCTCTCTCTATCTCATCTATATGTCTCTCTCATCCTCTCTCTCTCTCTCTCTCTCTCTCTCTCTCTCTCTGTCTCTCTCTCTCTCTATATATATATATATATATATGAGTATCTTCATCTATCTCTCACTGTCTGCCTCTCTCTATCTATATATCTCAGTCTCTCTCTCTCTGTATCACTGAAGGAGTGGGTTTCGGCTCACTGACAGTCTCTGTTCACTGAAGGAGAACTATCATCGTTCAGCACATTAATTAAAAACATTCATTCAGCAGCACATCCTCAAATTATATTTCCACTCTTTATTGGTTACAGTATCATTTTAATTAAAGATTTTTCCTTCTGTTTTCTAGTGATGTTTCTCAGGTCCTGCCCTTCACAAGCACTTATTCCTATTTTTGCTGATTTTCTGGAAGCCGTCTTTAAAAATGACAAAGATTAATTTGATGTGCAGATTGTGGAGTTGTGTTAAAGGTTATAGTGGAACCTGTGTGTGTGTCCGTCTATATTCTTCAGTGTTTCTCATTCAGCACACAGACTCCTGCAGACGCTCTTTCACTCATTCAGAGGAATGACATGAGCTGATATGAAGGATCGCTGGCCCACATCACATCCCATAAATCGGTCTCATAACCCGCTGCCGCTCATCATGTGCCGCTACGCTCTGTAACAGTGTAAACGTTTAGCACAACTGCAGCTCTTAAATGTGTCTGAGGAATTCTGTCTGATAGATGAGCTTTAAAAACCATCTCACACACACACACACCGCTGTTTGTAAGATGAGTCGCACACAGTCCACCGTACCACCCGCAAATCTCCTCTTTTATCAACTGTTCGGGAAAAGTCTCTGGAAATAAATCAACATGGGTCTTTGTCTGGCCCTGTTTCTGTTATCTGCCCGACCCTCGTATTTATGCGCAGATGACCTGTGTGTGTGTGTGTGTGTGTGTGTGTGTGTGTGTGTGTGTGTGTGTGTGTGTGTGTGTGTGTGTGTGTGTGTGTGTGTGTGTGTGTGTGTGTGTGTGTGTGTGTGTGTGTGTGTGTGTGTGTGTGTGTGTGTGTGTGTGTGTGTGTGTGTGTGTGTGTGTGTGTGTGTGTGTGTGTGTGTGTGTGTGTGTGTGTGTGTGTGTGTGTGTGTGTGTGTGTGTGTGTGTGTGTGTCTGTGTGTGTGTGTGTGTGTGTGTGTGTGTGTGTGTGTGTGTGTGTGTGTGTGTGTAGCTGGTACTGTCCAGTAAATCTGCATTACCCCCCGCGTGTGACCGATAGTGATGTCATTTTATCCTTGCCTCAAAGACACACACACACACACGAGTGTTTTGTTTTGTAGTTGTGTAGTCATGAACATGTTGTGATGTTTTATAATGACCTTTAGTGTTTTGTGTATGTTTGTGTGTTCTGGGTTCACATTTCATCAGTTTCTATACACATGTATTTATTACTCTTCTACTGCTCTGTGTGGTATAAACTCATTTTTGTCATTTGTGAAACTCAAACAGTAGCATGTTGTGTATCATCTCAGTATGAATGTGAGTTTGTTTAGAGTAGATGAGAGAGATGTAAGGAGACAGGTCAGTGTTATCATCAGCGTGTCATACTGATGCTAAAGTTTACGTGAGGACAGCGAGACGTTACTGAGACGCTGAGTGTAACAGCGAGAGACAGAAAGAGAAGTGAACAGATCAGACAGACACGACGAGAAAGAGAATACAGCTGAAGACAGACTCGCTCTTTACAGACATGAACTACATCAGACTGAAGTGTGTCTGCACACAGAGCTGTCAATCAAATCATGACGTCACCCGCCGTATAGCCAATCCACAGAGACATGTGCAATAAAAACAATAAAACACAAAACCTTCGTTACGTTGAATGAAAGGCTTGTGACTATTAAAATCAAGGGAATGTGTGTTAAATACTAGCAAATAAATGCTGTTAGTGATGATATTTTTGTGTTCATGTAATAGAAGTAAATGAGAATCGATGTTGTTTGACACATGAGGATGAAAAACTCTCCGTGTGTGAATCCCATCAGCTCCCACTATCCTGAATGAACTGAACTGGACTCAAGCTTTAGAGAGAGTGTTTATCGAGAACACTCGTGAAGATCCGTCTCTGCGCTGGCAGGTGTTTGGAAGCGCCACTGGAGTCACCAGGTTCTATCCAGGTAAATCCTGCGCTGTTGAATGACTGATGTATTTATATCAGATCATTACATTTCACAGATAGAAACAGCAGTTCAAAGCAGAACTCTTGCCTAAAAGTAACTGAATGACATATACTCCTGTATTTTCTTGTGTCACACGTTTGTTTTTCTGTGTAATCTCTTCTCTTCAGCGAGTCCGTGGAGAGCACCCAACAAGATTGACCTGTATGATGTGAGGAGACGCCCATGGTGAGTACTGCCGGCTCCTTCACGCTCCTCCAGACTTTCATTCTGTCTCTCCCCGTGGTCTCTCCTGCAGAGAGGTTCAGATGAAGGTTTATAGTACGGCACGGACCTCCGGGTCAGTCTGTGTCAGTCTCAGATTGCTTTAAAGTGTCTGTAAGGGAAGACTTTTTATTAAGAACAAGTCATAAATCATGTGTGACATCACAGTTACTGTCGCTCGTTCAGTAGAAGAGGCCAAAGCCATGCAAAAATATATGTGTAACCCTGGATTTCACTGTTGTTTAGGCGTGTGTGTTCGTGTCTTGCAGTATGTGGGTGGTAACGGATATCTAAATTCATGAATGATGAATGGATGGTGATGTGAGTATCAGCAGGTGAGCTGCTGTTGTGTTCTTCTTCATGTTTAGATAGATGCGTCATTTAGTCTTTTCTTTCATCAGAGAACACAGGGTTTGGAGGAATGATGTTTTGATAGATAATTCATTTGTTTATCCCCACTAAAGTTAGTAACTCAGTGACATCATCCAAACGGATGTGACGTGATTTTATCCAGGCTTATCTTAACACTTTATTCTGACGGATAACACGACAGACACACAGGAGTATGATCATATTAAAAGACATGAAAAATAAAATAGGATTTTTTATCTGTTGTATATTCTTTACTAGTCTCTCGCTCTGCTCTTTCTGTGCGTTCTGTTGGGTTTATCCTGTTGATCTAGTTGACAGTAAGTAGTCAAGTTATAATTGAGGTTTTGGGTCTGTTATTCACATCAGAGAGTATAAACAGATGCTGTATATCTGCAGTGACCTGTGTGTGTGTGTGTGTTTATTCAGAGTTAGACTCGCTCACTGCTCTTTAACCCCCCCATCACCCTGTAAGAGTCTGTTGCCTGGCAACCTGTGCTCCTCACATGTGGTGGACAGGACCGCTGCGGTGGTGTGGTGGTGGTGGGTTCAGGATATGTCGGGTCAGGTTTGTGTGATTATTGCACAACACGCTGTCTCTGTGTATTACACTCTCTGCTCTCGCTGACCTGCTGCCGAGCTCAGCTCATCCTGTGAGGACAGAAACTTTTTCAGAGAATACAACTCATTTTAAGTGAGAGAGAAGAGAGAGAGAGAGAGAGACAGAGAGAGAGACAGAGAGAGAGAGACAGAGAGAGACACAGAGAGAGAGAGAGAGAGACAGAGAGAGAGAGAGACAGAGAGAGAGAGAGAGAGAGAGAGAGAGAGAGAGAGAGAGAGAGAGAGACAGAGAGAGAGAGAGAGAGAGAGGTGATGGGTTTGTTATCTGAGCTCTACAGAGAAGACATTACCATCCAGACTCAAGCCAGCATAACACCAAAAACACATATTGATTTCAGACTAAAGTCAATCTGACTGCTGAGTAAATATTACAACAGCTGTTCAAATGTCACAGAAACAAGATGGAGTCCAGCGCTTCATCTGTCTTTACTCGTTCTGTTCTTTTATAATGTCATGCTCTTAGAGGTTAATCATTTCAACAAAATCAACAATAAAAGAAACATTCTGTCATGTCTATTGTAACCTGGCGGCATGTTTTCAGTTGTGTTCTGTTAGTGTATTCTATAGTAAAGGAGGATTAGCATTAACATCACGAGGTTTCAAACCTGTTTTAAATTCTTTAAACATTCTCTATAAAAGCCTCTAAAAAGCGAACTGGTCATTCACCCGTTCACATCTGTCGATCTTACTGTCAAATTCTAGAATAGGGAATAAATAAAAATATTTCTTTTCCAGCGCTCACCTGCTTCATGGCCCTCGATGTTTTTAATCTTAATTCAATCTATTGAGAAACGCATCCAGAAGAAACCCGAGAGAGCAGCAGTCCATAAAAAATAATCCCATCAATGCGTGAACTCGCAAATAAATCCTAAACACACACACATAAAACAACATCATGAGCGTCTCACACCTGCAGATTGTGACAGTCAGAAATGAAGCGCTGCACATGTGCAAACCCAGCGTATAATTTCAGCAGAGATAAACGCTGATAATTGACTCATATTTAATGTGCCAGATTCACTGTGAGACTGTGACAGAGAGAGAGAGAGAGAGAGAGAGAGACAGAGAGAGAGAGACAGAGAGAGAGAGAGAGAGAGAGAGAGAGAGAGAGAGAGAGAGAGAGAGAGAGAGAGAGACAGAGACAGAGACAGAGACAGAGACAGAGACAGAGACAGAGACAGAGACAGAGACAGAGACAGAGAGAGAGACAGAAAGAGAGAGAGAGACAGAGAGAGAGAGACAGAGAGAGAGACAGAGACAGAGACAGAGACAGAGAGAGAGACAGAAAGAGGGAGAGAGAGAGAGAGAGACAGAGACAGAGACAGAGACAGAGACAGAGACAGAGACAGAGAGAGAGAGAGAGAGAGACAGAGAGAGAGAGAGAGAGAGAGAGAGAGATACTTGTATACATTCTGTCTTGTAAAAAAATTTCATATATTTCATACAGGTTTGTGTTTAATATTTAATAATTGTGATTCACCTGCTGTTGGCGGGTGTTGCAGAATGTTCATTTTAAATTTGCTTTCTGATCTTTTTTGTATAATTATTGACTTCACCAAACTTTCTCCATGATTTCACTCATCATCACCTGATGAAGTTTGTTAGAGAACGATGTGAAATCTGTAGAGTTTTAAGACATTCAGTTTTGTTTTACTTGTTTAGTTGTGACATGATTGTTCTAATAGTTTTGGTGTGATTTTTATTTGAGAATGTGGAATATAGTGCAGGAGCAGTAAAGAATAAGCATCTTGAACTGCTCATGTCAGCAGATGATCTGAATGACCCTGATACTCTCTCTTGTAGACTTTTGTGTGTGTGTGTGTGTGTGTGTTGTGGGTTTAGCTGGCATGTGACGGCCCATCTGCATGTCACCTGGCCGGGGCGCTGGGGATTGTGGGTAATGACAGGGAAGGAATGGCATCACTGGCTCTCAGTGGAGGGGTAATTACAGAGTGCTATTCAAGCAGAAACAGCACATCTGGATCCATCAGGATAATACATGAATGATACAGTGAGATGGACACACATCACTAATGTCACAATCACATGATGAATATACACACAACACACACACACTCCTTCTGTTGTCACGGGTTAATCAAACTTCTCCAGTGTTGTGATATATGAAGTACTGTGAGTTTGTATTTCTAAATACACGTCTTTATCTTTTTAACAGACAGTATGAAACTCCAAAAGTTCTTCTAGTTTCATCACATACAGTATTTGTGATGTGACTCTCAGTGACTGTATTCATCAGAATGTGTGTTTGTTTGAATAGAAACTGAGATGATGAGAAAACAAGTGAATTCTGCGCGTGTGGATTTACAGACAGAAAAACATTCTTGTGTTCTTCTCGTACTATTTACAAAGGTGTTTTTTCTAGCCTGTGATATTTTGGGGTTTGTTTTTGAAGAGAGCATGAATGAGTATATTTGTGTATATTTTGATCATTAATTTGGTGATTTTTCGGGCACAGTAATCATTAAGATGTCAATAAGGGTCAACAGAATGAGTGAAAGCACTGAATGAGTCATATAGATTTACTTTACTGTATATTATTGTATGAGTTTTGGTGTATAAACACATTTAAGAAGTGTATAAAAATGGCCAGCCTTTACTCGAGCAAAATGAGCTACATGACTTACAGACGATAGTCTTCTTCTTCGTTCATGTAGTGTTAAACTGCGCGTGTGTGCGTGTTGTCCCTCGCCGGGGCTTTTCCATTTTTCCGGGGTTTATCCATGCTTGAAAAGCCGTCGTCGTGAGCCTCGGGCACCTGGCAGCACTTCTCACGTCGCCTCTTCACCCTGATTACCGCGTTAGAAGAAATCCTCCACGAGCGGTCTGCTCATTTACTAACACACAGCACTAACTACCTGCCTGCATCACAGCCAAAACCAGCCCTCGCCCACCCGTCTCCATCAATCTGAGAGTCGGACCGTCGGCTGTAATGCGTTTTTAATTGCGCGGGTGGAAGTGAAATGACTTCACTTGTGTTTTTTATATGTCAGCCTATATCAGCGGTGGACAGATGCTGCCGCAGCGCTCTGATTTATTTAGTTTGTTGTCAGTGACAGAAAAGTGCAGCACATCATTCATTGTCTTCTTGCGTTCAGATGGGGCTCTTGTGGACCGTGAGATCTGCTAACAGCAGCACAGAGAGACGGACTGAATCATGTGTTTTGACCTGACATCACAGCACTGACCTTTAGCATATCACCAACATCACTTCACTTTACCTATCAAACTATACAAACTTCATTTGTGTCTGGAAATGACATCCGGACAATTCCATGAAATTGTCAAGTTAACTGTGACAATAGTGTTTTCATCATACTGATGGTTCAGATGGTTTAAATCCTCATGTGAGGTCTCTTTAAAAGTTTATAAAGCATGTTTAAATCATGACTTTTTATAGTCAGATAAAGTGAATTATCCATATTCCTCATAAATGAACACATGAAAATAATATTTTAAATCACAGAAATCCTACAAAGTATGTTTCCTCTCAAAAACATGTTCTTTTTTCTCACATTCATAACACATGAATATTTGCATTTTTTATCATAAATAACTGGTGTATAGGGTGATATTTTTCTGGTGTCTGGACTCCATCAACAGGACTTTAGTCAAATATGAACAGATGATTTAATATATTGATAATAAATACATTCTGTGAGAAGATTTATAGTTTTAACTGAAAATGTCACGTTCATAACACTGGAATTGTTCATTTCTTCTTTTAAACTGTAGAGATCAATGAAGTGTGATAGTAATCGTCTTCATCCCATTAATTTTCCTGAATTCAGAGTAAAGCGCCAGTGACGTGTGACTGCTGTAGATTGTGTAGTGTACGGTGATGAGAGTTTTGTGTATTGTTTGCTGTGTTTCAGGTATATTCAAGGCGCTTCATCTCCAAAGGACATGATCATCATCGTGGATGTGTAAGAAACCTCTTACACACACACACACACACACACACACACACACACACACACACACACACACACACACACACACACACACACACACACACACACACACCGCTAAGGTCACCAGTTTCATCTCAGTAAAAACTGTGTAGTATAAATGTACATGTAAAGCAGTGTGGATCTCTACTGCCACCTGTTGACTGACCTGAGAAACACTCATCCAACATCATGTTCAACACGTACCGCAAGATTTTACATCAGAATGCTGTTGTGTTGCCTGAAATATGACTTCTGAGGTTATACACAATGAAAAATGACACTCGTATCTGTGCTGCAGAATTTAAAATGTCCTGCGTCTCGGTCACGATTGATCTTATCTGAGCTCAGAAATATATGATCTGAACAAACTATTTCAGCATCACACGTTTCTGAGCCAGTGAGCTTATAGATGCACTTCAGTGTGTTTTTTTAGGTTCACTTTTAAACGAATCATTTTGTTGTTTTTAAATGTCATTGAGAATCATTGAGAATCAGTGTTTTATTTGTGAAGTGCACATCATTCAGGAGGATTTGTAATGCTGTTGTGTAGTTTAACAGCCTCAATCATGCAGTCATTATGTGCTGAAACATTAATATTCTTAAATAAACCTCTCAAGGAAAACAGCTTAACGAAAGTTAATTGTTTCTGGCTGGCAATCGGCCGTAACCTTAAATAGACGCTGATGTAGAACGTAAAGCTATCACAGCTGCCGTTTCACCGCAGCCATCCCTGACAATCTAATACACTAATCTCATTGTATGTACTGAAAGAATGAGACAATACATCTGTCAGAAAGCTTTTACCCAGAATGCCGTTTGCCTCAGACACATGTACCGCCGCTCTGTCATCTGCCTGTTCAATAGCTGCTGTGAGCTATTAATAACATCACGGGATTCAGATGTGCACGACCATCTGTAAAGATGCTGCTCTTTAACATGTCGTCTTCTATTGACTTTTGATGGATGTAGAGAGAGAGAGAGAGAGAGAGAGAGAGAGAGAGAGAGAGAGAGAGATGTGCTTGGCAACGGCAGTTTTGGCACATGTTGCTGTTTAGAGACAAATGTGAAGTAAATGAAAACACAAGTCTATGTTTCTACAGGTGAAATGAAGATCACAGATGAATGTGTTTGTTGTGTGTTTCCAGGAGTGGAAGTGTTAGTGGATTGACACTGAAGCTGATGAAAACCTCCGTCATTGAGATGCTGGACACACTGTCTGATGATGACTATGTCAATGTGGCTCGGGTACGACACGCACACAGATGTTATCTGTTTAAGGTTTAACATATGTTATCTCTTTTCTGGATGAGACCATTTTCAGCAGCTGATGTACACACTTTACTTTAATTATTCATATACATTTCAACATAAATCAGGTGAAATATGTTGAATAAAATAGTAAAAGTTCATATCAACTGCCCAGTTAAAGAGAGACTGTAAAAAGACCTGTTTTATTACTATTTATTTGATTAGTAAAGAAGTCAGAATAACTCTATAGCAGTCACTAAAGATGCTTTTGAAAAGATGTTATAATATTTAATTGAGTGAATAAATCATGAACTATAAACACAACAGCAGTCGTGTTGAAGGCAGTAATCCATGCTGATCCCAGACTATAATCCCGACTCACACAACACAAAATGAGCATCAGAATATGAGCAGAAAACACGGCTTTTCTTCACTTCTCATGTGTGTTTATCTTCAGACATTCAACATGAAATCCAAAAGCACCGTTTACACATGTTCTTTATTATACATGATTCATCTCTGCATGTTATTCAGTGAACACACACAACACCTAAACATTGTCATGGAGTTTTACATGATCAGATCTCATTTGAGTTTCTCTACATAGTGATTTAAACTCACAAAAGTCTGTTACATGAGCATATTATCACAAAATCATCAGCCATTACTGTGTGTGTTAAAACTAGAAATAATACTGTGAGATTTAAATGATATAAATGATCAAATGTTTAAAAGTGTCTCTCTCTCTCTCTCTCTCTCTCTCTCTCTCTCTCTCTCTCTCTCTCTCTCTCTCTCTCTCTCTCTCTCTCTCTCTCTCTCTCTCTCTCTCTCTCTCTCTCTCTCTCTCTCTCTCTCTCTCTCTCTCTCTCTCTCTCTCTCTCTCTCTCTCTCTCTCTCTCTCAGTTTAATGAGAAAGCGTATGCTGTGGTTCCATGTTTTACCACACTGGTTCAGGCCAATATAAAGAACAAGAAGATTTTTAAGGAGGCGGTGATGAACATGCAGGCTAAAGGCACCACAGACTATAAGACGGGCTTTGAGTTTGCCTTCAATCAGCTCCTCAATGTAAGACACACACATTTATCTTTATAGAAATGAGGACATGTTGTCAATTTGAATAAACTTTATTTGTAATGACTACTAATTTACAATCATTTTTCAATTTGTATTTGTGAGGATGAGTCTATAGAACATGTTTGTCAGATTTAACTCTCAGAAGCAATATGATGATTTTATAGAAACTAAAGTCCAGCATCTGTATGTTGTCAGTTTCTGGAGGATAATGATTTATCAGATGACATGATGAATCTGATGATGTGTATAACAGCATGAGAGAGAATCCTGGTGTGTGTGTGCACCTGGTATAGAAATACCAGTCAATTTTGACCTTGTGGGGACATTTTTTTGGTCCCCATGAGGAAAACAAGGTTATATATCAAACAGAATGATGTTTTTTGAAAATCTAAAATAGCAGAAGGTTTTCTGTGATGGTTTGGGGAAGGGGATATACAGTTTGTACAGTATAAAAGTCATTACGTCTATGGAATGTCCCAACATGTGTGTGTGTTCATCACGTATACCAGAGTGACTGGTGTTGTGATTGATGACAAATGCTGCAGATGCTTCTTTTGACTGTCTCATTGTCTTTCCTCCACCTCTACTGTCATTTTAATCTCTGTCACGAGCGCTAGTTTAATTTCTGCTGCCTGACTATGATGGGACCAGAAGAAAGTCCTGTAAATGTGTAACTGTGAGACTATTATTTATCTTTATTAGAATCTTGTCAGGGTGATGCGGCGTAGGCCGAATGTCATTGACAGCTGTGATTGGACGAGAGAGAGAGAGAGAGAGAGAGAGAGAGAGAGAGAGAGGACTTTTGGGTAACTCATCAGAGACAGAACGATCTGCGACAGCTGCGCAACAAAACAAATGTTTGATTAGAAGAGCAGATGTGCCTACACACACACACACACACACACACACACAGACACACACACACACAGACACACACACAGACACACACACACACACAGACACACAGACACAGACACACACACACACACACACACACACAGACACACACACACACACACACACACACACACACACACACACACACACACACACAGACACACACACACACACACACACACACACACACACACACAGACACACACACACACACACACAGACACACACACACACAGACACACACACACACACACACACACACACACACACACACACACACACACACACACACACACACACACACACACACACAGACACACACACACACACACACACACACACACACACACACACACACAGACACACACACACAGACACACACACACACACACACACACACACACACACACACACACACACACACACACACACAGACACACACACAGTGTGGTCAGTCTAGTCAAGGTCATGTGTGTATTGACCTGCTGATGTCACCGTCTCTCTATATATGTAGAACATACAGACTCTTCTTATATTAAATATGTTATTTTACAAGATAATGATTCTGATCTCTGTGTGCATTCGTGAGTTACAGTGCGCAGGTCTGGATCTATTGTGTGCAGATGTGGATTTGTTTTCACCTCATACATCCCTTTCAGGAGACCAGCGCTCCCAGAGCCAACTGTAATAAAATGATCATGATGTTCACTGATGGTGGAGAAGATCGGGCTCAAGACATCTTTAAGAAGTACAACTGGCCCAATAGAACAGTAGGTCCAAACATCAGACATGAAGACGTGTGTCTGTTATCACAGCCAATCACAAGATTTACTTCTACAAAAATCAATGAAGTAAATGAGTAATGGATTTCATAAATGCATTAGTTTTATTATGCAGTGCACATTCAGACATTTCAACTGTCCATATAATCACTGTAGATGACTTTGACTGTAGATTATTATTGAAGTGTTTATGTGTTTTTCACATGTGCAGGTGAGAGTTTTTACATTTTCAGTCGGGCAGCACAATTATGATGTGACTCCACTTCAATGGATTGCATGTGAAAACAACGGTAAGATTGTGTTACTCTTTCAATATTCATCTCATCTAACACTTTCATTTAAAAAAACTATTCTTTTGTTGTTTAGACAGTTTATGTTAATGCTGTATAAGGTGAACGTTCATAGATGTGTGTTGTTTTATTCCAGCTGTATCATTAACAGTGTAAAGATTGTGGGTTTCATTTCAGAGAACACATTTACTGAAGGAAATCTGTCATCATGTGCTTTATAAACCTGTGTGTGAATCTTCCTTCAGTGAAACACAAAAGAAGAGATTGTGAGAAATGTCTCAGTGGTTTTGTGTTCATATCATGGAAAGCAATGAGGCTCAATGTTGTTTGATTATCAACTGTCTTTAAAGTAGAAAGAAAGTCATACAGGTTTAACATGAGGATGAATAAATAATGAAAATAATTTCTTGGGTTATTTCTTCTTTAAACAGGTTTCATCCAATCAGATCTTAGATCTTTAGAGCCTGAAATACAGATTTTTATACAGTAATATAATTCAGGGCTGAAATCACACTAACATGTCTGACCTTACAAAGTCATTCTGCACGCACACACACCCAATGTCTCTCTCTCTCTCTCTGTCTCTCTCTCTGTCTGTCTCTCTCTCTATCTCTATCTCTGTTTGTCTCTGTCTCTGTCTCTCTCTCTCTCTCTCTGTCTCTCTCTCTGTCTCTCTCTCTCTCTCTCTCTCTCTCTCTCTCTCTCTCTCTCTCTCTCTCTCTCTGTCTCTCTTTGTCTCTCTCTCTCTCTCTCTCTCTCTCTCTCTCTCTCTCGTTGATTAGTTGTGAATGGTGGCAGAATACTTCAGAGACGTCTGCCGCTCCTCCACTCTGTCTAATTAATTACTGGAGGAGAATCTGGCTTTCTGGCGATAAGCGCATTCATAACTTCAGTGCGTCTCCAGCGCTGAAGCTCTTCTTGTCATGGATTAGTGCTGCGTGCGGCCGTGTTCTCAGCTGTAATGACGGGCAGTTAGGGGACAGACTCTGTTCTCAGACTGCATCTCTAGTGTACACTTTCATTCCGCTCGCCCATATCACAAAGCGACAGAGGCGGACCTTCACAAAGACGCTCGTTCCCTTCGGTGTGAAACACGTGACTGAAGCGTTGGCAGGCGTCTCTAGATCCCGTCTTCTTTCGTTGAGAAGCGCAGGCGGGCGTAACCGCCGCTCTGTCTTTCCGACATATGTAAAGCGCTCTCTGACGGTCTTGTTCAGACAGGGATTGGATGGGATTGTGCATGTTGTTCTGTTTTGTCGTGCGAATCGTCTGCGTCTCGAGACCAACAGATTCAGCGGTTTCTAATCATGACCGAGTCACTGGGGATCAGACATGTTTGTTAGACACGGCTTAGCATGTGTTGTCTCACAGTGACACTCGTTCACACTCCACTGACACACATACAGCCAGCGCTGAATCACACACATCATGTGATGTGATGCCAGACAGATTACTAGAGTTTGAAAGAGTGTTGATAATTATGATCATCTCATTGTTATTTGTTCTGTTTTAACAGGTTATTATTATGAAATTCCCTCCATTGGAGCGATCAGGATCAACACGCAGGTGAATCACTTCTCTGATCATACTCACTGTATATATCACATGAAACATCTCTTAATACATTTCTACATCTAAAAGTCAACATGTGAATGATTGTTATATAAAACCACAAAAGACTGCATATCACCGACACATAATCACCACGTAATGGTAAAGTCATTTAGTTGCACGGTCACGTGTGTCTGTCTCACCTATTTTAAATGGTTCATCTAATCAGATTTAGAGCTGAAATTGACTGTCCTATAAACATTAAAGCGATTCAGTCTCACTTCATTATATTTCATGAGTTTTAAAGTTCCTCTGTATGATGTTATGTGAGATATAAACGTCACGCTAGAGAGGAGACTTTACAGATAAAGCTATACGGACATCTTCTCCATTCTATATTTAGCCATTCGATATTTTTTTTCGAAACCAGTTTTCACAATTTTCATTATCCTTCAGCGATCTATCCTGAGGCTGAACCCTCAGTGCAATAACATCTCTCTTCTGCTGAAGCAATCCAGCCGTTTCCATCTTCTGTGTGATTATTCACTCTTCTCTTTATCACCTGTTACTAACTCAATGCATTCAGTCCTGCTCTCCAGCTCTTCTCTCTCACCTCAGTGGGTGTGTGGGTGCGAGACACAGAGAGAGAGAGACACAGAGAGAGAGAGAGAGAGAGAGAGAGAGAGAGAGAGAGAGAGAGAGAGAGAGAGAGACAGAGAGAGAGAGAGAGAGAGAGAGAGAGAGAGAGAGAGAGAGAGAGAGAGAGAGAGAGAGAGAGAGAGAGAGAGAGAGAGAGAGAGAGAGAGAGAGACAGAGAGAGAGAGAGAGAGAGAGAGAGAGAGAAAGTGTATGTCGTTTAATTGTTGTCTTTGTTGTGTTTCATGTGTTTAGGAGTATTTGGATGTTCTGGGTCGGCCGATGGTGTTGGCAGGCAAACAGGCCAAAGAGGTGCACTGGACTAATGTTTACCAGGATGCTCTGGTGAGGAAGAATATCATCATCATCATCAATTCCTTGAATAATGTCTGTTTCTAGTTTGATAAATAAGAAGTTGTTTGGCTTCTGTAGAATTTGTGGTAACAAAGTTGTAAGAAGGTTCTGCGGTCACTAGCACTCACAACATTACTTCATTCATGACTAGGGATGGGTATCGTTAAGGTTTTAACGGTATTACTGCTTTTATCGATACCACTTATCGATCCGGTACTTTAACGGTACTCTTATCGGTACTCTTTGTTGGGTTTTTAATGAAAAAACAAAAACAAATTGAGAACAGAATTTTACACTTTATTTTTTAAATTATCTATAGCCTAACAAACAGCAATGTTTGAGCAAATATATATCATACAAACAAAATAAATCAAATAAATAATTTCTTTAGTAAAAGAATGTCCAGTGCTTTAAAGCAGCACAGTTGGGTCATGCAGACTGCAGAAGAACTGCTGGACTTAAAACTTCTACATGTTCGGAACTACTTGTAATGTTCACTACAAGATTACATTTTTAATCTCTATGATTTATTTAGCTCATAATTTAACTGAACGTGATGTATTTATTAAATGATTAAATACTAATTTAGAGAGACCTTATAGGATGCTTATGTCGTTGTTATTTGGGAAGACTGCTAGTATATTTACCTGAGGAGGTGGATGATGAACTAACTAGACAGTCGAAAACTTTCTCTGTCCGCACATGATGAACTTTTGAAAGATGTTTTGACGGATTGCTTGTGTTGTAATGATCATTGTCTGCATCCACTCGAGTGAAATGTAAACATACTTTACACCGTTTGCTTCTCTCCGACATCATCACTCTATTAAGCGCGAGCTTTCGTGTTGTGTGTGCGTTGTGTGCGTGCGCGCGCTTTCGTGTTGTGTGCGCTCGCGTATTGTACTCGGGGACATTTGTGTGCGTGCACGCGCACTCAGTGCATGATGGATAAAAATGCAGGTAAATGTCTAAATAGGTTATTATCGTCAATTAGAAATGGTCGGACAGTTAAAATGCGCAAGATAACATTTATTTAGCATTAATAAACAGGACATGAGCAGAACCGATAGCGTCAGAGCTTATCGATACTTCGGTCTTTCATCATTCAGCACCGGGGCAAGTTTAATACCGGGTTTCGATACCCATCCCTATTCATGACTGTGCTTTAGTTCTCTCTGTTACAGTGAAAACAGTTCACTTTAAAACCATTTATTGATTAGAAACTGTTTTCATCATCATTTGGTAAAGATAAATGTCTTCTTCAGGCTGAAAAACACATATAAATATATATTCATCATCATAACTAATGTTCTGTTGTTTTTATTTCAGTATGTTTGATATATCTGTCTGTGTTGTTTTGTACAGGGTTTGGGTCTGGTCATTACCGGGACAATGCCAGTCTTTAATCTCACCAGTGATGGAAACTCTCGAGTAAGATCTCTGTAAATCAACTGCATGTTGCGTGTCACATTAACAGCGTGAGCACGTTTACACGGCTGTTCTTCTCCATCTGACATTGACAAACCCCTGAAGACCGGCATCTTGAATGCATTTTATATACGCTTAAAGACACTTGATTCAACTTGATGTTTGATTGTGACATAAATAAAACACATTTACATAACAACTATAGAGAGTAAATGAACGAGCTGTACGTGTTTTACCATTCACAAGAAATGATGCTCTGTGCCATTTTCAGGATCCACTTTCTTCTGTTTCATAAGAAATGACACATGATGAGTGTTGGGAATGTCAGCTCTCTTCTGCCCTCGTGTGGTTGTGAAAGTCTTTAACTCGGTGTGTTTGTGTGTTAAATACAGAATCAGTTAATGCTTGGTGTGATGGGTGTAGACGTCGTCCTGGATGAAATTAAAGAACTCACTCCACGATATAAGGTGTGTGTATAATAAATGTCATTTATTTAAGACTCAGATACTTGAGATGAGATTGGGATTCACGTTGGATTATAATCTCTGCACACAGCTTGGAGCGAACGGTTACACGTTTGCCATCAATCTGAACGGTTATGTTCTCTTACACCCAAACCTACAGCCAAAGGTCAGACTGTAAACATACAGAGGTTTCAGCTTTTTCCTTCAACTTGATTAATAATTCATATCTCCTGATGGATTTCTTCAGATTATTAATTTTCGGGAGCCGGTCACGTTAGACTTTCTGGATGCTGAACTTTCAGACCGCAACAAAGAAGAGGTACAACATCAGTTTTGTGTTTATTTGTCAATCAGGAAAAAAGAATAAATAAATGTCTATATATGTCTGTCTGATTAGAAGCAATAAGTGAAAAACTGCTGATATTGTCCAGTTTTCGTGATGATTATTTCTCATGTAGATCCGTCAGCTGATGATCGATGGCAGATCCGGTCAGAGGAAAATCAAGACGCTGGTTAAATCCGTCGATGAGGTTCGTCACATCATTCTGATGATTGCGATCATTCTTGCGGATGTTTGTCATCGTGTGGTTCACGTGTTTGTTTGTTTGTTTAGCGTTTTATCGATGAGGTGGTGAGGACGTACATATGGACTCCAGTGACCGGTTCAGATTACAGGTCGTTCATCACTCGATGCTTTCATTTCTTTTTATTATTGTTATTTATTCACTGACGTGTTGTTAATGTTACGCCGTTCGCTTTTCTGTCTCGTAGCCTCGGTCTCGTTCTGCCGACCTACAGCGAGAATCACATCAAAGCCAACCTGAGCGATCAGATCCTGCAAGTCCAGTGTAAGTACCGGCGCGAGCCGTCTCACATCGCTCTGACCTTTCTTTCTTCCCAAAGAGACTTCCTGCCCCCCGTCCCGCCCCCATAACCTTCTCGTCCAATCAGTGGAGACGGCACGGCGCGGCTCCCCGGCGATGACGTCAGTGAACCCCCACACCCCTCCTCCCTCCTCCCCTCCTGTCTTCATGCTCTTCTGTACTGAGGTGATTTTTCTTTCCCCGTGCGGATGTAAAGAAAAACCCTCACTGAACCCCTGAGGTGAAAGCTGTGTTTACTGTCTTTACTGAGTTAAAAATAATGGTGACCGTGTGCTATTATTTTTCCTTTTGCCAAACATGACAAATGCTCTCGCTTTCTTTCTCACAATGACTTTGATTCTGAAGCAGCTGTTCGTCTGAAACTCTTGTGTTGTTTTGTTGTTTCTGTCAGTCAGATGCTTTATGTCTGATGTTGTGTGTTTATTATTTGTTGTGTGTGTGTGTGTGTTTGTGTGTTTGCTGTCGGCTTTAGAATCAGTCAATGAAGAAGAAAAACTATCCCTCATGATGGGTCATTGTGTTCTGCTCAAGAGATGGAACGCCTTTGCTTATTCTTTTCCTTTCTTTCTTTCTATTTTTATCTTTCTTTATTTTGTTCTACTTCTTTATTAACATTTTGTTTTTTATTTTGATTGTTTTTGTTTTGTTTATGCATTATGTTCTTACTTTGTTGTTGTCTTTAGTTTGATTTCTGCTTTCGTTCTCTTTCTTTGAGTTGTTTATTTTCTTTGTTCTTTTTCATGAATTTCTTTCTTTCCTGCCAAAGCGTTCCTCTCTTCCTCACATGTCTGTGTGTTTTGAGAAGGTTCTCAGATTGTTCTCATGTGTTCTCAGTCAGAGGTTCTCTTCTGTTCTTCATTCGTTGTCGTAGTTTTTTAGTTTTCTGCATATTTGTCATTGGTTTGTTTTTATTTTCTGTTCTCAGTTTCTGTTGGATTGATTTGATTTTCCTTCTTTTGAGAAACACAATATTTTTATTCAAACAGTCATTGAATAAAATATTGTCTGTGATCCTCCTCCTCCTCCTCCCCTGTCCCGATCCCCCTGTTTCTTTTCTTGCTCTCTCCTCCTCAGATGGATCAGACTTCAAGGGCAAGTATAAACTCCATATTGGTCCACCACTTCTGTTATTCTTCTTCCTCGTCCCCTGTCCTGAACTCCCCGCTGAAGCCTGCTTGCCTCCTCTGTTCCTCCTTTCTCCCGCCTCGCCTCCTAGACACCTTACTCTCTCTCTCTCTCTCTCTCTCTCTCTCTCTCTCTCTCTCTCTCTCTCTCTCTCTCTCTCTCTCTCTCTCTCTCTCTCTCTCTCTCTCTCTCTCTCTCTCTCTCTCTCTCTCTCTCTCTCTCTCTCTCTCTCTCTCTCTCTCTCTCTCTCTCTCTCTCTCTCTCTCTCTCTCTCTCTCTGTCTCTCTCTCTCTCTCTCTGTCTCTCTCTCTCTCTCTCTCTGTCTCTCTCTCTCTCTGTCTCTGTGTCTCTCTCTCTCTCTCTCTGGCTTTGTTAGCCATTTTAAGGTCTGTCACTGAAGTTAAACAAAACGTATTTCTGATGGAAACGTGTTCTTCATCTCTCTCTCTTTCTCAGTTGTATCTTTAGGATTATTATCTTTAGTGTTTTGATTGTAGTTACAGTCCGTTTGTTTGTTTTAGTTGAAAAGTTTTAGTTTGAAATTAGTAGTGGTGAATAGTTATGAGTGTACATATATCTGAATATCTAGAAGTGTTAAAGCCATTCAGTTTATTTAGCGTGTTTAGGGTTAACTGCAGGTGGATTTGTGTCAGCTCTAGATGGCCTCCTTTGGGTCCTCTCCTGTTGTCATGGTGACAGAGCGGTTGTCGTCTTTTCTTTCCCCTTGTGTTTTCATCAGCTTGACACCTGTGTTCTGTCTATCACCCTTCAGACCGCCATCGCAGACACGCTATACATCGTCAAAGTGCAATGCATTGTGGGAGGAAACTACCTGGGCACGTTTAGATGTAGATCACGTATGTCATTATATGAATCATGTATGTAATGATTTCTTAATAGAAAGATGGTTTTGGACGAGTTGCCCTCTGTCTGTTCTCTCTCAGTGTTTGGCACTTTGTCTGTAAGGTGTCGGTCTGTAGGGTGATCATCCTTCATCAGGACCCCGTCTCACCCGCTCCCAGCCATACCGTTGGCCACAGTCATGCCTGTTGAAAAGCAAAGCGGCACGTCTGCGACATGTAACCGCGTCAGAGAACTCGCTTCATCTCGCTGTGTATCCCGAGGGTCGAGTCAGTTCTCTGATTTCAAAATGGCAAAATCAACCAAAATCATTTCAAGCAGCAGCTCAAATGAAACGTGTCCGCTCTCTAATCGTTTGTTTTTCGGCCGATACGATTCGTTCATTCTGGGCATGAAGGTGGCTAACGCTGGAGTTTTCCCATGATTCCTCAGTGTTGCTATGGTAACGTCCCCTCTGCGTTCCTGCACTTTTGTTGGGAGAGAAGCAGTTCTTTATTTATCCCTCTCTGCGATCTCCACGCGCCGCTTCTCCCGGATAATCTTGCCCGTTTCTGTTGCAGATTTTGAGTCTCTGCTGCCAAACACTTTTGAATCAGAGGGACATGTGTTCATAGCCCCCAGGTAGCTCTGTGTGATTCAACATACATCTTTAACTCTCAGTCACTGGAGTCTGTCTGTCTGTGTGTCTCTTTCATTTGAACTCAGATCTGTGTGTGTGTGTGTCTGTTTATTCTTCTGTTTGGCTCCTCACCTTCAGTATTATCAACGATATCATCCGTCTGAGATCAACAGCGCCGTTAAATCTTTACAGTCAACGTACTTAAAGTCAACATGAAACTGGATTCACGATGTGTGATCTGATGTGTTTTAGGAATATTTAGAACAATGAAAAAAAGTTCATTTTTCTGTATGAGAGGTGAATGGAGAGATGGGTTAATGAAGAATGATTGAGACGTCAAACTAAAAGGAAAGTTCACGAGTTCACACTTACATATAATTAACTGGGGTATAGTAATGCGTATTTGGCTTGCTGTCCGGGGAACAGCCCGAACCCAGAGTCCCCCCCCCCCGTATAGGTGTAGTAAGAACTGGAAGTGAGGAGATGGGGTGGTGGAGGGATGCTGGTAACCGTCAAAATGGGTAGAAGTAAGACGGGTGTATTTATCCTCTTGGTGTTGGTTAACTTGATTGCGTTCCTCTTGTGTTAAATTAGGTTAAGTATCCGACGTGCTCCTCCTGAACTTTGTTAAGAAAACATCATTTAGTGCATAAAATATTATAAAAATAACGTTTTGTAACGTCATGTTGGCTTTAAGTTTTACAGTTTTTCTTAAAGACGCCAGTAATCTCACATGTGTAATCTCGAGAATCTCTCATGACGTGCTTGAATTTGTCTTTAATTCATATCTCAGTTTAACCCCAAAATATCCCATCAACTTCTCATAAGACCAAACAGAGCTGCATTTAAAGAGAAATATGTGGGATTGAGTTGATTGTAGGTGAAGTGAGTGTTTGGAGCTGATAGAGGTTCATCTCTGAGTCCTGTTTGTTTGTGTGTAGTATAGTGTAGTTGTGTTGTCATCTCATGACACAGCTGTATAGAAGTCAAAGCTCTTCTCTTCATGTGTGTTTGCATGTCGTTCTGTGTGCAGCATGTCAGATCATCATCTTTCTGTGTTTAATCTGATTATAACAGAATATTCCAGCTGTAAAACACGTTAAGCTCTATTGACACCACAGATGATTCTTTCATTTGAAATAAAGAGCAGCTTTATGATATTGATGATGAGTGATGATGTGTGTGTGTGTAGATTACATCAGTTAAAAAGGTTGTAAGAAAGTTTATTGTCTATTGTGTAAACGTCATTTTTGCAGCAACACATTTTGAATAAGAACAGATTATTTTCTTCTGGTAAACGACACAGTTTCATGCTGTGAGTAGAGCTTAACTTGTATTAAATCTGAAATATTCCCAGGAGATATTGTGTTTTCTATGTGTTTGTGAAGTTGTATGTGTATTTTATTGATATAGATTCATTAATGTGTAAAAACTAGCAGTATGTTTGATGTGTGTTTGTGTGTCAGTGGAGTAACACATGTTCTTCTCAGGGAATACTGTAAAGAGCTGGAGCTGTCCAATAACAACACAGAATTCCTGCTCAACTTCATCGCGCTGATGGAGAAAGTCACACCTGACTCCAAACAATGTGAGTCTGACATCATAACTTCATTACCTCATTTCCTCTGAACTTTGACCTTAACTCAACAACACCTCATTCACTCCCGCACAGGTGACAATTTCCTGCTGCATAATCTGATCTTGGACACGGGCATCATCAGACAGCTGGTGGATAAAGTCTGGAAGAGCAAAGATCTCAACACGTATGATCCTGAACATCAAACAAAAGTCACATGTGCAGAACGTCTGCGTCACTGATGATGATGATGATGTGTGTGTGTGTGTGTGTTCAGGTATGGCTTTTTGGCCGTTTTTGCAGCGACAGATGGAGGAATCACCAGAGTCTTCCCAAATAAGTATGTCTGTCTCTTTCTCTTCTTATTTAATGTCATCAAGTGCTGCCAAACTAACTCTGTGTGTGTGTGTGTGTCTGTGTGTGTGTGTGTGTGTGTGTGTGTGCGTGTGTGTGTGTGTGTGTGTGTGTGTCAGGGCTGCTGAGACATGGGAGGAGGATTCAGAGTGTGTTTAATGTGTGTGTGTGTGTGTGTGTCTGGATGTGTAAGTGGTTATATATTCAGAGTGTCCGTGTCGCACTGTCTGTGTGTGTTGTGTGTGTGTGTGTGTGTGTGTAATATTCAGGATAAACTATTTCTCCACTAAATAAAAGACAGAATGGAAATGGATTTTTTGCAGGTGTTTGCGGTGATGTCTGGTCATTTTCAGTTGTTTTCAAAAACTGTTTTGTTGTTTGTGTGTAGCCAATGATGACATCATGAACCCAGTGTGTGTGTGTGTGTGTGCATTCTGTGTCTGTGTGTCTGTGTGTGTGGATATTACCATGTGTGTGTGTGTCTGTGTGTGTGTGTGTGTCGTGTGTGTGTACCGTGCTCTTCTGTGTGTGTGTGTGTTTATCTCACTCAATGTGTGCTGTGTGTTGTGTGCTTCTGTGTGGTCTGTGTCTGTTCTTAAACATCCATATGAAGTTCATGTGTGTTGTCTCTCTGTCTCTCTGTGTGTGTGTGTGCGCTCTCTGTGTGTCTGTGTGCTCTGTCTGTGTGTGTGTGTGTGTGTGTGTGTGTCTCTCTGTGTGTCTCTGTGTGTGTCTGTGTGTCTCTGTCTCAGGGCTGCTCTCTCTCTCTCTCTCTGTCTCTCTCTCTGTCTCAGCTCTTTAATGCCAGTTCTCTCTCTCTCAGTCTGGATAATAAGGGTTATATATTCAGAGCTCCTGTGCACGCACTGTCTCTGTCTGTCTCAGCACATCACTCTCTGTTTAATGGATTTTCTGCTCTCTGTTTCTCTCTGATGTCTCTCTCATTTTCAGTTGTTTTCAAAAACTGTTTTGTTGTTTATTTCTTTAGCCAATGATGACATCATGAACCCAGAAAACGACACCATTGGCATTCTGGTCAGTACAGCGGTGGATATTACCATCGGATCCAGAAACCTCAAACCCGCAGGTACACGGCTCTTCTGATGTCCTTTATCTCACTCAATCACCTATAACTCTTATATACTTACAAATCTACACTGTTCTTAAACATCCATATGAAGTTCATCCAGATTACTCTCTCTCTGTCTCTCTCTCTCTCTCTCTGTACTCACTGTCTCTCACTCTCTCTCTGTCTCTCTCTACTCACACTCTCTCTCTCTGTCTCTGTCACACTCACTCTCTCTGTCACACACTCTCTTGTCTCTACACTCACTCACTCATCTGGACTTGTACACACACACACTTAAGATCCTGTACACACACACACTGACACACACTGTACACACAAATTTACACACACTGTACACACACACACACACTGACTGTACACAGACACACACACACACACAGACACACACTGTACACACACACACACACACTGTACACACACACACACACACACTGTACACACACACACACACTGTACACACACACACACACACACACACACACACACACACACACACACTGTACACACACACACACACACACACACACACACACACACACACACACACTGTACACACACACACAGACACACACTGTACACACACACACACACACTGTACACACACACTGTACACACACACACACTGTACACACACACTGTACACACACACACACACACACACACACACACTGTACACACACTGTACACACACACTGTACACACACACACTGTACACACAGACACACACACACACTGTACACACACACACACTGTACACACACACACACACACACACACTGTACACAAAGACACACACACACACATTCAGTGAGAGAGATGTCACAGTGTTTTCTCTTGTACAGTGTGGACCCACCAGCGGCTGTGAGATGGACTGTGAAGCAAACAGTGATGTAAGAAATCGATTTACATACATTGGATATCATACTGACACGTGTCCATCAGATCCACACTGACACACATGTGTGTTTTATTTTGCAGGATTTGTTGTGTTATCTTATAGATGATGGAGGTTTTCTCATCATGTCTAATCAGAAAGATCACTGGAACAGAGTGAGTATGACACAGATCAGATGAATGCATGACGTCATCTGTCTGATCTCATGGATTCATGACTTCATCTGTAGATCGGGATGTTCTTCGGTGAGGTCGACTCAACGCTCTTCTACGCTCTTTACAACAATTCTCTGTACAAACGCAAGCAGTCGTATGATTATCAGTCAGTGTGTGATCCTGTACCCAGCAGCAACACCGGAGCCGCACCGCGAGGGGTCTTTGTGGTAATGAAGAACTCTATATATATATATATATATATTACTGATGGATGGATGAAGTGTAAAGTTGTTGATATCGTGTGTTTTTTCAGCCCACTATTGCAGATGTGTTAAATGTTGCCTGGTGGACATCAGCAGCTGCCTGGTGAGATATAAACCAACAGTATTTCAGACACCCCTGCAATCACTGTGCTTTTATAAACCACACAATACAAATACTCAAAATATGTAATAATTCCACTTTTATAAAGTAAAATCACTAAAGGTCTTCCTTCTGCTCTGATTGACTGTAATATATGTCGTAATGCCACGATATTTATCATGAATAAAACACAATTATTGACCAGTTGTAATCAACTAACTGGTTTCTAAAGAAATACACAATCAGAAGACATACACGATGAGTTCTGTGTTTTCCTCTCCAGGTCACTTCTGCAGCAGATGCTGTATGGATTCACATATCACAGCTGGTTCATGACAGGTGTGTGTGTGTGTACATGTGTATTCACAGCTCACAGAAATACATTTAACATCATCACACGGATTACAGAAAAGACAACAATAACACAATCACCCCTAACTCAAAGTCACATTTACAAGTCTAATGACATGTGATATATTGAAGATATAGTTGAAGATGGGAAGAATCTGTGCTTTCTGTGTGTGTAGATGATGTGGACGCCGAGGGGATGATGGAGTCTAAAGGCACGAGTTGTGTTACAGTACAGACTCAGTTTTACTTCAGTAACATCAGCAGCTCATACAACATCCTGCAGGACTGTGATAACTGCTCCAGGTCTCACACATCACATTCACATCACACTGGACAATTCCTCTCATCAAGTCTTGTGTTATTGACTCGTGATGTGTGCGCTTGACAGGTTAATTCACGCTAAGAGAATAAACAACACTAACCTGCTGTTCGTGGTGGCTGAACGTCTGTCGTGTAACTCCTGCGAGATGGAGAAACTGTCTCAGGTGGAGACAGAATGTATCCTTACAAACCGTCACAAACACTTCTCATGTTAACTTTCTTACAGATATATTCCTTCATTCCTTCACTTTTACAGACAAGGAAGCAAACGTATGTGACACGATAGCCACGGCACGCTACAGAAAACCACCCACCAAATGCTTTGACTACAGTGAGAAAGTACGTAGAAGAGCACAACACACACACACGAACGACTCCTGTCATCGTAATAATAAGACGTGTGCATGTTTCTGTCTGTTTCTACAGGAGAACACGTCAGACTGTGGGCGGGGCCACTCCTTCCGTCCCTCCCTCTTCACTTTACTCCTCCTCCAGCTCCTCCTTCTCTCTCTTCTGGCCCGTCCCTCTGTTTAACTCGATCCTCGTGTGTTCTCCTCTCGCTCCTCCTCGTCTCTTTACCTCCACATTCCTCCTTTATCTCCCCGTTGCTCTAGTCATAGGTTATATAAAGGGACTTCCTCCTGCCCTTATATGGAAGCCCAGTCGTACTGCTTCATCCACTTAGCTTCACAGACCGTTGCTTAGTGACCGTTGCAGAACTTTGTTGTCTCCTGCCAATCAAGAGCATCTGGGGGAGGAGCTAAGTGTCTTTATCAAACAGAAGGCTAAACAAAGTTAGCGATAGGAAAACGACAGCCATCTTGGACCTGCGTACAGAAACGAAGATGTGGAAAACGACGCGGACTGTTCCCTCACAAAAGTCCCGCCTTCGTGGCGGGGGGGGTGACGTTTGCTTCAGGAACAGGTCATTCCCATCGTCTTCATATCCATGGTGTGCTGTGACCCGTGTCGGGTAGACGCTGGGCTTCGGGTAACAAGAAAAAATAAGAGCAGAACTTTAAGAGATCAACAAGAAAATATCAATAACAACATGAGTATTAAACACATTACACAGTACCTCCATATATTAGATATTAAATAAGAAGGGACGGAGGATAGATCTTATTTATCAAATTACATTTTATTTCTAATGAACTATATCTACTTCTCGCCAAAATAAGACTCGTTGTGTTTTTAGCCAAATGAGGAGGAAGAGAAAAAGGAAATGACTGATGTCTGAATGAAAGCCGTCAAACCGTTCAGTCGTAAGGGCTTCAGTTTTTCTTTTCTTTTATGCCCCTGATCCGAATAGGTTATAATGATTATGTTTGATTTTATTTTTGTCTTGTGAGCGGCTTATCGCGAGATCTACTGATGCCTCAGTATTTTAGTGAACAGTGAAAATAAACGTTGAGCGGTTATTCATGCGCTCTGACGTCAGACCTGCTTGATGTCGAGTTAGAAACGTTCATTCATTCAGTGACGGTTCACGGTGATTGTGTGCTATACACAAGTCTTGTGAAAGATTTGTTTGGGTAACGGACCAAAATGTTTTTATTCTCTTGATAAATCTGTCCATCCAGAGATACTAAACATGACATTTCATCACACTGACTTTTCCTTTCAATAGAAAAGAGGGACATAACTTAATGATTTCTTTTGGTTTCTTACTCACACAAATGTAAGATTGTAATATAGCACACGAGATGAATCCCAGTTGAACTGTCATTGTGTGGAAAAGAGCCGTCAGAACGTTTGTGTTGTGACATGAGGGTGAAGAAATGAATGTAGTTTTAGATGAAACAATCAGTATGTGTTGTAAATGAGAAGAGAGAGATATCAGATGAAATGATGTCTGTATGTTCTCATAATACAGTATGGACATGTATCTGTTCTTCATCTGCACTTCATTTTCACTGTCATGATGTTGAAACATTCACACAAACAAGCTTTCAGTTCTTCATTTACATTTCTGATTATCATTTTACAGTCAGTTACAGGAAAATATTCACATGTTCAGAAGACACATGATATGTTTTATTGTGTACACAATACACATGATTTAACGATACATCTGAAAGTGTTACGATACATTTCATCATAACATTGTTTCAGTGATTGATGAGTTCATTCATCTCATGGGAAACGTTCAGGTCAGGTTGAACACAATATACAGTACACAGTGTATACTACAGAAATGCTCTCTGACTGTAGAACTGTTTGAGAGAAGAACCTTATACATGAATCTCATCGATGAATGAAGAACTATTGTTGTTCTCCTTTTCATTGGCATGACCCATCATTCATCGGTACATTTCTAAACTCACTTTTAAGTTTCACAAAAAGCCATCTACTTCTCCAGATGTATTGTGTTGAGTTGGATGTATGTTTCATCTGATGAGGGTTTCTTTACAGCGACAGCACACAGATGTTCATCATGCTGGTGTTTGTTTATTAGTCTGTACTGTTTGGATTGTTGGATTGTGCTACTGGTGTAGACAGATGTGTGTTGATTGTTGTTTTGTCTGGTTTGTTTTAAGCAGGTGAATGTGTTCGCTGTCACGATGTATAACTATGAAGGGTTTATGTATTTTGAGTGTGGATTGAATGATTTACAGAATGTTTGTGGTTTTTACTGAAGTGTCAAATGAATGTTTCATATCTGCTTGTCTTGAAGACGTCTGGTACAATCTGTTTCAATTGCCACTCAATGTTTTAAACATTCGTCTTGAAGGAATGATTTACCCAAACATAAATATCATCTCATCATTTACTCTCATGTCTTTCCAAACAATGAAATCAGATGAAAACCTTGAATGTCGCATAAATCATCATATCTTTTATTTCTCGTATCTCAGCAGACCTAATTACTTCTTAACATTTAGTCTGTTTCTGACACGAAGCTCTCGTATCATGTAGATTTGGAGTGTATAGTTGTCTAGATTACACTTGATATTTTACTAAAAGAGTGTCACAAACAGCAGGAAAAGGGTTTGGAACGACATGTGAAATGGATGACTGAATTATCATTTTAGGTGAACTATTCCTTTAACTCTATTGTGTCATCAACGGTGCTGATGATGTCACAGTGTGTCAGCGCTGATGATGTCATGTATTATGAGATGTGATTGCTGCATGTGTGAACACATTCTCACAAACACTGTCAGACTTTTGTTTAGTGTTCAGTGTTGATAAATGTTCATCTTCATTCAGTGGACTGTGTACATATCGCTAATATTTTAAACTTGAATGCAATTTGAAAACTCACACTATCACATATGACTTCTGTCCATTACAGTCCAAAACATGTCCACATGTAACGCATGATGAATTTATATTTCAGACCCATGTACTCATTTGAGACCAGTAAATCAACCCAAATCACGTGCTGTTCCAGAATCCATCTGCAGGTCATATGTGGTAATGTGAGCAAAAAAATGTGAAGACTGTTTTTAGCTTTTGACCTTCATAGAAAAATGTGTGAGATGTTGAAGGCAAAAACACCCATAAATGAAAATTCTGTCATATTGTATGATTTTCAACTGCTCCTTGACAATTCAATGACAGTGAAAGAGATCAAACTTCCTAACGGTCCATACAACACATGTGCTGGATGAGCTTTGTGAGGAATGACTTTCAAAACACAGTTACTTCATTTGACCTGAAGACGAGTAAATGACAGAATTTTCATTTTGGGGTCAAATATTTCTGTAACGCATAAGTGTAATGTTGAAAGCTGTTTAATGGCTGTTTGCCTGATTATGAAAACAATCTAGAATTGACTTCATTGTCAGGCAGAGAGACAGCTCAGATATGTGGGAATATGCCTTGTTCTTTCTTCTGCTGAGCAGTTTGCCATAACTTCTTCTTTTGTGTTTTATTTATTTTGTAAGGAAAGTGTGTGTGTTTGTCTTAATACTGGAACACTGTCGATGTACAGGGGCACAAAACCGCCCGGTTTAGGGAAACACATTTTGGCAAGACACTGCGATAAAGTGATCATGAATTTGTCTGTCTTGTGTCACAATTCAAGTTACACTGTGGAACAAAAATCTGTTTTTAAGTGGTCTGAAAGATTTGCTTTTGCCAAAAAAAAAAAAAGAGAAAAAAGAATAGTATTCAAAAAGAAAAAGCTAAAAGGAAGCAGCTTGCACATGGGGAGGGGTTTGCCCCACCCACTGGGAGGAGTCACTCGTGTAGCCCCTCCCCCTCCAAAGTAACATCCTTGTAGGCGCGTTTCCATCAGCGAGACGTGTGTATGTGATTCCGTAGTCTTTAGTCTGGTGATCCGTAACAAATGTGTACAAAAAATAATATATATATATATAAAAAACACAAAGGAGAAATTGAATAAAACACAAGTGAGGTTTAAACATTGTATTAATGAGTAAAAAATAGAATCACAGTACTGCTGATAATACTCATGAGTCCAGCTCTGTTATCATGGTGAGAGTTTTCATTTTTATTATTGGATGGTGTGTTGGTGGCCTCTGTGCCTGATCTACGGCTCCATGTCGCTTCAGTTTTTTTTTGTACAGATGACAACAAAAAAATGACAAATTTGTAAAATATTATGTCTGTGACTCCTTGTAAAATATTTTCAAATGGTTTATTACAGAGAATCAGTTATTAAATAATGTTCATATTTTTCACTTCAGTGCATTGTGTAGTGGTTATTATTCATTTTAGCAGCTACATTAACATGTGATTCATTTCAGTAAAACCTTTCTTACCAAAGGTGACTTGCATCAAGCATAAAACAAATGAATGTGTGTATAGTTTCTTAACAAAGACAATCATAACTACAACAATACCACTGTTGAAAATGACATAACGTAGAAAGACAATCCACTGATGAGCAGCTGTAGGTGAAATATTTCTTATAAGTTACATTATAGGTTTTTGTAAATACATGTTTTGCAGAGAGATGAATTTCTTTTTAAAAACACTGCTAGAAACTTACAAATTACATTATTAATGTCATCATGGACTGAGCATTACATCATTAATCTGAGAAGAGCTTTCTTATAAAGCAAAGTTTTGCACTAATAAAATTATACCAACATACAATGAGCAGAATTCTAAAAGAAAATATATATATATATACATTAAGGTTTTCTTTTTGATTTGAAATGTTAGTGAACTGGCATGTACTGAATCATGAACATTTCTGACAGTAATGTGTGTTCAAATCATAAGAGTGATTGTATGAACTCCAGGATTGCCTTATGCCAGGTCTCTGGATCGTCAAGGTAACAAGGATGCCCCGCCCCCTTCATTACCACCACCTTGTGATTGGGCAGATTGCTCAGGTTGCGTAGTGACGCTTCTCCGAGCTGAGCGTCCTGGTCTCCATACACGATGAGAGTTGATGTCTGTGTGAAAGGATGGAGACTGACACTAACACTTCATTTATGACGCATGCGTGCAACCATTAGTGTTTCCACAGAGAGAGAATCAGACAGGTTTCAAGATGAAGTGATAAAATCATTTTCATTAAAAATCTAAATCTGTTTGATTCAGTGTGTGTTTGCAGAACTCACGTGGATGTTTGCGTACTGTTGTGTTGTGAATCTCTCTGTACAGATGGGAGCTACAGGTATATAAGCTCTGAGCAGCTCAGTGTGTTGAAAGAGGAACGGCAGCGAGTACATGCCGCTCAGAGAGGGACTGATGACCACTACAGGACCTGTTTGAAGACCGTCACACACCTGCTTGAGAAAGTCACCCGGTGCCAGTTCACCCACTGCGGCCGGAGCCGATGCTGATGTAGACTGACCCAAACCTGAACACATGAAACACTGACGTCATCTGACTGCAGGTAATGTGACGTACAGTTCACAAGCATCTGTCATCGTTTAAAAGACATTTCTCATATAGTACGTCTATAATGTATTGCACAATAACATGAACAAAAAAAACATAATGTCAACTTTATACTGAAATCTGAATCATTTCTATACCTTGTACCATAATTACATTATATTCTATATGGTATAACATTAGATGTAGACATTATTTAGCAAAGGATAATAATAAAGAATACTTCTACAGTATTTATGACTCTTGTAACACTTATGTAAACATTAACACTGATGTAACTGTACTAGTGTATCATTCACAGATGAATAAATGACGTCATATGATACTGTTGATTTCTCCTGTTAATGTGACGTTGTTGTAAAGTGTTACATTTATGTATTTGTAGTGACGTATCACACCTGGTAGATCGAGCGCGAGCGCTCTGTGACCCGCGCGCGCGACACTCTCCAGAGTTCCGATGTCTTGCCAGTTCTGTGAGGAGAACCGGATCCCGTGCAACAGCAGAACCGTCAGACTCCCGGTACCGTCGGCGGGAAGAGCCTGACGGTAAAAGAGCGGCTGATCCCCGCACATCTGAACCCGAACTGAGCCTTCAGAGAGCCGAACACCAGCCATTCTACTGAGAGAAGAAAGTCCAGCGGAACTCAACAGCGCGCGCGACACACTTCACTTCCTTAAACACACGCGCACGCGCACACAGAGAGAGAGAGAGAGAGAGAGAGAGAGAGAGAGAGAGACAGAGAGAGAGAGAGAGAGAGAGAGAGAGAGAGAGAGAGAGAGAGAGAGAGAGAGAAACAGAGAGAGAGAGAGAGAGAGAGAGAGAGAGAGAGAGAGAGAGAGAGAGAGAGAGAGAGAGAGAGAGAGACAGAGAGAGAGAGAGAGAGAGAGAGAGAGAGAGAGAGAGAGAGAGAGAGAGAGAGAGAGAAACAGAGAGAGAGAGAGAGAGAGAGAGATTATTGTAACACACATTGACATCATTATATCAGACAATATAAAGTATTTTTGTAGCAGCTGTGAGTCTGTGACACAATGTTTGAGACACTATTACACAACTCTACACGCTTACATCACAAAACATGACAAATCTATTTAAAGACTGACACAAAAGAAATGACGGAAATATATCGTAAAAAATGAAAAAAATAAAACATTCAAACAAAATACATTCTTTCAAAATAAAACATTGACATTAATAAATACAAATCACTTATAGAGGAAATAGCAAAGTAATAAAATAAAATTAAAAAATTAAAAAAATTGACAGGGTTCTTAAATATTGTCTTAATTATAATTCTTACATACTAAAAACAAGGGGAGATAAAACAGTCTACATTTGTGAATAAACCATAAATTATCAGAAATAAACATAATAATATTACCATACATATAAACCAAACATGATACATGTGCGTGTGTGGGGGGTTAAACTTTATTTGTTTAAAATGGATCTCTCTCTCTCTCTCTCTCTCTCTCTCTCTCTCTCTCTCTCTCTCTCTCTCTCTCTCTCTCTCTCTCTCTCTGTCTCTCTCTCTCTCTCTCTCTCTCTCTCTCTCTCTCTCTGTCTCTCTCTCTGTCTCTCTCTCTGTCTCTCTCTCTGTCTCTCTCTCTCTCTTCATCAATCAATCAGACTCAAAGTCCCTGCAGTGAGATATTGTTTGTTTGGAGTAAAGCAGCACATTTACCATGATTTTACTCTTTCTCACAGCTGTGCTGTTCTGGAATGATGATGTTTATGGTAAGATCACTGTTTTGTTTTTCTACTAAACTTTCACATTGTGTTCTTGTATGTTAATTTTCTTTAATTCAGTTGAAGAGAGTCACTTTGGTGTGTTCAGCTCAAGTGTTTCTCAAATTATTCTCAATATAACTTAAGGTTTAATCACCTCTTATTATTAGTATAAGTATATATTACTAGTACTCTGTCATAAAAACATCTTTGAGTGCTTTTATATTCTTTTTATTCTATTATATTTATATTCTTTGAACACGTCATTATCACAGTTTATGGTTTTATCATTGAACAGCATTATTCTACATCACAGTAGAGTTGTGTGAGAAGAGTCTCATCATGTAATGATGTTTAACACGTGTCATATACAGCTGTAGGCCGGCTTCATGTGTTTAAGCATCATTGCGCAGTCATTAAAACAGACACAGTTTACACGATCAAAGGTCATGTGTGTGTAAGATTGTGTGTGTGTGTTTGTAAGGCCCTCTGAGTGAATAACACACACCGCTGTTGTGTTGTGTTGTTTCTCAGGATATCGCAGTGCACTCAATGATTTTCAGCGTTCTGAGGGTCGAGAGTTGGTCCTGAAGTCGTGGAACGCAGATCGACTGACGGTTCTTCCTGGTGTGACATTAGAGGATTGTGCTAAACGCTGCAGAGAGAGTCTAGAATGCAGGTCACAAACACATACATCTCTACACATAATCAAACACCACCCAAATGAAATGAAGTGTGCAGTGTCTTATGATTCCTTTTTCTATAAAGTAATTGTAATTATAGTCATTTAAGTAAACTTGCTACTATAGTATAGTATTATATTATAGAATATTTCATTATAATATTTAACACAAGAATTGATTTTTTCAGAGCATTTAACTATGAGTTTCGTCCGTCTGTGGTGTGTAAACATCTGCCGTGGGTCGGTGATGGAGACAATGCAGATGTGAAGAGAAATGTCAACTGTGATCTGTATGAAATGAAAGGTTCGAGACGCTCGGATGCATTAATCGTGTTACATATCATGTTAAATATTCAGATTCTTTGTAAGCAGAAGAACCTTTAAATCAGATCTGAACGTCTCTGAAATGATGTCTTGTGTTTAAGTGACTCTTTTATCTCTTCAGTCTATGTAAGGAAATGTATTGTCGGTAAAGGAGAAGACTATCGAGGGAAAGTGTCCACGACTAAAGATGGACGGACGTGTCAACAGTGGTGGTCAAAATTTCCTCATGATCACAGGTACAGCAATGCCTTTCAGTATATATTTCAGTAAAGACACAGTTGGTTATCTAGTTTTCTTTGTTGTTATTATTTGTTATTTATTTGTAAAATAATAAATACATACAGTTGTCATGGGGTAAAACGACGATTTGTTGATGACGTTTGTAATAGATGGACTCCATCCGCCACCAACGGTTTAGAGCTTAATTACTGTCGTAATCCTGATGGAGATCGGATCGGACCCTGGTGTTACACCACTGACCCTGAACGCAGATATGAGAGCTGTGACATCCCTCAGTGTAAAGACGGTAGAGATATTTAACAGCATCAATCTTTGAATCGCAACAAACATGTGTCATTTCTTGATCATTAATTAAAAAGAATCATTCTCTCTCTCTCTCTCTCTCTCTCTCTCTCTCTCTCTCTCTCTCTCTCTCTCTCTCTCTCTCTCTCTCTCTCTCTCTCTCTCTCTCTCTCTCTCTCTCTCTCTCTCTCTATATCTCTCTCTCTCTATATCTCTCTCTATCCTCCCTCTCTATATATCCCTCTCTATCTCTCTCTGTAAAATATATCTATCTATATATATCTATATATATATATATATATATATGCTCATATAAGTCTCTCTGCTCTATATCTCTCTCTCTATATATGTATATATATATATATCCTCCCTCTCTCTCTCTCTCTCTCTCTCTGTCTCTCTCTCTCTGTCTCTCTGTCTCCCTCTCTCCCTCCATCTGCATTTATTCTACTAAAGACATAATAACTCACGCCATGTCAGAGGTCTTAAACAAACAGATCAATGATCTGACAGAGAGTGTGTTTATAATCTTCATCTTAATAGATTACATACATAAAGTATTTGACATAAAATGCCAAACGTGTTGTTTATGTGTGTTAAGAGGTTTGTTTCACGTGTAATGGAGAAGATTACAGAGGTCAGGTGGATCATACAGTCAGCGGGAAAGAGTGTCAGAGATGGGACCAACAGTTTCCACAACAACACATCTATCAGCCAGAGAAGTAACACAAGACAGACTGAAAATACTTTACATTTAAACAAATATCTATTATTTTGATAAACATACTGTGTTTGTGTCATTAAAGTCACACCCTTTGATATCACTTCTTGTGTCTACTAAACCACTCTGAATTAAACATCAGCGTTGATACGATGAAGTAAATATTGTCTTTGTGTGTGATGTTTGTATGATCAGATATCCTGATAAAAGTCTGGATGATAATTACTGTCGTAACCCGGACGCGTCTCCTGTGCCCTGGTGTTACACCACTGATCCAGCGGTGGAGAGAGAGAGCTGTGACATACGCAAGTGTCGTGAGTCAATCTCAGTCTCATCATTCTTATATGTGGACTGATGTGTGTTTCTATAGTTATGATAGAGGACACATCTCATCAGTTCATGATGTCATGTTTGATGATGATGAGACAGATACACGTGTGTGTGTGTGTGTGTGTGTGTGTGTGTGTGTGTGTGTGTGTGTGTGTGTGTGTGTGTGTGTGTACAGCACAACATTCATTCAGATTTCATTTACAGTGATTGATGAACAGCTGTGATATTCTCACAGTCTACTTTCAACCTAATCCAGTTTTACCTGTAAAGAATAAAAAGAATACGTGTTCTTGAAACAAACATTTAACAAATGATGTAGATTCACATGAGCGTGTTAACACAACTACTAACCCTGTTATCATTCAACACTATCATTGTGTAATAAATAAGCAAAAATCCACTTTCACTTCATAAACAACTGTTGATTATTTGTTTAGTCATTACTACAAATGCAATGTTGACTTTATGTATTTACATAATGTACACACTGCAAAAAAGCTCTTCTTGAAACAAGCAAGATGAACTTATATCTGGATGTAAATCTAGCAAAAACTTCTGCCAATGTGGTAAGCAAAACAAAACAGACTATTTAAGCAGTAAATAATGAATAAGTTAGTAAAAACTGCCTTAAAACTACAGTATCTGATGTGAAATCTAGGCACAGATTTAGATACAGTTGGGTCTTAAAAATAGACAAACATGCTTATAAGCAGCAAATAGTAAGTAGTAAAATTAAAACATATAACCTAAGGTTTAACTTATTTTTAGCTTTTATTTTAGATAACACAATAACTAAAAATTCATCTGCAGAAGAATTCTTTGACCTTTCTAAAGATTCATAAAGATGCACATAAACTTAAATAGTTTCTAGTAAAATCTTGCTGAAAAGGAGACCAAAGAAGAACACTTTTTCTCATATTAAGTGTGCAATGTATTTTATAAGACATATTTTCTACAAATAAGCTTTTTCTACTTTCTTAGATTTGACTTTCTGAGATGAATCCGAGATGAATTGCTTTTGTTATCTTCTCTCTCTCTCCGTCTCTGCAGCCGAGTCTCCAAAGCGTCGTCTTCGCTCCAGTTACACCACAAACTGTTTTCGGGGTCGTGGTGAAGATTACAGGGGAAAGATCAATGAAACCACTTCTGGGATCCCGTGTCAGCGCTGGAACGCGCAGAAACCCCACGAGCACCCGTTTTACCCTAAAACCTACGAGTGCAAGTGAGTGGAAAGAGACGTCTGAGGATGAATCCTGTATGTCCTGATGTCTGAGAACTGTCTGTGTCTTCAGGGGTTTGGAGGAAAACTACTGTCGTAATCCAGACGGATCAGAAGCTCCGTGGTGTTTCACGTCTCTTGCCGAGATGAGAACGGCTCTGTGTCTGCAGATCAAACGCTGTGCTGATGACATCGAAGCTGAAGGTTCGAATGACATCTGCACTTTTATTTCTTACTTTTTACATACAGACAAATGGAATGGAACCAGATTCTGTCTTTCCTCACGTGTAGATTGCTATAATGAAATTGGCAAAAACTATCGAGGTGTCGTCCGCAAGACGCGTAAAGGTATTCTCTGCCAAAAGTGGAGCGTCAACACGCCTCACAAGACCAAGTAAGAGCAACGCAATCAATACAAGAACGTTCCTCTCAGCTAAGCATTCTTACATGTTAAACATCTTCATTGTCATGTGATAAAATCATGTTTTCAGGATAAACCCTAAAACACATCCAGAGGCCAATCTGACAGAGAACTACTGCAGAAATCCTGATGGAGATCATCATGGACCCTGGTGTTACACCAGCGATCCTAAAACAGAGTTTGACTACTGTGCCATCAAGCAGTGTGGTGAACCATCTCCATTTATCTATACGTGCAGATCTGCTCTTTAGTCTTACATGACATCATGTGTCGTCTAAAATGACTTTTGTGTTTGTTTTCATTTCAACAGCTGGAGAGAAAGTGCCGATCATCGGACCGACAGGTAAATCGCAAACATGATGCAGTACATGCGTGTTGTATGATGTGTTGCTCTAACACGAACACACGTGTGTACAGTGGAGGTGGTGTTTAACGAGTGCGGAAAGCGAGATGACCGTTTACCCAAATCTAAGTTGAGAATAGTGGGCGGCACACCTGGAAACTCTCCGTGGACGGTCAGCCTCAGAGATCGGTCAGTGTTTCTGTCTGTCAAACACACACACACTCTCATACAGACTGAAGATCTCAGATCCTCTCTCTCTCTCTCTGTCTCTCTCTCTCTCTGTCTCTCTCTCTCTCTCTGTCTCTCTCTCTCTCTCTCTCTCTCTCTCTCTCTCTCTCTCTCTCTCTCTCTCTCTCTCTCTCTCTCTCTCTCTCTCTCTCTCTGTCTCTCTCTCAGGAAAGGCAATCACTTCTGTGGAGGATCTCTGGTTAATTCTCAATGGGTCATCAGCACTAAACAGTGTTTCTCCTCCTGGTAACTCCAAGTTACAATGAACTAGTCCTTTATTAGTAGTTAGTATTAGTATTACTAGTCCTAATTATGATTACGGTTTGTGTGCAGTTATGTCGATCTCACGGGATACACGGCTTTGATGGGCACGCTGTTCCGTGATCCAACAGAAGAAGAACCTGAAAGACAGTCTATTTCTCTGACAAAGATCGTCTGCGGTCCCTCTGAATCTCACCTGGTCATGCTGCAGTTAGAAAAGTACAAAACACACACAAAACCATTTCTGTTTCTCTCTCTATACACAAGTCATTCTCTATATACATTTATATTATACATTTCTCTCTCTCTCGCAGTCCAGCACAGTTTAATGAGCGCGTGTCTCAAATTTGTCTTCCACCTGAACGTTACATCGTTCCAGAGGGAACGATCTGTGAAATTGCAGGCTGGGGAGAGACTAAAGGTAATACAGCACACATGTTCTAAATAACCAATATACAAACGCAGACACACAGACACAACACAGTAAAACAACAAACAATGAAAGTAATATTTCTTTCGTCATTAGTTCTGTTCTGTGTGTTTATTTCAGGAACGGCTGACGAGACGGTACTGAACGTGGCTCAGATGCCTGTGCTGAGCAATAAAGAGTGTAATCAGTATTTCAGAGGTCGAGTGAGAGAGAACGAGATGTGTACTATGCCATTTCAGGCTGGAGCCGGTGCCTGTGAGGTGATCATGCTAAACGCAAATACGAATCTGCTAACTATATATCTTACTACAAGATCAGCTTATGATGTTTTCAAAGAAAGCAGAAAGTAAAGATGATAAACACGTCTTGTGCTGTGCTGGTGATTGATGTCAAATCTGCATCCTGAAGCAAAAGCAGTTAGGAAACACAGCGCTAGATACTTGCAAAACCTGTTTCTTTCCGTTTAAAATCTGAAACGAATGTTGAAATCTAGTTTAAGACGAGTCATTTACGCGCGTGTGTTGTGGCTCTTCTGCTTGTGCAACAGTTGGAAGCGATTGTGAAACGAGTATGTTTTTTAAGATGCAGGTGTGTTTTCTTTTCTCTTTCAGAGAGATTACGGCGGTCCTCTGGCCTGTCAGAACAGTGATTGTTGGGTTCTCGAGGGTGTTATCATACCCATGAGACGCTGCGGACATCCCGGCCAACCGAACATCTTCATCCGTGTGTCCGTTTATGTGGACTGGATTAAGAAGGTCATGGAGATGGCATAGAACGCCTCTCTGATAACACACAACGCATGTTTTATTCCTCTTCTATATGCTAAATATGGACATTTTATATAAAGTATATGTGTAGATAATACACGTGCTGAATATTCTGAAAAGTGAGTTTTATAACATTGTCTATTCATTTTTGTATAATTCTGAGATTAGAGGGTTTCATTTACAAAATAAAAGTGTGTTTTATTTGCATTTATTTAACATGAAGTTATTAATTCACACCAAACCCTTGATTAAAGCACCAAGATATTCACAGGGACTTTTTTACAATTTATTACCAATAAAATATCCAACTCTTTTATTACTGTACAGAGATAATTGCAACGCAACAATACTTCAAAGAACACCACATGGTACTATCATGGTACTTTTCACTCCAAAAACATGATTGCACTTCTTGTATGTAAGTGTTTGCTTCTTCTTCTGTGAATGACTAATGTTGTTTTCTCGAAATACTTCTTTAGGGGAAGAAAAAAACCCTAACTAGTCATTTCTTTCGTTTGCTTTATTAGCTGTGCGCGCGCCCGACAACAGAAAATCTGACGTCACACTTGAGTGGACCAATGAAAACGGGCACATTAACACCCATCAGAGAATGTGCCAATTTTAAATCAATGTTTTTACTCTGTTCAGTTGTGTGTGTGTGTGTGTGTGTGTGTGTGTGTGTGTGTGTATTAGACGTCATGTTTTGCCCGGTCTAATATGGCTGCGGCTTCGACACATCACAGCAACGACTAATGTGTTGTTTACGCATGTTTATGGTTGCTGCATGAAATATAAGACTTTCGGTGTTATGCGACAAGTACACGATAAAGGACGCTTGCGTTTAGAACGCTTCTGCTCCACCTAACACGTCAGGAAAGCGCGTCGCGGAGAGATAAAAGCGGAAACGCGATGACAGACTGCAGCGGAAACAGACTGCGTGAGGGGCGTGGCACGGTTGAGTGATTGACGTGAGGTCTTGCGTAAAGGGGGCGGGGTGAGAGGTGATGTGAAACACGTTGTTGATGTTGATGTATATAAACGCGTCGTTATATTTCACGCGTTGCGAGGGAGCGCGAGTAAAGGTAAAACTCTGATTTAATCTATATGTTTAGTGTTGTCTACGTTCAGGTTTGGTTCTTATTATTATGCAAGTGATGATTTTATCTGAGATCGTCTGCAGATTCATTATGTTTCTTTATGTGGGATTCTAAAACTGATTTTCTATCAGTTTTAGCCAAATTATATAATTATTGTTTTTCTTTATTTTTTAACGCAGGCAGTGTTGTGGTACAGATAAACTCATTGTGCTTTAATAGATATACCTTGATACAGGATGCTTTTTATTTGAATATATTGACATGATGATGCATTTAAGTGAATATCATACATCTGTAATGTGATGTATGTGTGTGTCATGTCCAGAAACATGTTAAAATCTCTTGATTGTTTTGTTGATCTGTGTCTGTCGTGCTGAGCATCTTCATAATATTTGTGTTTGTTAATGTAGTTTAGACATATTGTGTTGAGTTTTCTGACATAAGACATTTATGTGTGGAAAGTTTGTTCATCTGTAGGTAGATTCTTGTGACATTTGCTTGAGTGTTAAAATATTTTATATTTCTTAATATTTTCACTTCTTAAGCAAATATTGATTGTGGTGCATTAGATCATAACATGTATGAACGCTTCCAGTGTATCCAGGCTGGAGTCTGTGTGTTCATGTGTGTATGAGCTGATCTGAGGTCAGGATGGATGTGGAGGAGTCTGAAGCAGGGCACATGGAAATGCCCGTTCCTAAACGCAGTCGAGGCCGACCTCGCAAAACACCACAGGTCAGAATCCAACAGACACACGGACATCAGTGTAAAATAACAGAGAAATGAGACGTCATGTAATAAATTAAATGTGTCAGGAGTCTGTGGAACCCGCTGCTCCCAGACGGCCGAGAGGAAGACCTAAAGGCAGTAAAAATAAAGGCAAGCGTGTCACGGCCAAAGTAAGATCACACAATGTAAAATGCATCCAAAGTACATAGAGTCATCTCTGTTATTCTCTCGTGTTTCCTCATGTTTTTACTGTGTTCAGGTAGAGATATCTGGAGAGAGAAGACCTCGAGGAAGACCACGGAAATGGGTGAGAATCAAACAGATTTCTGTTGAGTACACATACAGACATACAGACACATGAACCTCTCATGAAAGATGAAGTGTAGACACGTTTGTCAGTTAGACACGTGGTGTTTTGTGTTTCTGTAGTGAGTTTGTGTGTGTGTTCTTCATCCACAGCCACAGAAAACGGCTCCACTGGAGGAAAAGCAGGTAATGAATTTTTCATTTTTCAGTTATTTTGTGAAAATAGGGACAACAATAATCATTTCTTGCGCTCTTGATGAGCGAGCAGTATTGCATGAGAATGCTGTTGTTCAGTTAGACAGGACAACAGATAAGTGTGTCAGTGTGAAACTGAACCATTAGTTTAGAAACCTTTTCAAAACTCTCTGTTACTCATCCCATTATCAGAGCACTGCAAATGACTCGAGAGAAACTCATCACGCTGTCAGAAAGTTTCTGTCACAACTGACACGGACAGATTTCTCATGTGTTGTCTTTCCTCTGCACACAGTCATTTGATCCTGATGTCAAAGGGGCGGAGTCATCAGAAGACCGGGTCACTCAGACTCCGCCTTCTCCTTTAGCGCAGCAGGAGAGCGTGTAAATCTACCTCACTGATGCTCTAATACTGTAAAACATTATAAACTTACAGCTGAAACTACCTGATGATCTCAATATCACCGTCTAATCGCATCATATTACTGACTAAATTCAAATATAAATGTCACATTCTAATTTCATCGCTCCAAAATCTAAAAAGGTTTTTGCTTTCAGTGAGCAGAGATGTGTAGATTTATTTGATCTCATTTTGTAAATACGACATTCAAAAATCACACTGAACTGAAACTAACGTGTTTTAAACGCACATTATTTTCCTTCGGCTGACGTCAAATCACTCGACACAGACGTTCATCTGATGATAGAAGTTCAATATTTTGTGAATATGTTGCTATTGAATGCCATAGTTACTTTATAAACGACACCAAAGAACCACAAAACAAGCCCAATAACAGTTTGACTTTTATGAACTGGATTTACTCTCAGGACTCTGATCAAATGACCAAAGCTTGAAAATCACTTTAGCATTGATCGTTTTATTGTATTTAATGTTTGCAGCAGGGTAAATGATTGAAAGAAATTCATGTCATGATGTTGTCATGCAAATAGACTAAATGAAGAATTTAATAGCTCAACACCAGAGACGTTAGACTTTTGTTTTTATATATACAGTATATATATATATATATATATACTGTATATTGTATTTGCCAGTGTCTAGAGTTGAACAGGATTATAATCATCTTTCTGTTGTTGTGCTCATTTGAATCATCTTTTATCACTGATGATGCTGTTGTTTTCTCATCATTACAGTAGTGAGGAGTGTTGGTCAAGTTCAGCAGTTCTTTAGCCTCTTAAGTTTCTTGAATTGGTTATAGTATCATTATCTTTTACATTATTGTGCCTGATGAACAACACATTAGACATGTTTCTCTGGGATGTTTTTACCTCTTTTTACAGGTCAGTAATGATGTCCGTCATTTATCTGGTTGTCTCTGAATAAAGTGGATGTTACAGATATATTTTTTATATTCCTCCATTCAGTATCGTGTCTATTCATTTGCTGTTAACAACATTGTTTTGGTTTTATATACTTTCCACATCAACACACGTGCACATAGTTTAAATATTCTTTATTATTATTATTATTATTATTATTATCTCCTTCATTGGCATAAAAATGAGAAACTTCTTTAAAACGATTTGACACTGGTTTAAAGTTTGAAGTGATCTTTTGATTGTAAATCTCAATTGTGAGACATAAAGTCATAAACACAAACTCATAGCGTTTCAATGAATGTTTGTGATGGTGAGCCCTAAAGAAAGATCTTTGATATTGTGTCTGACATCCCTCATATTAAAGAGTAAAAGTTTGTCTGCTTTTCAATAAACATGCAGGAATCTTTATCCGTCTGAGAACTCGATCTCTGTCCTCAAAATCAACTCTTGATCAATGACAAATCTTCTGCTTTTGCCTTTTATCCAAACTAACATAACTGTCGAAATGTTACAAATGAAATGTGAGAGTATCTGTTGACTCCATTGATCAGTCATTCTGATAGCTTAAACAGACCGTGATGACTGTAAGTCGTGAAGGTGAATTACAGTCTTAGGAAAATAAAACCCAGAAGTCTTCAGAACATTTAAACAGTTCCTGTAGAAACATGGTGCCCTGACATTACCAAATATAATTCCTGAATCGCTCCAAAACCTTTTCCTCATCTCTCCTCCTCCCCGTTTGGAGTGTCATGCGTTAATGGCATCGGCCACGTCTGTAAAGACGAGTCGACTGGGTTTCTGAGTCGTTCCTTGACTTGTGGTGAGAGTCTGAGGAGAAAAATAAAGAGAGCAGATGCTGTCATGTAATGAAACTTCTTTGTGTTTGTGATTTAAAATCTCTCGTTTCTAAGCCTTAAAGTCATTACACCACCAAATATCAAAGCAAGTAACATTTACTAGAAAAAAAAAAGAGTTCATCTAACTGAGAATCACATTGTTAATACAGTGTTGTTACTTATATCTTTGCTTAGATTAAACCAGGACTAGGCCTTAGTTAAATTAGGACATTTAAGTCGTTTTTTACAAAGATGCCTTCAAGTAAACATCTCTGGTGTACATCTCGAGACAAAACAATGGCGCTTATATATTTTAAGACATGTGATTGAAGGTGGTTTCAAGTTTACATTTTAGTCTAAGACTAGGCTTAAGCCCCAAAGTCTTTACTGGTAAATTGCCAGTAACAGATCATGTGTGAAAGGAACAAAATCAGTACTGGCAGTTTACCAGTAACGGAAGTTGTACCATTACCAGTAAATTGATGCTCTGTGTGAACAGATCATTTGTGTATTTACTGCTAAAGTCATTCTGGTAAAGTCATGGTAAATACTGTGTGAAAAGGAATCAGGGTGAATTGTGTACTATTGAAAGTGTTCAGATGATCAGATGCTGGTGATTTCACTTACAGATGAATATTAGTATGATAAATACAGATGTGTTACAGTGATGATGAATACTTTACCACAAATAACAAACCACAAGGCCGTGTGTCACAATGTGTTCACAAAATGAAATGAAGTAAACAAATATCTGACATTATTATTTTTTTTTTAAAAGTCCTAGTTTTATTATTTTTATTATGAAAGACTTTTACTTTAGAGTTTGGTCCCGCTGGGCTTCCGTCTCGTCCGTGATCCAACAGTTCTTGCTCCAGATCATCTTGTTCTTCAGCCGGATCAAAGTTATACATGGGCATCAGCTGATGTCTCAGTTTCTCCAGCCTGTACACAGTCACGTACTGCATTTCATACCGTTCTCTTTATACCTGCTGTTCTCTAGTTCTTCAGAAACACAACAGACTGATGTGAAGAGTCAAGAACTTCATCTCCTCCACATATAAAGTCAACTCAAGATCCAGCTTTATTATACGCTTCTTGGTAAGTGTTTTTCTGCTGAACATTTTGTTTATTTGTAACATTGATGTAGTGTAGAGATCTTACCTCTTCTTTTTCCTGATGTACAGAAGCTATTGAGAGAAAATAAATTGTTAGTGAGCTAGTCAACTGACAGCAGCTGAAGAAACTCTGCAGTATCTCACTAAAACTGACTGACACGATCACGCGTGACTGAGAAAACCTAAATACAACATTCACGCCAAATGAATTCAAATCATCTTGAAACGTTTCACTGTCGCCGAAGTTTCATTATGAGCTTAATGATCTTGTGTTTTAGATGTTTGCTCACCATGACGACGGCCAGCCCGATGACCGTGACGATGCCGAAGGGTACGAGGACCACGCCCACTCCGCCGCCTTCCTCCGATGTGATTGGCAGCTGCGTGGAGTTCAGGCCCGTTTCATTGGCATCGGCAGGCGACGTGATGGAACGAAAGGTAGTTCTAAAGGTAACGTTCTCCGGCTGGGTTCTAGATTGAGCAGAAGTGGTGAGGATGGGAGGAACGGAGGTGGTGATGGGGACCGTTGGGCTCGGTGTTTGGACTGAGCTGAACACATCAGCTTTAACTGTTGTCAAAGACATGATGATTGTCGTGAGGTGAGTCGAGTTTGAGGTCAATCCTGCTGAATCTTAATCTCCTCCAAATCTTGATCATTATGAGCTGTGATGTTTCCTGAACTCCTGAAAGAAATCAAACAAACAGAGAATGGGTTCATTCAGTCATTGACACTATTGAATGAAATTGAGGTTTATAGTCAACATGGGGTGTGAGGACAGAACGTGTGACATAATGTTGATCTGCCTGAAGTGAAACAGAGTCTCACCAAGTGCTAAATGTATCAATATTGTCTTGATAAACTCGTTTTCTTCTCTTTATTCAGACATCAGTTAATGATAATCTAACATAAATATGGAAATATTCTACCTTGTGTTTGTGTGTGTAGATGAGAGAACACTGTGGACTACATGTGGATCTGTGTGTCTCAGAGATACTGTTGAAAACCACAAACTTCCTTCCACAACAGAACCGTTAGGATCCGTTTGTGTATGTAATTGTGGATGTGTGTGTGGATGTGGAGGCAGGATAGAAGTCTGAAGTTTAAAATAGAGGATACAAGACGTTACTGTTGGTGGATGTGAATGAAAACCGCAGACTCGCTCTCATTCATCAAACCTTTTGTTGCTGTTAAAGAGAAACTTAAGAAAAGTCTGTCATGATTAACTTAATTATCCAAACCTGTACCAGCATCCTGTGGGACACTTAACACTTCTTCACAGATAACTAAACAGACTTTTACTGGGATATGTGAAAAAACAGAATGATTTGTGTGAGGGTTACACCATACAGTATAAAGTACAGTATAAAAGTCCCCACAATGTACAGTGGGGAAATGTGTGTATGAGCATTTGTGAGCATGTGTGTGTGTGTGTGTGTATGAGCATGTGTGAGTGTGTGTGTGTGTGTATGAGCATGTGTGTGTGTGTGTGTGTGTGTGTGAGCATGTGTGTGTGTGTGTGTGTGTGTGTGTGTGTGTGCATGTGTGTGTGTGTGTGTATGAGCATGTGTGTGTGTGTGTGTGTGTGTGTGTGTTTCTGTGTGTGTGTGTTTCTGTGTGTGTGTGTTTCTGTGTGTGTGTGTGTGTATGAGCATGTGTGTGTGTGTGTGTGTGTGTGTGTGTGTGTGTGTGTGTGTGTTTCTGTGTGTGTGTGTGTTTCTGTGTGTGTGTGTGTGTGAGCATGTGTGTGTGTGTGTGTGTGTGTGTGTGTGTGTGTGTGTGTGTGTGTGTGTGTGTTTCTGTGTGTGTGTGTGTGTGTGAGCATGTGTGTGTGTGTGTGTGTGTGTGTGTGTGTGTGTGTGTGTGTGTGTGTGTGTGTTTCTGTGTGTGCGTGCGTGCGTGTGTGTGTGCGTGTCTGTGTGTGTGTGTAGCAGTAGATGGCAGGATGTGGGTACAAGACACAGACAGCAGTAGTGTGAGACTGTACTCAGAAACACACACAGATCTGTGTTTCCAGAAACATGACAAAGACATGCTTCTGCTTTTCCTGCTCTTTCTTTCTCACTCATTCTCTTGCCCTTCTGCTAATGTAGAGCTGACCCTGTTTTTCCATTCATCATTCATCCATTCATCAATCCATCCATTCATTCATTCATTCATTCATTTTTCACACTTGTGAGACTTGCAGGTATGTAGGTACATGCAAAACACTTACCGTTTGACAGAAACATATTCATAACATTTAGTTCTTATATATTGAATCATCTGCACTTATAATACTGTACATATACAGTAAAAGACATCAGTTTATATTTACTGAACTCTTCTGTACAATATTTTGACTTTTGTTTTATGAACTCACATGTTTGTTTGTAGTATCATTATCCACTGGCTGGATTGATTTCTCTTTCACATCTTAACATGATGTCTTGTGTGTTTCTGTTGCACATTATGTGTAAGTTACTGTCTTTACATGATCACTGTCAGTTGTAATATTATATAGGTAAGTGATTTATCCCACTGCTGTCAATTTTAACATATACAGTGTAAAAGTCTTGTGGTTCAATATTTGAAACAGTGTGAATGTTTTGCATTAATACATTTTTACACAAAACACAGAGTTGAAGTGATGTGCTAATGAACATCATGCTTTACATGCTGTGAGACGAACACTGAAGGACTGTGTCGTGTCTGATGATCTTCTACATGATCATTTAGGGTAACACACTGTCTCTCTCTCTCTCTCTCTCTCTCTCTCTCTCTCTCTCTCTCTCTCTCTCTCTCTCTCTCTCTCTGTCTCTCTCTCTCTCTCTCTCTCTCTCTCTCTCTCTCTCTCTCTCTCTCTCTCTCTCTCTCTCTCTCTCTCTCTCTCTCTCTCTCTCTCTCTCTCTCTCTCTCTCTCTCTCTCTCTCTCTCTCTCTCTCTCTCTCTCTCTCTCTCTCTGTCTCTCTCTGTCTCTCTCTCTCTCTCTCTCTCTCTCTCTCTCTCTCTCTCTCTCTCTCTCTCTCTCTCTCTCTCTCTCTCTCTCTCTCTCTCCCTCTCCCCCCGTGTGTGTTCATAAACTTAATGAAGAACATGTTAGTCTTTCAACCAATCAGGATCCCTTAAGCCTGCCTTCCTGACCAATCGGAGATCAGCACCAGACAAAGATAGACATCAAAAATAATGCTGCTGATTATCAGAGAAATCATTATTACATTCTGTCAGACTGTAAATGAGTTTAAGAGTCTGAAATGTGATTTTGTGCTAAAGATAATACTCACTGAATCCCACAGCTGATGTTTTCCAGCAGTCAACAGAAGAGAGACAGAAGGAATTTCTCTTTCACCTCCTCCTTCAGTCCTCAGCAGAAACAGAAGAGCTGCAGCATTGAATATGATTTTATTCTGGAGGTAACACATCTATTCACACTATCCTCTCTCTTCTTCCGTCGTCTCCTTCTTTTCTTTCATATCATTTTCTTTCATGTAGAACACATACAGTAGAGAGATGCTACAAAAACGGGAGCTGTTCTGGCACCTCCTTCCCTCTGATGCTATTGGTTGCCTGTTGGGCAGCAGAAGGCTGTGATTGGCTCGTTCAGCTGTCCGTCTGTCTTAGCAGAAATGAGATCTGGATTTAATGGTTGAGAACACCAGATGCCATGCTTGCGTGCAGGAAAGAGACTTCAGGGATATTAACCCTTTACTGTCTCGCATGTGTAGAAGTGAAGCAAGAAGTTTTATCATACACGTCATGAAAACATAAACAATGACCTCAAATGACAAATGAAAGTAGTGTATTATTGGCATGTTATTTGAATTAAAAACACAAATGCCGATTACAATAATATCAAATGATGTTATATTTGCATTAAGTAAATAAAGAGTTTTATTCAATTGTGTGATGTATGCCACATCATAGTTGCATTCACAAGCCTTATGTTGATTTGAATAAAACAGGATTATTTTAATAAGGAAATTCATTATTTTTTATTACTGTATGACAACGAGTTGTTGCATTACAGTAACGAGTTAAACAGGGGTCAGAATAATGTCATGATGATGTATGCTTGTGTTGCACAAACCTGTAAAACACACAAATAACACAATACAACAGTAGCTGCTAAAATCACTGTAGAACTTTACATTTATGATTATTGCAAAACAATCATTCTATATTAAACCAGCATTTTATCTAACATATGTGTTAAGTGTGTAAAGCACTAAAAGCTGCTGAATGTCCTTAACTAAATTTAATACCAAAGATTGCAGGATTATAAATGATGTCATTCTAAGATGAATGCAGCAGTTATGAGAATGTCAAAGTCATATGATGAGTTATCTGCAGGTGGCGCTCGTGTGTGTGTGTGATGCTGATGCAGCTGCTGCTGTTATAATGTGTCACTGCTCATCCTCTTTAATCCGCTTATGCGTGTCTGTTTATAAAACATTAGCTCTATAACATGTGTAAAGTATAATATAATCCTTCATATAATAATATAATACAAATAAAGTTTTACTTAATCAAATTAGAGAATAATAAAACAATAAAAACAAAAACTTTCTTCAAGGTAAATCTCAAGGTTATGTTTTTAACTGCTGACCTGTTCACTATTAAAATGTATTTCTGTTTTATTACAAGCAGCTGTTTAAATAAAGTGTCTATTGATTTCAGAAGACTTAAAATGAACTTTCATGATGTTCAGTGTGGTCTCCTGGTTTTCAGACTCATGTTACTGTGTGACCTCTTCTATATTTATGGATGATGATATTTACATGTTTCGGAGGAATTTTGTAGTGCTCTGTGGTTGTGTGTTAGTATGTTGTTTAGTCACATGGGATTTGCATGTGTTGATGTGTTATTTACATACATCTCACACACATCTCCAATCGTGTGGATCAGATCTCTTTTAATTCCCATTGAACTCATCAGTTTCTCCAGCTCCTGCGTTATACTGCATATGAAACATTCTTCAATATCAGAAAAACAAAACAAAGACATTTATTCATAGAAAACATAATTCACAAACACATTTCTTTCTCACGAATCTCTCTCTGACAAAATCAATAAAATCCTCATCTAAAATAAGATTACATTATGTAATAAATATTACAGGTTAATAAATAATATTACAAACATTCATATTTACATTTATATTGACAGAATTTAAATGTTCAAGAATATTGACACTAGTTCAACAAAAATGAAACTCACAAACTCGTCCTGTTGACTAAAATCAGCTCTAGAGAAATGTCAATCTATGAGATTTTCTTTTAAAAATCACCTCTTGAAATTGTATTACATTAGTTTTCCTTGTAGTGTCAAGAGAAGATCATCTGTTTACCACTCTGAACACAACACAATCCAAACTAATAATATCATTATGTCAAAAAAAGAAACATTCTGTCATCATTTATTCACCCTCATGTGCTTTATAAACCTGTATGTGTTCATACAATGAAAGTCAATGATGTTTGATTCTCAACATTAATATCTTCTGTTGTCTTCTCATAAGGAAAGAAAGTCATACAGGTTTGACATGACATGAGGATAAATAAATGATTAAAGAATTTTCATTTTCGTCTGAACTGTTTTATTATTGTGAGGCTACATGAATTTGTGCTTCACAAAAGTTAAATGAATAATGAATTCTTGTTGTGTTTGTTTGGGAGATGCCCATCTGTCTGAAGGTCTCTGTCACATTCAGTAGTGTGTTGCACTATAGTCAACAGGACTAGGAAGTGTTTAGCTGTTTTAAATTCACAAAACATCTGCATGGAATATAACGCACACTAATGAGAGCAAATTGATAAACAAGCTCTCGAGGAGTGAAAAGGAACATCTGATGTAAGTAAGATATATCAACCGAAAACTACACTGAGACTTGGGTTGCTGACTAACTGAGCTACAGGAAAGCTTTTTAATGTTGAACATTCAGGGTTTTTCATATACACACTTCTGCTGCTTAGATTGTGCAGTGATGTATTTATATATTTAAAAATGAAAGCCTATTAAATTAAGAGAAAACATTATAGAGAAGACAGTATAGAATGGTTTTGCTAACAACCCAATTGAAGAAATATATAAATGTGAACGGTTTCCAATACAAATAGCATTGTTGATTTTATTAGACATTCACACAAGTACAAAATTCCTTTCTTCCAGTATGATTTCATCTGCGGTTCAGTCCAGTACTGATATTGTGTTTCTCAGCACCAGTGTCCAAATAAGATTTGTGTGTCCATGTGAAACAAGAAAATTTCAATCTATTTTTAGATTATGAAGTCTGGTGCTTTAGAATGGTTTGGTTGTGTATAACGTATAGTCTCGTGTCGTTGTTATATTACGTGTCATGTCATACTAGTGTGTATACTACTTGTAACATGTGAAAACCCAGCTAAAGTCATTTTTTGTGATTTCAAGTTTTCTACATAAACATCTTAAATAATGTTAAGCTTGTAACCTTGATATCTTAAACTGACCGAGTGTGATTATGTCAAAGAATGAAATCATAGTGAAAACTTAGATGTTCAGACTTTAGTCTGGTTTCCACAGACCGACAGGGTATTTGTCTATAACACTAGAACAATCTGAATGTTCTGATGGATCGGCTGTGGTACAGTGAGGAAAAGAGTCATTAAGATCCGGAAGAGAGTGAGTGTACACGGATGAGCGTCTCGATCGCGTCTCGATCGCGTCGCTGTGCTGAGCGTCGCGTCGCTGTGCGCGTGGGGTTTCCCGGGGCTGCTCGCAGGGTTACCGCGCCCATCTCTCCGTCTGATGGCCGGATGAGAGGTGAACTGGAGACAAGCGCTCCTTCAAGGAAGCCAACGGGAAGCGGATACTAACGGACTGATTCACCGACACAAGTGTTCGTTCAGAGCTCAATGACTGTCGTGTTTCATCGCTGTTGAGATCTGCGTGGGTTCCCGCTCTCTAACACGCTCGTTTCCCGCTCATTGGACGCGTTTGATGTGAAGAAGCGAAGACTCGTTTGAGAAGCGCCGCTGCTAGTTAGCGACAGCTAGCTCGTCTTGTTCGTTCATGCGTGGATTTGAGAGACACACCGTCGTGTTTTTCGGTCAATGAGATATAAAGGAAGGCCATCCACGACAGAGAACAGGTACGTGACGCTGTGTTGTGTTTAACGTCAACGTTTAGGAATCGATGCGTTGAAAACAGTCGAATTTGTTGCATGAAATGTCGGTGAGTGTGGAAAATGAAGGAGGAGGGGGGGGTAAGGCACAGCTAGCGGTTAGCTCTGAACCATTTACATACACAACAACCACAGGCAAATCCACGGAAAACGGTTCTTTGGAGCAGGAACACGCCTTTATATACCATTCGTGTTATGTGATGTGATATTTAAGTGCGTTTAATCGCTCGTGAGATCGAGTAATTTGACGTGAATAAAGTCGATCGAGTTCGTTTGAGGCCGTTGCGCCAGCGCCGCAAATCACCGTTAAAACGACACCGATCATTCGATTGAGTTTGACGTGATTCTGTCACGTCGCTTTTATGATCCGTGTAAATGCGTTAAAATGTGATTTTGCGACTGAAGCTAACAGGCTAATTAACGGAAGCGTCTGCATTCATCATATGTGTGAGGCCTTCATCTCCACAACACAATCCAACAGTCTCACAACACAATCCAACAGTCTCACAACACAATCCAACAGTCTCACAACACAATTCATCTAGTGCGTGGAAATATCGATGGGTTTATAAAGATCTGTGTATTAGATGTTCAGCTATCAGTCAGATATAATCCATTAGAAGCGATTGTGTGTTTCCATTTACACCATCTGCTTACACATTACAGCCTGTGTGTTTGCTGTGCATATATTTATATTTATATACTTAGTCGAATCCTGATCGCGTAACGTGAAATCCGGTGTGTGTTTAAGCGACTTAATTAAATTAAACGTGCACCGATGTTGTTTAAACACATGTAAGTGGATTTTGTAAGTGCACGAGTGTCTGTTTAAAAGACTTGATCTGTTCAGGATCTCATCTGTTATCATGATCAGTGCAGCAGCTCTTCAGATTCATGGCCTTTATTATCATCACTGGTGGAATATTTTAAGAACAGCAGCAGCAGTAGCTCACTATTGAGGTCACTATGAAGGGGGAAATGTAGGCTATGGCATGAATCTGTTGAGCTTCATCTCTCTTTCCTCTAGCGATCGTGTTTGGTTTTCTCCCCTCTGGCATTTAGATAAAGAGAACAACGTTCATGAATAAATAAAGGAAATCAATGAATTCTTCTGTGGACGCGCGTGACCGTGAAGCGACACACAACAAGATGGCGTTCATACTAGCTCCTCTCTCTCTCTCTCTCTCTCTCTCTCTCTCTCCTCACATACTGACCGAGTTTACACGATAAAACCCACACAAACATACAATACACCTAAAGATATCAATCCTTTGCGTTATAACGATGCGAATTATTTTTTAATAGAAATGAAAAGCTCTTTTCTGTATCCGGTGTGTTTCATTCAGTTCACTTGAGTCTTTATTCTGTCTAGTTGTGTTCAGTGCTGACACGTGACTCGGTTCGGTAACTACATTAAATGTGGAAATGTATTCACACAATCTTGTTTTTATGATCGTCTGTTTTCTTCTATGTGTTGTACTAAAATGTACACAATGGTTATAATAATCACTACTTCCTTGTTCGTGTCGTGTGTGGACTATGTAGAACTAATGAAATGTGCTCAGTAACTGTGATTGCTTTAGGTTATTTGACAGGACTGATGTCAGTATTGATTTCTATATAGATATATATATATATATACAGGACTTTCTGAATATCCTAATTATTTTCACGTTGACACCCATGTGTTATGCAATTGTTAAAAACACAAAACCGAATGACCCGTAAGACTTGTGATGTGCTGAATTACAGTTAAATGTATTGAAGGCTCAGTGTGCAGATCATGTGTTCTTCTCAGACGGCAAACCGGCTCTGGACAGCTGTTTTTTCCATGAGCGACACTGACAGGGATTACAGATTTACTGGACGTGGATTTTAGCTTTGCGGATTACAGGCTTGGATAGTGATAGTGCTGGTTACTGCCTTTTCTGTGATCCAGCTTTAGCGATATGTATTTTAGATTTACTTTTGTGAATGCTGACTTGTCCGCAAACAGGAATTTGTTTCGCAGGAATAAAGTTGTGCATCAGAAAAACACGTTTGCGTGTCTGTGACCCTTTAGTGCGTTTATAAAGACGAAGTTTCCTTACTAATCTGAGAACGATTCTGCTATCAAGTGAGCTGAAAATCTGGGTCCTGTGGAACCTTCAGGCCGTTTCTTACAGCTGTGTGTTTGTCCTGCAGTCAGCTGACTACCATCAAGTGTTTGTTGAGAGCGTGAGATTATATATATATATATATAGATCTATCATATATAATATCTACTGCATTCACTGTAGTGTTGGGCCTTTGACACACAACATTCGACACTTCAGGATTCGTATCTGTTTGAGGAAATGAATTAAGATGTTTCTGAAGTCTTAGATCATTTACAGTTAACTATTGGACTGTTGTGCACATTCACCTGGTCAACTTAATATGGATGAATATGTTAATGATGTTTTTCAGTTGTGACTGATCAGCAGTAGTTTTATAGTAAAACATCTTGTCATCTGAGCAGCTTGTCTCTGTTAAAGTGTATGTCAGTAGTCTTGAGATCTGAAGGTGAGGGTATTACCTTCTGTAACCATGTCATTTTGATCAGCAAGATTAGAGGACTAAGACGTCTTGTCTTGATACGGGCCTGTTTAACAGGTCAGCCAATCAGAATCAAGCAGGTTTGAAGGAAAGGATAATAGATTCACTAGAGAAACACTTTCTGTCGGTCAAACACACGGAGGTTTTCTGCAAGACACACAGAAGGTAAGACGACCTGAAACATGTGACTGAGATTCCTCACATTACTCTCATTCCAAACGCTTCAGGAAGTTCTTCATGAGTCACTTTCAACTCTGTTATCTTCTGTACAGATTTCATTGTGCATGAGCTCTTTCTATAGATTTAATTTTGTTTTTCTTGACAATTAAGTACATTTTTACATTTATGGCAACTCTGTAGTCCTGAGATCTTTTTTGCCTTTACGTTGTTCTGATGACAGAATTCTTCATTGTCTCACAGATTGCCTTTACTTTCTCTAAGTTTTTTTTGTGTGGGGGTGAAATTATAACTCTTGACTGCTGTGATTTGTATTGTTTTGTATCTGTCATTACTATATATTTAGTTTACTCTTACAACTTAAAATGTGTGTCACTGCACTTCTTACGGTTTTTCACTTGTTAAACGTGACAGATTTTCTTCTGTCTGCAGTTTGCACACATGATGATACACGTCATTAATAAAGGAAATGGATTGAAGTGAATGGGCTTTTGTTACAGTCACTTTACCACATACAGCTGGTAATAACATGCGTGTGCGTGTGGCTCTCATAACATGCTTGAATTGATCATATCTGAAGATTTTCATTTGAGCCGTACAGATTCAATAATCCGTCTTAATCATCTTCATGTGTCTTCATGTTTTTCTGGATTGTCTTGGAGCTGCATGAGAGCAGAAACTGAACTAATGAGATGATGTTTTAATATCAAGACCTTGAGCCGCTCCCAATGATTGGTTTCATTTTTAAAAATGTAAACATAAGTAGAAACCTCACAGCCTTTTCCATTGTTGGCCTGATTTGGTTGGAATTGAACAAAAGTACATTTTCATAGTTGTATTTGCTGGGTTGTAAAGGGAAACTGAAGGAGTATTCATCTGTGTTTGTGGTGTGAGATGCTGAAATAAACTGTAAAACATCATGTGTTCATACACAAGTGAAACATCATCTTACTCAAAATCAGTTGAATTGGAAAGCAGTTGTTGTCTAGAGACTTAAAGTGAATATTTTTTACTGACTGAAGTCAATCTTCATGCATTTAACTCCTGTTTCATTTCACTTTATTTCTTTTCCAGGAATAAGAGGATTATAGAGTTCTTTGTGTTACAGTGAAGCGTTTGTGAAGGTCCGTCCTGTGAAATTAATCCGGTCATTAGCCGTTATCGTGGGTTTGTTTGAGCGTGTGCAGGATTTGGGTCAGCAGGATAGGTGCCGCTCTTCCATCAGTGTCTCTGGTGTGTCTTAACTGGATTTGCCTGAAGGAGCTGAATCAAGCGTGTCCCGGGATTATGTCAATGACACGAGAGAGAGATGTGTCACTGCCAACACTAATAGGATGAGAGCTCGTGAGATAGTTTCACTGAAGTGTGTTTGCTTTAAATAAAGATTAAAACAGACAGACGTCTTAAGAGCTCACTGCTTTATTATATTATATAAGAGTTCCAGCAATAAAACATCATCCAGTAAGTTCTGCTTCTATTGTAAAAACGTCTACCTGTGTAATGAGTTGATGTCACATCCCTCTTGTTGTTGTTTGTGTGTTTTCTCTCATGTTCTGTCCTGGTATGTAACGCCTCCCTGTTGAATATCCTGTTTCGCTCAGAAACACATACCACCGTCTGATGTTGACTTAAAGCACAGGCTATATTGTCTTTCTTTATGATTGATTCATCAAAGAGAAAGAGAGAAGGGAATGACTACATGTTTCTCTCTGTACTTCTGCATTTTTTATTAAGGAGCAACATCTTATTTCACCACAAGAGGAAATGATGTTTGATTGCTTTCAGTGGGCTAATGGGTTTATATGGAGTCTTCAGATAAATGATGAGAATGTATTGGATGATGTGATGACACTCGTGTTCACAGATCAGATCGTGTCCCGGCAGCAGGAGTGAGGAAGAGCTTTAGAAGAGGAAAATGAGTGAACTGGACCAGTTACGCCAGGAGGCCGAACAGCTCAAGAACCAGATCAGAGTCAGTAACATGTTAAACAGATTAATAACCCACACGCACACATGATACATGTATAACAAACTTCTGTCTGTGAACTGATAGCGTGTTGTTACTCTACAACATTTGCGTAACCAAAAGACATTTGATTAAAGTGGGAAATTATTTGCATATTTTACACACCGCAGGAAGACATTTTACTGTGTTACTGTTTCCTCGGTTTTCTCTAGAAGTATTAACGGCCTCATCTGAATGCTTTACATGTTTACATAACGCTTGACATGTATGTAGAAGAAGAGTCTTGGAAGATTGTAAATCCAGACCTGTAACAAAATGATCACATTATAAATAAGTAGCATAGAGTCAAAGAGCTTCATTACCATGAAGAGTTTCATGTCAAAAATACTGTAGAGTTTTCATATTTATTGGGGGGTCGTGGCCTAACACTTTAGAATGATTTGGAATGTTAGCGCATTCACAGACATCATGTAAAAAACATTGTGTTTTTGTTTTTAATGTGTGTAGGATGCCAGGAAAGCTTGTGCAGATGCTACACTATCACAGGTAAGACAGGAAATGTTTTTGAATGTGTGGAGATAAATGAAGAGACGTGGTCTTGGCTCTTTTTGTTTCTAGGTGTTTTTTAATTGGTCAATATGTTTTCAGATCACAGCCAACATCGACCCTGTTGGCAGAATCCAGATGCGCACGAGGAGAACACTGCGAGGACATTTGGCTAAAATCTATGCCATGCACTGGGGCACAGATTCCAGGTACAGTCATATAAACATCACCGCATGACCTTCCCTGTGTTTCCTTCTGATCCAGCAAATCAAAACACTAGCTGCATTCACATGAACTCGAATAATCTGATTGATATCCGACTGCTAGACCAGTCCAGTATAATGGTAATGGATCTCCATGTGTAATGAGCCTCTCATCACCTGTGATCATACCATTACACTGCACTGGAACAGTCCGTCTGTGGATTGTGTTTATAATCTTGACTGTGATGAATGTGTTTCTCTGTGACAGCAGCTAAACAGCCAAACCCTGTTGTGTTGAATCATCATCATCTGTTATTGTGTTGATGTAGGTGTGTGTGTGTAAGTGTTGTATTATAGCTGAAGTTAATCCTCGCAGGCAGCAGAAAACAAGATTGTTTAAGTGTGATTGTGCAGCATTAAGATGTGTGATCATCTTCTGTACAGGCTTCTGGTCAGCGCCTCGCAGGATGGAAAACTCATTATTTGGGACAGTTACACCACAAATAAGGTAAATGCATGACACTGATATCATGTGCCACATCTGAGAACATAGCAGAATATGACCTTCTGTTTTTATGAATCATTACAGATATTGTTGTTATAACTAAAGATGTTAGAGAAAAACACGCCTAGCGTCACCGTTCCCTTCATCCTTACTGAGACATGTTTGTGATAATCTCAGGTTCATGCCATTCCTCTGCGCTCGTCCTGGGTGATGACGTGTGCCTACGCTCCGTCGGGTAATTATGTGGCCTGTGGAGGACTGGACAACATCTGCTCCATCTACAGCCTGAAAACACGCGAGGGGAACGTACGTGTTAGCCGTGAGCTGGCCGGACACACAGGTACATGTATACGCTCATCTATCTGATGTCAGGAGCTCATTTCTCCTCACACTCATAGTCTTACTTTAGCCTCATCAAGAGTTACAGTAATGATAAAGAGATTATTTCTTGTATTTGCTAAATATCTTGATGGTCTAAAAGTAGCTCTATGCAGAAACTACAGATGATTTGAGGCGAATGTATGTCAGTCTTTGGGGATAAGGGTTTAGTTGCAGTGAGACGTTGTTGTGCGTGTGAAGGATGTTTGTTTTACCAAACTGTAACGCACACTTCCTGTTGTCTACAGGATATCTCTCCTGCTGCCGCTTCCTCGACGATAACCAGATTGTTACAAGTTCTGGCGACACCACCTGGTAAGTGAGAGAACCGCAGCTTCCCTGATGTCCCGAAGCCAAACGGTGTTTTAAAATAAAACTCTGTGTCTCGCAGCGCTCTCTGGGACATAGAGACCGGTCAGCAGACGACCACGTTCGCCGGACACACCGGTGATGTCATGAGTCTGTCTCTGGCTCCAGACACCAGGCTGTTTGTTTCCGGAGCCTGCGACGCTTCTGCTAAACTCTGGGACATCCGTGAAGGCATGTGCAGACAGACCTTCACCGGCCACGAGTCTGACATTAATGCCATTTGTGTGAGTATTTCAGTCTCATACCACCTTTATATTTAAACTCCACATTAAATACAGTGTTCAGGGTCTGATCTTTCTCATGTTTTTCTACCATCAGTTCTTTCCTAATGGCAACGCTTTCGCCACCGGCTCTGATGACGCCACCTGCCGCTTATTTGACCTGCGTGCCGATCAGGAGCTCATGGTGTATTCCCACGATAACATCATCTGTGGCATAACCTCCGTTGCCTTCTCTAAGAGCGGCCGTCTGTTGCTCGCCGGTTACGACGACTTCAACTGTAACGTGTGGGACACCCTGAAGGCCGACCGCGCCGGTGAGAGATCTCTTCCTGTGATTTCTTCAAAACGAGCCAAACGGGTTTTCATGTCTGTCTGCGCACAGTAGCTTTCTCTCTTACCTACGCTTCAGTAAAGTCTGTTTTGCATGCGCCAGCATGTGGAGCGTTCTCTGATACAAATGAGTTCGTGTTGTTCAGGCAACTTTGTTTCATATTGAAAATATGTATTTATAGTTCATAGTTTGAAAGGGTTTGTCCTATATGTTGTTGCCTGAACTGAAATGTGAAATTGTGTATGTGTTTTGTTTTTACAGGCGTGCTGGCCGGTCATGACAACCGAGTAAGCTGTTTGGGTGTAACTGATGATGGGATGGCAGTGGCTACAGGCTCCTGGGACAGTTTCCTTAAGATCTGGAACTGAATGCTGAAGGTGCTTTTAATACAACATGTCCAATACAGTAAGAGCCGCATCTCTTAACTTTTCATTCCACATCTCAGCCAAACACATGTACATTCACACCTTCATATTGGGTGATATTATAGAAATCATGTTACTTTATAAATCAACTTTTGTCACTGTTTTTATTTAGCCCATGAACAAGTTGAAGAAAATAAAGATTTTGGCTTTTTGTCATTCATTTGTCAATTGTTTGCAGTGATTAGGTCGAGCTATTTGAATGTAGATTAAATAAATAAACGAAATATGTAAATAAAGATGTACGTGAGGAATTTCTCTGAATTTCTGCTTTATATCTTGTTTTTTTGTCAGATATCGTTTGAACTCCAAAGTTGACTGGAAGACCATTCCAACTTTAGAATGTTAAATTTCACAGCAGCATCAACAACAACAACAACAACACGACACCTTATAAAACTGACCGACATCACCATGACGAGAAATGAAACTTCTAAGGGAAATCAATGCCTTTCCTACTCCAAGAAGAGCACAGTTTGTTTTATCACCCACAAATGAAAAAGAAGAATTCCTGTGATATCCGATGAATAACTTGCATTCCCTCTCGGACCATCTTTGTCACCCTGTAACAGAAAACACAACACTATCATCCCCGCCATTATATATCATGTGTCTAGGAAGCAAATGTTGGAGTGTAATTGTACAAATTATTTAACTCTCTTATTTTTTTGTTTTGTTCTTTTATCTGATAGTTTATCTTCGATCTTTTTCTCTTTAGATATGTTTCTGATTAGAAGAATCTTTTAATCCTCTTATAAAAACACACAAGTCACGTGTAATGCTGAAAGTAGACCAGGACGGAAATGCAGCTTTTTATAAAAATGCCAATCATGCGTTGTGTTTTTTCTTTTGTGCGCTAGGTTGCTCTAATGGTTGTGTAGTTCTTACGATTGTGACTTAAGCAAGAAGAAGAGTTCACGCGCGCCCTCTCGCCCCAGATCAGACTTCATGTTATTGGGCGACGACGGGCCGTTTCGATTGTTATCCACCGCTGGAATCTGTTTCCGGTAATAAGCTTTTGAAACATGTAACCAGATCTGTGCGTCAGTTTAACTCTTCAGTGTGAATCCTGGTCCTTTGTCATTAAAGATAATAAATGCCATATGTCTTTTAAATACTTTCTCTGAATGGCCGTTTGTAAATATAGGTATCTGACTTGCACGCGAATGCAGCATTATTATTCTATAGCTAACGTTTCTTTCCAGTCTCGTCACAGCTTCGTTTGCACAATAAGAAACTTGACTAACGCTTTAGCGTTAACTAACCGAGCACATGCCGTTAATCTCATTGAATGCTAATTTTAACGTAGAAAACCCACAAAAAAAGTACAAAAAGGAGTAAAAACAAACAAAAAATGCAGTCCTCTCTTTCATTGGATTAAAAACTGTTCAGACTAACCCCTTAGCTCATCTTCTGTTTGTTTCTTTGTTACTTTCAGTAGCTTTCAGCTTCAATTCTGATCTGTTTTTGGGATGGTTTTAATCGGGGGGGTGGGGGGGAGGTGGTGACGTTGGTTTTGATTTCCAGTGGTGTTCAGGGTCGGTTTGGAGAACCTCTTTTTTTTTTTTTTGCCCAGTTCCAGAGAGAGAACAGAAAGCCCTGTCTGTGCTTGGAAATACAGTTACTACTATGTGAATGAAATGTTGTACAAATCAATGTCTGAAAATAATGATGATTATGAAAATCTTTATAAGTTAAGCGTTTTATTTCATCTGCCATGAATTAACGTAGTCGCATGCTGTAGAATTTGCTTAAACGGGCGCTGACGTCTTTAGGCTCGCCTACTTCCACCAGGACGGCAAAACCGATGTGAAACCCAGATATTCATTGATGTTTCCAACAGTTTTATAAACGCCGTGTGCATACATCCTTTACTTTGACTGGCAAAGCTATGCACCTGATGTGAGAAATCCAGAGCCCCTGCATTTATTCCAAATGAATTCTGTCCCACCTTTGTGCGAGTTTTCTAAATGAAACGTTTGATGGGAAATCACCACAAACTCTCTTTTGGCTTTTCTTTAAATGGTTTTGAATAGCATCTGATATGGCAGAATATTCTGTTGTTTTTTTCCACTGTAAACAGATGCACTTTCTTTAATAGTTGTGACTTTTTTATTGTTTTCCTTTCTCTGCGATACTGTACAATAATTGTGATGTATTTGTGTGTGCTGCCACCAGTAAAGATTAATTGCAGTTCAATTAAAATGGATTCCCCTTATTTTCTCTCTTCATTAATAACTGTAGATCTCAGCACTCCCTATCTCACCTTTTGTATTTAATTTCAGTCTGTCGGTGTAACGGAAAGCTGGATGCAACATAGATACTATAATAAAATGTACTGTTATTTAAGATGTAATAAAAACCAGTTTGAGACGTCTCTGATGTTTGAAGATCAGTTTCTGAAAGGGTTCGCTAAGCGTGCTGCTGTAAAGGACGCGGCCGCAGTCATCGTCTGTGTGCTCTGATGGAACAATAAAACATATATTCCTTCATGAATGTCACATATAACCGAAACCAGGAAATGTACAGTTTGGAAAACCAAAATGTCTATAATATATGAACATTTCTCTAGTCTGTATTTAGTCTCTATATAAGCGATCTTTAAAAGCCCATAAAGTGACGATAACATTTGAAGTCAAACGTTTTGAGAATCCTGTTAGAAGAATCAGTGACTTTTTCTAATCAAAACTCCGTTGTTTTACACAAATGCAGTGAACTGATGTGTGCTACTGATCCGCTATGAGTTCAAGTGTCACGTTTCTTTTAGTTTTATGTCTTAACTTTATACGTATCTAACAGCTGGTAACAGTGACTGACCACGGCCATGATAATAAACCTTCATGAACTAAACAGCTGTTGTTGAAACTGATCTCAGCAGGATCCTACAGATGATTATCAACCTGATCTGTTTTATCTGGTTCATTTCTTGTGAAGTTCACTTGAATCCTGTGGATTTAGTTGTAAAAATACAGCCATTTTTTGTGTCAAAAAATACAGTTTTATTTCCAGTATACTGAATGTACCTCAACCAATATATGATGTTTGACTATAAAATAAGGTCTTTTTTGAGCCCTGAGAAGTCTGTGTCTTTAGGGTTCTCTGCTTCTGGATCTCGAGGAGTCGACTTGTCTCTAGCTCAATCAGAATGAATGAATGTCTCAAATGTTTCATGAATTAAAACCATTCCCGGTGCGTTTGGCATATTAAACACACAACATGTTTTCATTTAGCTGCACACACAAGTAAAGGCAGAACTAATGCAGGATTTCAACACCTGCATTCTTTAAAAATGGAAACCTTTGAAAAGTGTCTTTCTGTTTATGTGGCTATTAAGAAAAGCTTGATGTATAAAAGGAACGGTCATTATCTTTAGGGAGAAGTATAAGGAAACATTAAAAACATGCTTTCCTCTGGTTATTTAATGTTGTGCATCATACATTTGCAAGTGTCTGTCCAGTCAATCGTGTGGCTGTAAAAGCACTTTTCTTCTTCATGCTGAACATCAGAAAGATCCGTTAAACAGCAGATTTGTATCATTAATGAATTTGTCTCATAATGTGAAATCTCAGATTGTTTCCAGCATTATGTTGGATTCATGCCATCAATTATTCAGACTTGAACAGCAAAGTGAATATTTGTTTCACAAGCATTGTGGCTAAGAAAGTCGCAGACATAATGTCAAGGTGTGCCTCAGTAATCAGCTCGTTTGTTTCTCTTTCTTGTTTGTCTACTTCTTCTACAATGTAAGAATGTGTGAAGTGAAAATATCTTCCTAAGAAGAGCATGTAAAACAAACTAAATGAAGCCACAGTCTTTAACGATCACTTCCTTGTAATAGACAGGAACATTCTTGGCACATGTATTTGGTCTGCTCTGTGTATATATGGCAAGTGGTATGTGTAATATGCATACTATGATAATGAATCATGTTATTCTGAACATGGACATAGGGAAATTTTAAATGTAAAAAGTCTTTGAAAATGTTTTGAAAAAATACACCACTCATAGTGTACTCAAGCTTTCTGCAATACCCAAATGACCCATTACATTACATCCATCACACAACGCATTAGATCCTGCAATATAATGCACGTTAGCTTATCATTCAGTGTGATAAACAAAGCAGAAATAATGTCAGTTGTGCTTCGTGTGACATTTGATAACAGTTTTACAGAATTGTTTATTGTTGCACACAGTGTTTTATTTTTAATTATCAGTAGTACATTTCATCTTCCAATTTGGTCAACATATGTCGTATTTATAAAGCGTTTTATAAATAAACTTGACATTGACGTACTGGACGGTATTTAGTAAACAGCATGTTAATGATTCACAACGGACAGCCCATAACTTTATTTCACCATGACCGAATCCTAAACCTGTCATGAACTCGTCAAGCGTAGTAGTATATAGTATGTCAGATTCTCCATGTGTCATGGATGCATTAGGGTCTGTATTGATGACACTGTCCCTAATTTATAATGCAACGAGAAGGCTTAAATAAACACACAACTATTCAAATAATAATAATAACAACAACAGCCATTTCATATGCAGTTCCCTAAGAACAATTGACCTTAATTTCTTCATTTATAACCGCTTCAATCAGACTGACGCAGTTCAGACAGTTCGTGTTCTTGACTTTTGGCCGGACCGGTGCTGCCAAAGAAGCACGGGCAGTTTGGCCTGGACCCGGCGTAGTTTTGCCGTCTCGTCCTCGGCCCTGTGCCGGACAGCCTATGTCGAAAAGATGAGTTAGCGCCCCGGTTGACAGAACTGGCCAGTACTCTCGTCGACGCTCTGCCAATGGTCAAACGAAAGGTCTCGCCTGCGAAATAGTACAGCAGTGGATTTAAGCAGCTGTTGGATGCCGCCGTGCAGCGCGAGATGACCAGAACTCTTAGCCACATATTAACCACCTGACAGGGCTCGCCTGAAACCCTGGCGTGAAGATGAAGCGTGCGGGCCACGTGGTAAGGCAGGAAACACACCAGGAACGTACTCAGAACCACCACGATCAAATACATAGAGCGGTGCCGGGTGTTCCGCTTTTGGTTTGTCTGTCCCGCGAAAGCTTTCTGTCTCTGGACAAGTTTGTGAATAATAAGGCCGTAGCAGACTAGTATGGTAAAAAAAGGAATAACGAATCCAAAAATGACCCCCACATAGTTCAAAGTAAATATACGATTCCAAGACTTGGGGCTTCCAGGATCGAAACAGCGCCACTTTCCCTGGTGCTTTAAAACACCCGTCATGAGGAAAGGCGTCGACAAGCAAGCAACGAAAACCCAGATGGCCAAACAGACCAGACTGGCCCGTTTTACGGTGACCAGGACCTTGTGTTGAACAGGGTAAAGCACGGCCACGTACCGCAGCACGCTCAGTCCCGTGAGAAACAGTACGCTGGTGTAGAGATTGACGTAGAAGGAAAAGACGCACCAGCGACAGAGCCAGTCCGGGAAATCCCACTGGAAGTCTTGGAAATAATAAACTAAGCGGAAGGGCAACGTCAAGGAGAAGCCAACGTCTGAAATGGCCAAGTTGGTCATAAACACAGTGCTGGCTGTCACAGACCTCTTAGGCGTCAGACGCAGAAATACAAACAAGGCCACAAAGTTACTGATGAATCCGACTGGGAAGACCACGCTGTACGTGACGATGTAGGCCAAATATTTGAAGTTATTGTCTTCGCCGCACGTCTGGTTGTCCCGTTGACTGGTGACGTTGGACCACGATGGAAATTCTGAAGGGGACACAGGAGCTGAAAGCAAACCCGTTGACACGTTAAAGCAGCGCATTACCAGACTTATCCAAACATCAAAAGATCTGAAGTGTGACGCTAGACGGAAGAGTCACTGCTCAATAATAGTTTACTGAAACCAGGAAAGAACCAAAATTGAGCAGAACACCTGAATGATCAGGTTAAACATTGATCATACTTGTCACTGTTCCTCAGGAGGAACACCGATGTTATTCCCATATTCACTTTAATATTTTATAGTTGAATTTTAATCTAATCTTGATGGAAAGGTATAAAGACTCAAGATGAAATATTTGAGCAATTTTATAACATGAACAAAAAATAATAATAAATGGCAATGTTACTGTGATTTATAAAAATACCTCAAATGTTAAATATAAAAAAACTTAATATCTAAAAATGCATTTTCATGTGTATACTTAATTTCTACTGTGATAGTTGTCAGATTAAGAGAAAGTGAAAATCTAATGGCCAGCTGACTATAATGATCATACATGCAGTTTCTATGAGCTCAAATCATTACATTTACATTTATTCATTTAGCAGATGCTTAAAAGCAGCAAGTGATGATACACTGGGAGCATCTCAGTTGTTTCCTGCTGGTACTAAGAATCAAACCATCTGATCACAAAGCCAACTTTCTAACCAGTAGGACACAACTGGCCCTTCCTAAATGATTTCTTCTTTTAAAATGTATTTGTGAGAAACACTGTGAAAACATTGATCCAAACAAACATTTAATCCTTTACATCAACTTCTTACATATCATTATTTTATGATATATTCTCTTGTTTTTAGCATCATCTTCTATAGATCATATATGTAAAACATATGCAAAAACACATATGCCACAGACTGACCTGAAAACAGAGCTAGTGTTTTTGACATCATTAGAATATTCAAATGACAGCTGAATAAAACAGCTTTGTTCTGCATTAAGAGAAAATTCATTCATTAAACTCTTCTAAATATGTCTGCTATTTACTGAAGACAAATCTGCTGTTATGATCATTGTACAGATACTATAGTAATGTCATGGAGTGACAGCAGATTCATTAGTCTCAGATTAAAGTGTAAATATCATTGTAAAAAACATACGCCATTTGACAGCATCATTAAAGCCTCAATGTAACTCAGGAGAGTATTTATACTCACTTGTCATTCTTTCTCTGTCTTCATCAGTGAAGAAAAGCTTTAAAGATAATAAAGTGAAAGTTGATGAAGGTCCACGAATGAGCTCGAGCTCTCCAGCGCTGCTGCTCTTCTCTATGAATCGACTCTTTTTAATGATTCTTTTGAACAGGTTCATCCATGTATGTCCTGATCGAAAGCCAAGCGATAGGCAGAAGTTTTTTTTCTATTTTATTTCAATTTTTTTCTATTCTATTTCTTATTCTTTTTTCAAATGAAATCGTCTAAACGGGTTTATGGAAATAAATGAACTGATTATCTCAAATAAATATTTAGGAATGAATTACACAAAACAGAATTCGAATGAAGCCACTCCCTTCAGTACCCGTTTAGCCCTTAGGGGAAAACAGAAAGAATGAATGAAATGTCACATTTATGAGAACAAAACTACATGTTTACAAACATACCAGAAACACACACACACGTGCAGGTCGTGCAGATTTTAAAATAGAAAATAGTTTTTATTCTATTTACAATATTTCTTTTATAAAGTGTACCCTCCTCCTTGAGTTCTCATTGCTTTACACTTCGTATGTCTGTGATCAGTTTTGTACAGGTAAGCACTTTTTAAATGTGCTTTATAAATAAATAAATAAATAAACAAGTTGATTTATTTTTCTTTGGAACTCTTACACAGAGCGAAGCTTTCGAAGAACACGCCGGAGAGAAACGACATTACCCACTATGCACCGCGCTGCATACGTCATCACGCCGCTGGGCATTCTGGGAAGAAGAAGAAGCTTGTAGACCATTTTAGCTTTTCATGACATCGAATGAGTGGACGGATAGCGTGTGATTTTCCTTTCCGAACGGACCAGTTTATTGTCGTCACGTTCCTCACGAGTTGGGAAATCTTTGGTTTCAGCGTTTGCTTGAAGTCTGTCCGGTGAGTAAAGAACGTTTCCGCTCATACTGGCGGGTTTTGCGCCCGTGACGGCAGACGACATGCTGAAGACGATCTCCATTTTGATGTGTTCTCATGTAATGCACAGGATTCGGATTCACTTAACAACACTGCTGTATACACACACACACACACAATACACAATTCTGTTAATCAGACTGTGTGTGTGTGTGTGTGTGTGTGTGTGTGTGTGTGTGTGTGTGTGTGTGTGTGTGTGTGTGTGTGTGTGTGTGTGTGTGTGTGTGTGTGTGTGTGTGTGTCTTCAGTGTTCACTGTCATACACAAACATGTTGTTGTGTCTGTGATGCTGTTTGCACAAAAAGTTCATGATTCCAAAATGTCACAATAAAATACCTTCAGTCTTTTCTCATTAACAATAATAACATCATCAATCCAGTTTTTTTTGCCTCATGTCAATCCCTGATCAAACACTGAATGAATGTATTATCTGTCATTAAATACATAATCTTGATATAAATGAATTGTGTTTATGTTTCTCAGGAGGTGGATTGAGAGTTTAGGATGGGTGCAGATAAACGGTGAGTGTTTTATGAGCTATATCATCTACCTGACGACTTTCAGCATTTCTTTATGAAACGTGTGGTTTTTTATTAAGGTTTGTTTTATTTTACTAAGGGTTAGCCGTACGGAGCGCAGCGGCAGATACGGTTCAGAGCAATCCAGAGACGATGACCGCAGAGACCGACGGGATCGGGATGACCGCGGATACGATTCACATCGCTGGAGCGACGATCGGCGAAGCGACCGCTACGATGGTGAAAGAAACGATAGATGTGACCGATACTGGAGCCGTGACAGTCCTGAGGTGTGAAATGATTTCAAAGTTAGATTGTGGATGTTTTGATCAGTATTAACTTCTCGTGCTCTTGTCACAGCGAGGAAGGAAACGTCGCAGCAGCGATGGATCAGATGATGGACATCATTCTGATGGCGATTACTCCGAGCATGATTACAGAGGAGATCCGGCCGATGAGAAGGAGAGCAAGACCATCATGCTCCGAGGTCTGCCCATGAACATCACAGAGGCAGAAGTGAGTCTTATGTTCTGTTCAAGCTTTCTTCAAATCCCTCTTACGTAATAGATGTTAACAGCTGCTATAAATCTGCAGATTCGAGGTGCGATTGACCAGCTGGAGGGACCAAAGCCGATGGATGTGCGTCTGATGAAAAAGAGGACAGGTGAGGCTTATGTACCGCGGATCTTCCTTCCCCAAACAAACCACTGTGTCCGCTGGGCCAACCTGCTTCCGCTCCGACATCTTTTGCCATAGCAACATGTTAGCAAAGATAGATCCGTTTTACGTGTTTCATTATGTTCTGAGGTAAGTGTTTGTGTGGCCCGTATATTTACAGTCCAGCGAAGGTAGACGCAATCGTGCATATTTCAGTTTTCTTTTAAATGACAGCAAACGTATAAAAGATCGTCCTGTTAAGTCTCGTAAAGACGCCATTGTTTACATTTCCTTGATTGGGTTATTTGTGACTGTTTATTTTGTATTTTTCATCGTTTTGTACATTCTACTTTATTGATGTAGAGCAGCGTGTAAGAGTCTGTTGCTATGGTAAAAGCTCCCTGGCAACCCCCACATCCTCTCATTGACCTCTCTGGGTCGAGTGGGTCTGGAAGCAGTTTGTGACAGAGTTTGAATGTTGTACCTCTGAATCATTTAAACTAACACACCTCCCGTCTGTATATCTGAATGCCTCTCTAGGTATAAGCCGAGGTTTCGCCTTCGTGGAGTTTTATCACTTGCAAGATGCTACCCGATGGATGGAGACCAATCAGGTTGCTTCCTAATCACAAAGTCTAGCTTTTGCTCTGGGGACTAATGCAGAAGTAGTAAAAGAGAAAAGTCGCTGCCCCAGCAGAGAGTATTGGACCAGATCCGCTGATATTTGAAGGCAAATCTTACAAGAGCCATTTAATGGATGTTCTGGCATTAAATCATATGAAACTCTACAGAGCACGACTTTAAAACCTGATTCATCAGTTAATAGAAGTTCATTAATTCCACAAATGATGTGACTAGCTTAAAAAAATATGTGTAAAGCAATAGTTCTTAGAGATTTGTAAATGATGTTTAAAGCTAGAAGAAGTGCTATATGTGACTGATCTGTTTCATCAATCTCAGCTGTAGTCGCAGCAATTAAAAGAGTTCCTTTGCGCAGAGAAACTTATATTATGCGGTCAGACAATATCTCTTCTCGATGACCCCTGACCCCTATTAAGAACGGACTACTTGACACTCTGTTCCGGCCCCATCCGGACACTCGGGTCCCAAACACCACAAACACACACACATACACCATCTTACACACACACACACATACACGTTAACGCTCCTGGGCCATCGTCACCCTAAACCCTCGTGGCTTATGTGGTTGTTCTTGGGCTGAGATCAAACCTTCTTAGGAGAGGAAATAACCAAGAATCTCTCTTGTTCTTCCAGAAACTGCTGATCATTCAAGGCAAGACTGTTGCGATGCACTACAGCAACAACCGGCACAAGTTTGAAGACTGGCTCTGCAATTCAGTAAGTCACGTGTGCTACAGTGTCATTGTGGTGATGAGAGCCGGTCAGTATTAAAACACTATGATGACTTGATTACAGTGTGGGCTGTATAATTTCCGGAGGAGACTGAAGTGTTTCCGATGTGGAGCGGCTAAATCTGGTAAGTAAATCTGTCACGCTTGTGATGCTGCTGTTTTCTCCACTTTCACTTGTATATTATTATTATTATCAGGGCTAAAGTTGACTTGATTTGTGTAAGAATATTACCATTAAAGCATGCATGTGATGTCTGCTGTGTTTTAGTGACGATTCCCTAAAATAAATGATCTTACCATGTTGTCAATCATCTCTGAACGATCATTTCTTTTCATCATAACCGTCAGAGAAACTGTTAAAACTACATCAACACATTTTAGTTTGTGGTTAATTGGCTCAAAAACCACTTTCTTTTGTGTTTACAATAATTCATTTAGCAGATGCTTTTATCCAAAGTGACACTCTCACGTGTGTTTCTCATCAGACTCTGAGTCCAGTAACACAACAGGAGCTACAGACACACAACCCAGCGGTGATTACTATGGCGACAGTAAGAATATTTTACTTGAATAATTGAATAATTAATTATAACAATAACAATGTATAATAATACATTGTGAGATCTTATTGTGAATACTTGATGTTTGTGTGTTGACAGCCATTATCCTGAGGAACATCGCACCTCACTCGACTGTTGAAGCCATTCTGACGGCACTCGCCCCTTACGCCAACCTCTCGCCTGGAAATATCCGCCTTATTAAAGACAAGCAGACCGGTCAGAACAGAGGCTTTGCTTTTGTCCAGCTGGCGTCTCCTTTGGTACCTTTAAACTGTCCTCATCCTACACAAATCTCTTTTGTTCTAAGGATCCTTTTATACACATAGAGATTCTTTTGAGGGTTATTCAGATAGGGTTTTTTTTTAGGAAGCGTCTCAGCTCTTGACCATCCTGCAGGGTTTACAGCCTCCTCTCAAACTGGATGGAAAGACCATCGGTGTCGACTACGCCAAAAGTGCTCGCAAGTACGTGTCTGCTGTCAGATGTCAGTCCATCACCTCGTGATGATGTTATTGTCATGTGTCATTAATGATTAATAATCAAGTATGTGTTTATAACACAACACAATCTTTATTTTGTTGTCAGGGACTTATTATTGCCAGATGGGAATCGTGTGAGTGCGTTTTCTGTGGCCAGTACGGCTATCGCAGCTGCTCAGTGGTCATCCAGTCAGGTACCGGCAGCTCTTTATAATCGTGTGTTAGTTTGAAGAATAATATCATCAGTTTAATGGACTGCGTTTTTATTTTGCAGCCGCAGCAGAGTGTCGAACCCGCGTCTGAATACGGTTATCTACAGGAAGGATACGTGCCGTTTTCACAGGTCAATTCACAGGTTTTAACCTCGGCACAAACGTTTGCATCGTTATGTTCTGTGTGTAAATGATTTGGCAATGCTGATTTTGCTGAGCTGGTGTCTTCTGATGTGTTTAGGAATATCAGGCATATTATCAGCAGCAGGCCGGTGCTGTGGATCCATCGCAGGCTAACGGTATACTCGGAGGTAACGTTTAATGTCAGAAAGGATTATTAAAAAAAACCCTTTTTAAACACACCTGCCATCCATTAGCTTGCATTGAAGTTTATTCTCCAGAATCAAAGATGAAATCAAAGCGTTTTTTCAAGGCTTATATTGATAAGCATCTGTGAGGTCTCAAATTCTCAGTTGTGTTCATGTTGTTGTTTTTTTAGCTGCTCCCGGAGTGAAAGTTCTCCCCAGCGCCGCCGGAGTCGTCATCTCTCAGAGCGCTCAGGTATATCAACCTCACATCATCGGCCAGCCGTCTGCTCAGGTGAGAGTTTGTTCATTCAGCTCATGTTGCCAGTGTAACTCTTATTTTAATAATCCGTGTCATTGTCAGGAATTACAGACCGTGCAGATTGAAGGCAAAGCTCAACCAATCACAGCCGCCGCCTCCACCATGTCCTCTTCAGCAACATCTACCTCCGATGAAGACCAAACCGGTGAGAACCCATCTCTAAATCCACGTTATCCAGTCAGATGACAGTACACCATATGTTGTTTCCTAATTATCTTATCGGTTGGTTTTTCCCAGCGGTCCCAGACACATCAACCTACCAGTATGATGAATCCTCTGGATATTATTACGACCCCAGCACCGGCCTGTACTATGACCCAAACACACACGTACGTTAAAGTTCTCGTCTTGTCTGAGTGCAAGTGAAATTGAGACGAACGAGTGAATTGAAAGATTGAATTGAATTTCGTTGTTGTTGTCTTTAGTACTACTACAACTCTCAGACGCAGCAGTATCTGTACTGGGACAGCGAGAAACAGACGTATGTGCCTGCGATGGACTCGTCTCAAAACACAGCCGGGTCCTCCGCTGCTCCTCTGAAAGAAAGCAAAGAGAAGAAAGACAAACCCAAGAGTAAAACTGCCCAGCAGGTGATACTCATATTAAACATACATCTAACATTTTCAGTCCTGCACCCACCCGTGCTATAAGTTGTGTGTGTGTGTGTCAGATTGCGAAGGACATGGAGCGTTGGGCCAAGAGTCTGAACAAACAGAAAGAGAACTTCAAGAGCAGCTTCCAGCCCATCAGTCATGAGGAAAGGAGAGAGGCGGCCGCTGCAGATGCCGGATTCAGTCTCTTTGAGAAGAAGGTATTCGTGAAAACACATTCTCTGTTGAACAGCATATAATAAACTCTTGTTCAGCACATGACACGTTTCTCTGTGGGACACGCATGCAGACAGGAGCCCTGGAGAGACTCGTAACGGAAGCCTCAAAAGCCACAGAAGAAGAGAGCTTTTCATCAAAGGTCATTATCAACAATATGCACATCGTCTGGATACAGTCAAACCTGCTTTCAGTCTGGTTAATTACTCTTGTTGTGATGATGCAGATGGGGTTGGTGGCAGCGTACAGCGGTGACAGTGAACCAGAAGAAGCGGCTGACGGAGATGATAAAGAAGATAAACTGACTGACTGGAAGAAGATGGCGTGTCTGCTGTGCAGGAGGCAGTTTCCTAATAAAGAGGGTCTGATCCGTCACCAGCAGCTCTCAGACCTGCACAAGGTGATTCTTTTACTTTTACTGGAGCTCAAGCATGTTTAATAACACATGGACACGGCTGTGAGGAGTAGAAAATTATTCTCGCTTCTCAGGGTCCACACACTATTACGGCTCATGAAAATGGAAAAATCTGCATTCGTATTTTGGTTTATAAATAAAACCTTTTTTGTTCAGCAAAACCTGGAGGTCTTGAGGAGATCCAAACTGAGTGAAGCTGAACTGGAGGAGTTGGAGAGGAAAGAAACGGAGGTGTGTATGTGTGAGATGAAATCTTCTTTCCAGAGAGTGTAAGTTACTGACATCGTTGATTTCTCTTTCTGTGCGTCATAAACAGATGAAATATAGAGACCGAGCAGCTGAGAGGAGAGAGAAGTACGGCATTCCTGAACCACCCGCCCCTAAAAAGAGAAAATTCACTCAGCCCGCGCCAGTAGTGTAAGATCATCTGCTTGTTTTCTCTTGATGTGTGGATCAGATGCTTTAAAACCATAACTATTGCTTCATATTCTGTGGGTGTTTCAATATCAGTTTATCCAGAACACCACAATATATCTTCATAATACGTTATGTTGTCATAAATCTGATTGCTGTTAAATCTTGCAGGAATTATGAGCAGCCCACTAAAGATGGACTGAACAGTGATAATATTGGTAATAAGATGCTTCAGGCCATGGGCTGGAAGGAAGGGAAAGGTCTGGGCAGAAATCAGCAGGGCATCACGGCACCTATCGAGGTAAAACTCTCATGTTATAACTGGGTTACATGGGTTTCCATGTCAGCAGATCAGTAAAGCATTGTATGTGTTTAAGCCGCCTGTATTTACGCTGCTGTAAGTGTTAGTATAGGTTGAGAAATAAATTCTGTGTGCACCTAATGACAGTCAGGATTGGCTTTGTACTTAACTGCCAACTACTTCATGTCATCGGATTTTGGAATTTTTTAATCTTTTATAATCTGATGATTCATAAGAAGTGAATGTTTGACATCAGTGTAAGAACAGGGAGTTTCCTAGCAGCAATTGTCGGGTGTGACAGAACATTGTAATCAAATAGCTGACATACTATTGACAGACTTTATTGTCTCTTTTTGTCTACAGGCTCAGTTACGAATGAAAGGAGCTGGTCTGGGCACTAAAGGGAGCAACTACACTCTCTCTGCTTCAGATACATACAAAGATGCTGTACGTAAAGCCATGTTTGCACGCTTCACAGAGATTGAATGAAGAGCAATCACCTGACGTGTTCTGGATCGTCTGAGGAGTGTCAGCTATTTATTTAGTTTTCTCTTGAAGATATGTGACATATGTACAAAGTCCTCTTGAAATGTGAAGAACATGCTTTTGATTTGAATTATCAATAGATTTTTTTTTTTCATAATACTTTGATCTCTGTTTCTGTAAAGTTTGTATAAAATAAAAAATCTCATTTTTGTACATAAGAAAATAAATGGGATAATAACCTTCTCTGAATTTTGGTGCTTCATTTTGTGTTTCACGACACTGAACAAACTAGTTTAGCTGTTAAACTGAAATCATTTAGCCTTTACAGCTAAACATATTCGTTTCAAGCTCGCAGGTGCCCTGATTGGTTTTGCTGTGTTTATTGATATTATTATTCAAAATAAATTGGATTTTTACATTTATTCATTTAGCAGATGCTTTTATCCAAAGCGACTTGCAAGTTACCAGTGGCACAGCTGGTAGACATGCTTGAAGTCATGAAACTGTAGAGCGGTAAAAATGATATCTGGTATAGGTTTCAGAAATACGAGTGGTCAAAAGTTCAATGAAGTGTTTTGCGTACATGTATGAAATGCAGCAGGCTTGTGTATCATCCCAAAACTCACAAAAAAAACCCCAAACTCAAACAGGAAATCAGATATACTCAATTTCCTCAGCAATTGTATTGCAGTTTTAGTCATTCCCAGTTGTCAGACTTAACCCAACACTTCCTAGAGCTTTAGTCAGATTAGCCATTAAAGAGGAACCAGCTGGCAACAGGAAATAACATGTTTTACAATGTTATGTACTCCTAGCAGCATCCTAAAATTTGCCAGGGAGTGTTAAACATACTAGTAACATGCTTAAAACATATTAGCAACACTAATTTATGTTATTAATGGCATGAAACAGGAAATTGTCCTAACTTAAACATGCAATGTCCAGTCTGCCCCCATCTTCACATGACCTGAAGACATCTACCATATATATGAAATACTGAATTATTTAATTATTTTAAGTACTGTTAATATAAATATGACAATCACATTCAGAAGTAAAACATGAGTGACTTTATTGTCTGTTCTGCACACCAGAGGGAGACATAAAACTACAAACACGTCCAACAATTAAGACAAAGAATTTACAACAAAACTAATTTAACAACAAATGTATAAATATGTCTCAAACTATAATGTGAAGACTGAGACACATTTATCTAGATGTTCAGTTGAGTTCAGAGAAGTTTTTACTGTGATACTACAAGAATGTTTCATTCATTCATTATTACCTGATGAATATGTTTTTGTCAAGCTTTGATGTTTCTGCTTCAATAATATTTTACTATGAATAATAAAGGCTGTTATTAATATTTCAGAACATTCTGGAACAATTATCCCTGAATTTATTATGGTAAAACTGTAGTACTCGTGAAGACTTTACAGCAGTTCTGCTATAGCTCTATGAGATAATAATGTTCTACACTGTATCTGCTGACTGTTGTATTTTCATATGTGAATAAGCAGCTTTATTTCTCATTGAAAATGAATTGCGTTTCAACACTCTGACAGACATTCTGATCTGAGATCAGGCGCTCGTGCCGCATGATGCGCAGCACATTAGCCGATCTCAGAGCTGTGCCTCGAGGTGGGCGTGTCCTGTGCGCTAGGGTCCCGCCCCGCGCTGTCGTCATCACAGCAGTTAGCTGGTGTGTTAGCGGCTAAGAGCTGATGTGTGATGAGAGGATGAGACAGCAAAGCTGCGAATGAAGCCATTTCAGCCCCATCAGCACCATCAGCACCATCAGTTTACTGAAGATCATCACAGGGACACGAGCGGGATTAGCGGTGAAGTCGATCATCATTCAGCGCATGTCATAAAGGTGATGTCGACTCTTTATAAACCGTTTTATAAACCGGCACCAGACGCGCGTGACACTAATTCATGCTCGTGCTTGTGTGTGTATATGAGAACTTATGATGATGCCGTCGGATACAGTTGGTCTTTGAAAAACTGAACAGTTAAGCAGTGCTAACAGGAACTAGCCGCAGTTAGCCTGCCGTCCAGCTGACATCACTGATGATAAGCAGCACCTGTCAAACGGTTTGTTTAATGCCCCGATGACGTCATAGCGGCAGGGTTCTCCTGACACGCCTCTCGCCTGTGTTTATTCTAGAGAGACCCCCGGCACCATGTCCCATCCGTCTGTGTTCGTCGGCCGCAGGGGCAGCGCGGCCGCAGACGAGCACCAGACATCGGCCGCGATGGCACACGTCACCCCGAGCGGCTCTTCGTCCCCGGACCTCATCATCCGCCGCACAGCCTCGGCGTCCAGAGCGCCGGCGCGCAGGTCAAAAAGAAGAGCGGCTTCCAGATCACCAGCGTCCTGCCCGCGCAGATCTCGGCCAGCGGCAACAACAGTATGGCGGACGACACCGAGAGTTACGACGACATGGACGAGTCCCACACCGAAGACCTGTCGTCCTCCGACATCCTGGACGTGTCGGTTTCTCGAGCTACGGACACGGGCATCCCCGAGAGGAGTTCCTCCGAGGAGACGCTCAACAGTTTGCACGGAGGCGAGACCCCTGGAGTCGTGTCGCCCAACGAACCCGTGATGCATCACGCTCAGCAGGGCTACATGGTGAACGGCGTCCATCATCATCATCATCGCTCACCATCACAAGAGCGCCCAGGGAAGATCCGCCCTGACCCCTGCGGCCCCGTCCGGCCCTGGGATGCCGGGGAAGGTCACGAGCGGGCGCTCGGTTCAAGCTGCTGTCGCGGAGGCGAGTCGCGTCGCGGTTTCAGCTCCCGACGCCACGGGGCCCGGACAGCCTCAATCGAGCGCGGCCTCCACGGCGTCTCGCTTCAGGGTTGTGAAACTCGATTCCAACTCGGAGCCGTTCCGAAAGGGACGCTGGACCTGTACCGAGTTTTACGAAAAAGACGCCCCACCTGCGGACGCGACGGCGGCTGCTGCTGCTGCTGCGCACAGAACTGTTGAGAACATCGTTCACTCGGAACACGAGACCACGAGCGGCAGTTCTTCTGGAAGTACCATCAGCGGTGGAGGAGACGTCCCACAGACTCACCCGCAAGATCCCGCCGCCGTCTCTTCCGTCACCCCCGAGACGGTTCCCGCCGTGGTGTCTTCTGACAGTGTCTCCTCTGGACCCGTCAGACCCCATCAGCAGGTGCAGAGCGGCTATCCCGGTAGTTCCAAACCCCCCGTGTCCGCCGGCCCGTGTTTGAAATACGCCCAGATTGGGACGAGCGTTCAGCCGCTTCAGATTCCTCCCGTCCAAAGCGCAGCGTCACCCAGAGCCGCTCCGGCGGCAGTTTCTCAGCCCGTCTCTCCGCGGCTGCAGGCCTCCATCAGCGTCCCCCCGGGCCAGCAGCACACCGGAGCACAGCTGTCATTATCCAGCGCTTCCGGTCTGCAGCAGGGAGGACGGGTTCTGCCGGCGGGCGTCTCTTACAGCGGCGTGACCGCGTCTCAGCTGGAGGACGCTCAGCGGCTGTTGTTGCAGCATCACCCGCTGCTGTCTCTGCCGCGTCTGGCCACCGGAGGAGATGCAGGTGCTGATGCTGCGTTTGCTGTAACGACCGGTGCAGATGAAGACAGGTGAGACACAGGGTTTAACACAATCTGTTCCTTACTCCAGACCTCTAGAGTCAAATTAAAAAAATAAATGTCAATGTATGTATTTTGATCAGCACAAGTTAAAAACTCTCATTCTCTTGACTACAGTAATGAACATCAGACAGTGTTAACATGATTTATCATTTACATTCCTAGTGAGAAAATCATTTTATTTCTGTTTTGAGTATTTTAGTTCTTGAATGACTCTTATGTGTTTGTGGTCAACCCGGTGTCTCTAAAAATCTCTCGGGGGAAAAAACGGAAACTCTCTCTCTCTGTGGTATGACTGCAGGGGTCAAAGGGCACTGTTACTCACTGGTCTGTCTGTTGCTATAGCGACACATGCGTCAGCAGATGATTGTTGATGGCTCTGTGACAGTATGTTGGGTCTGTTCTGATGCACTGGAATGTTCGTGGCATGCAGATATTTACATGTTCACACTGATTTCTGTACAGTGCTGAATGTAAAACCAGTGTCAGTGCTGTCAGTTATCAGTTGTGTTTACACTAATAATCATTCATTCAGATGTTGACTCATCAGTTCTGTTCTGATGTCCTGTAGATGACGCTGTATCTCAACAGCCTGCTGTGTGCGCGTGCGCGTGCGTGCGTGCGTGCGTATCATTTAAACACTGTCTGTCTATTGTTTGTTGTATTGATAATCTCAGAAGCTGCCAGAATGTTTGTCATTTTTTACCTGAAACCTTTTTTTACATTTATATATTTATATATATATATATAAGACATTTATAGTGTCTTTCTTTTGTGACCTTGTTTTCTTTTGTATCATTTACTATGTAGATGCCTGTAAAGCTCAGTGGACAGACATCACACACACACACTGTACTGGTTCAGTATTACTGATGCAGAAGTAATTTACTGTTTCTTTTGGCTGAATAAGGTTTGCATTGGTGAGGTGTTATAGATCTGTGCTGGGATTAGAGTCTGATATTGTTGTGCATTAAATGTCTTTGCTTTGTATGTTTAGTTTTTTATTCTGTATTTTTATAGCAGTGATTTTACTGCTTAACTCCACAGATCATGTAATCCTTTCATCATGTATATAACAGGTGAAGTGAACAGTCTTTATATTCTGAGGTCTGTATTCTTTTATTGTAGAAGTGGGATGTGTTGTTGTTTACTCATCCTCACCATACTCGAAGAACTGTAACTGTAGTAGTTCGAGTATGACGCTAGCAACACAAATGGGTTCGATACCAGGGATTACACATACTCAGATAATGTATAGTATAATGCACTGTATTGGATAAAAGCGCCTGTCAAAAGGCATAAACGTAAATGTTCTGCATGTTACTAATGCTGTATGTACAGTAGACACATGAAATCTCACATCAGGGTCATATGTTTCTCTGTGTGTGCTCATTCTCTCGTGCGTGAGCGTGTCATAGTCCTGTAAATGTGGAAGCTGGACTCGTGCTGATGAGATCTGCTCATCATGTCTTTCTGTGAATATAACAGAGAACTCTCTGCAGTTCATTTAGAAGTAATGACAAATAAATCCATGTTTTACTGGGGACTCATTTATGAGGACGGATCATGCGTATGGCATGTGATTGGTTGGCTGTTTTAATCACAGTTGTCTGTTTATGTAATAGTAGCAGGCTGGTCATGTGACTTGTGTGACATCACAACTCCCTCTCATTGGAAGTGTGTAGTGTGGTGAGCTGTTGTTTGTTGATGGTTGTTGTTGTGAGTGTGTAAGGGCTGGATTTCAGCTGCTTGAGGAATTTGTGGATTATTTCAATGATCTCTATGAGAAAACAGAGACTGTTCAAAGCCAAAACTTCTGACATGAAGACTCTCAATCTGCTCTTCTGGAATCTGGAGCAGCGTCACAGGTGAAACACGCAGTAAAACTCATCATCTGTGTGTGTGTGTGTGTGTGCGTGCGTGCGCATGTGTTTGTGTTGTGTTTGTGTGTGTGTGCGTGCGTGCGCATGTGTTTGTGTTGTGTTTGTGTGTGTGTGCGTGCGCATGTGTTTGTGTGTGTGTGCATGTGTTTGTGTGTGTGTGTGCGTGTGTGCGCGTGTTTGTGTGTGTGTGTGTGTACCGTTAGATCAGCGCTCTGTGTTTCTTTCAGTTGATCCTTCAGACGTTACACAAAAGATCATGTTGTGTTCATGTGTGATTACTTTACTACATACAGCACTTTACTTTAGTTTTAGAATTGTAATCATACTTTCTTTAAAGCTGCTTTGAAATGATACGTATCATGAAAAGCTCTATACAAATGAATGTGACTTGAGTTGTTTTTACAGATCAGCTGCTGTTTAAGTTTAATAACATATTAAATAAGTAAAGTAACAAGTAGCAATCATTTGAAATTGTAAGACCATTTCCTAATGTTTTTTCGTCTGTATATTGACCGTATTGAAAGCTTTACTCAGACATTTACATGCAGACAAACACATGTTTGCAAAAATGACTGCACCTACAAAACCTTCAGTCTATGTGTGTTGTGGTAATAATAATTAATCATCATAATTGTCGAGAACAGACTGTAGGACATGTTGTGTAATGGTTTCACAGCAGTGTTTTTAACCCCAGACAGTGAGTAGTGTGGAATTACTAACAATAGCACATTACCATTGAAAAACATTCATGTGTCTGTGTGGCGTGTACATCATCAGATCTGAGTCACTGAATGCTGAATGTGAAAAATCATCTAAACAAATTTAACATTTTACATTACATTTACATTTAGGCATTTAGCTGATGCTTTTATCCACAAATATTAGGAGACAATGAAGAGTTGCTTTAGTAATATTCAAACACATCATCAGTCAAATGAAAGAAACAAACCTTCATTGAAGTGTTAGAACTGAACATTGGAGAAACGTTTCTCCTGATGTGTATAAAAGGGAAATGTTTGATCAGAGACGTGATTGTTGTTTAATGCAGTTTCTGCTCAAACTACATGTCTGTTTATTCGTTTTCATAGGTATATTCATCATGATGGTGAAAGTTGTGTTATATATATATATTTTATCTGCAAAGTTTTTGCAGCAGCCTGAAAACATTTAATGTTTTAACAATTAATTTAATCTTATTGTTGATGAACTTTGCATTTCACACATTTCTTAATACCGAATTTATAGTGAAGTGTTAAAGTAATTTTGAGAGATTATTTTTTAATTATAGTGATAATGTTTTGCAGCAGTGAGACTGACCGACAGGTGACGCTCTTCTACTACATAAACACACACTCACACATATAGGGACGAAGCGTGTTTCTCTCTCTCTCTCTCCTGCTGTGTTATTATTATTATTATTATTATTATAAATTATAAATAAGAGCTTTAAGATGATCTTGAAGCTTTAGATCTTGCCAGTGTTTTGTGTTGTTGAATATTCCGTTTCACGTCAGCTGCAGTGATGGGCGGGGCGTCCTGCAATCTCAGCCAATGGCGTGCCTGCGTGCGCTGAGCTCATGTTATGCGTCTGCGGCAGATCGTCTTTGTGTCGCTGCATCTGCAATGTGATCGTTCATATCATCATCATCTGCATGCTTTTATTTTGGTACATTGATTTGCGTTGTCGTATGGACGGTCGGTGTTGTAGAGATGGATGTGGGTGTTTATCATCTGCTGTCGTCAGTGTTGAGCTCGAGCCCTGTCACACTCGATCAAAGGTGAAAGAAACATCATCATCATCATCATCATCATCATAACACATCAAACACATGATTATTTCATCTCTTTCACTGTTGATCTGATCGATTACCTCCATTGCAGTTTCGGTTTTAATCGTTTGCGGTTATTTGATGTTATGCAACATCATCCGAGCGGAATGAACGAATGAGTGGAAATGAATCGAGTGTAATCGTGTAATTTCTCTCTCTCTCTCTCTCTCTCTCTCTTTACAGCTCGTCAGGAGCCAGTGTTGTTGCCATCGATAACAAGATCGAGCAAGCCATGGTGAGTTTATCTCTGTACCCCATCATCATCACCATCATCACCATCATCATCACCATCATCATCATCATCATCATCATCATCACCATCATCATCATGATGTGTTACATGAGCAGATGTGATGCTGACAGACTCCTGATATCTTCATCTTTATTCATGAAAACTGATGATCATGTAACCTGTATTAGTTCTCATGATTCATATTTACATTTGAATTAAAATCATTTGTTTATGATTTATATCGTGCAGTTGTCCACAGTATCATCGTACAGTATCAGTTGTCTCTCCGTGAGCGCTTATATGATCTATTATTTGTTGATGAAATCTTATTCTGTGGTGATGATGATGTTTTCTTCAGTTTGTTATTTGTGTGTATTGGTGTGTACATTTCAAAGCTTTCATTAGCTTGTGTCTGTTGTTGCCAGGCAAACACATGATGATGCTCTTTATTAATGATCAGCTCCACCTGCTGCATGAAGAACATTCTGTTCCTTCAGTTTATATGTAACACAATCATGTGTGTGCGTATAACTCATATAGATTCATCATTTATACACGTTTAGCAGTTTATTGTGTCTCTTCAGTGTATGTTCTTCATCCATTGTATACATGTGTTGTAATCCAAACAGATCAGAGAAATGATGGGTCGTGTTGTCATCTTTTCTTCCCTCACAATAATATTTGATTTGTCTTCAGGATCTTGTGAAGAGTCACCTGATGTATGCGGTGCGGGAGGAGGTGGAGGTTTTGAAGGAGCAGATTAAGGAGCTGATTGAGAGGAACTCGCAGCTGGAGCAGGAGAACACGCTCCTGAAGAATCTGGCCAGTCCCGAGCAGCTCGCACAGTTTCAGGCGCAGGTTCAGTCCGGCTCTCCCACCGCCGGACCCCCGCCGACTCTCCCGTCAAACCAGGGTCCCGGTCCCATTGCGTAACCGTACGGCGGTCTAACCGATGCTGTGAACAGACTACAGAGTGTACGTGACACATTTCTGACACGCTCGGAGCTCCGCTGAGCTTCACCTGCCTCGGACAATCGATACTGACACAACTGCCGCTGGTGGACTCAAACCAGGGTGAGAATCATGTGACTTCTGAGCCTGGCCAATCACACACCGCATGCACAACTAAACATGTGATGTCAGTATTATAAGGGAGCGGTGATGTTAAGTCATGCTGTTGTTGCCACATTCTTTTTTATAATGTTTTCAGAACATCTGTTGATTTCATTTGTTTTTATAGTATATTTGTTCGTTTTTCTCCATCAGCCATTTTGTGTTAAAAACAAGCACTTTGTTGAGAAGAATTCTTTCACATCAGTACTGTATTTGTGAGCTGATAGTTAACAGTTATTATTTATGTCACGGTGTTGATGGAGGAATATTATGTAAATGATGAAGCTGATTCGAGAGCCTCACTGAAGGCTCTTAACATTTATATTTTCTGTTTTATTTCTGTGTAAATGTGGACTGTGAAATGCATTTCTATGAAGAGCCAAAACGTACAGAAACTCGACACAGTTCTCTTTCTATATTACATTATTTGAATGAGACTTTTATCATTGGACAGGCTTACAGTCTGTCACGCGTACACACACATCATCACAGCTTCAGTCTGTTTGTAGTAATAACTCAATGGCTTCTGCATGTTTCCTTAAAAATCACACAGTTGCAACAGTTGCACATTGACTTTAATAAATGTAAAGAACATGTCAACAGTCTCGTGCTGTGTTTTTACTGTCAGAGTTTAACCTAAACTGTTGGTGGTTATCCAGGTTAATGTCGTCTGCTAAGTTAAGATGTGCTTTACACTATATATATGTGCTTATTTAAGCTCTGATTGATCCAGTCGACAAATCTCGTGTGTGTTAAAGATACACTTGTGTGTGTTTGTGTATGTATTATGATTCACATTGTGTTGACCAATCAACATCCAGAACTGTACTCATATCTTCTATAATAGATTTATTAAATACAACATTTCTGAAATATTTCAAACATGAATAATAATGTACAATAATTAATGTAATTGATTAAATAGATCATAAATATATGAATCTGTGATTTCTTTAGATGTTCAGTGTGAACAAACAATCCATTAACATCTGCATTTCACTGCATAATTGATGTTGAATAATTATTGATTTATGTTAAGTTCAGCCCCGAGTTTAATTGCACAATACAAGTTCACCTGCACCAATTCTAAACCCAATCTTCTTTCACAATAACTTCTATTATATTACAGGAGAAATGATGACTAAACCTAAACGCAGATGTTCCTTCAGTCTAGTAAGTGTTTTGACCTCTGAAAAATACAAAAAAAAACTATTTACTGTTTCTAAGTATTTCCTTTGTTTAAACACAGGAGTCCTCTGTTTGTTTTCTGCCGTTTATTGAAGTGAACAATCTACATGAACTACATAAATATCCACATTAAATGACCATTGGCTTACAGCTTTGCATGAACAAAAGTTTCCTTGAGGCCGACAGTAATGATGAATATATTTTAGATCTGTTGAGTTATAGTCATCTGGCTCTTCAGATCCTCCAGCTCTTTCTCCATGTGTGTAATATCAGCACACATCTGTCTGTGTTTGACCTGAACCTTCTTTAGCTGACAGTGAAGACGTTTCATAATGGCGTCACACCTGCGATTCTCAATCTGAGATGAGAAACAGAAGTCATTTCAGACATTCTCAAGCTTCACACTGGGCTTTTACTCTATTTACCTGAATGTCTTTCCTCAGCTGTGCGTGAGACTCTTGTTCTCTCTTTAGATGAGCTTTTCTTGATCTCACAGTTTGTCTGCTGTTATGAAGATTTGTCTTAAGAATATCAATTTCCTTCTGAAAAGAATCAAATAAACATGTGACCACCAGCGTTTAACATGATAATAACTGCAGGAGAGTTTAAAGATTACAATAGTGTGTGTAATATACACGTGTGTGTGTGTGTGTGTTTGCACTCACTTGTGCCTGATATACAGTTTGGCTTTCTGGATTGTGTAAATCCTCTTTGAGATCTTGAAGTGTGTTTGTGAGCTCTTTATAGACGTGTGTCTGACTCTCCTCCACACACACGGCTTCTGTAAACATCTTTGTTTTGCTCTGGTACCGTCTGTATTTCGCCAGTAAAGAGTGAGTGTTGTCTAACTGCTCCTCTATGGAATTTTGTATTTCCAGGTTTTCCAGAAAAATTGTGTGTGTTTGTGTTCCCAGACTGATGATGTTGTTTTGAATCTGCTCAATATCACACAACAGAGCGCTGATGTTTCTCTCCTTCATCTTAAGATCACCAAACACACACCTGCATCTCTCATCCAGCTCTGACAGAGAAACCTGATGAGAAAACATCATTTACCACCACTTTAACATCTCTACAACTGTGTGTGTGTGTGTGTGTGTGTTGTTCAGACCTGCAGTGTGTGTGTAGTGTGTGTGTGTTGTTCAGACCTGCAGTGTGTGTGTAGTGTGTGTGTGTTGTTCAGACCTGCAGTGTGTGTAGTGTGTGTGTGTTGTTCAGACCTGCAGTGTGTGTGTAGTGTGTGTGTTGTTCAGACCTGCAGTGTGTGTGTAGTGTGTGTGTTGTTCAGACCTGCAGTGTGTGTGTGTGTGTGTGTTGTTCAGACCTGCAGTGTGTGTGTAGTGTGTGTGTGTGTGTGTTGTTCAGACCTGCAGTGTGTGTGTTGTGTGTGTGTGTGTGTGTTGTTCAGACCTGCAGTGTGTGTGTAGTGTGTGTGTGTGTGTGTGTGTGTGTTGTTCAGACCTGCAGTGTGTGTGTAGTGTGTGTGTGTGTGTTGTTCAGACCTGCAGTGTGTGTGTAGTGTGTGTGTTGTTCAGACCTGCAGTGTGTGTGTAGTGTGTGTGTGTGTGTGTGTGTGTTGTTCAGACCTGCAGTGTGTAGTGTGTGTGTTGTTCAGACCTGCAGTGTGTGTGTGTGTGTGTGTGTGTGTAGTGTGTGTTGTTCAGACCTGCAGTGTGTGTGTAGTGTGTGTGTGTGTGTAGTGTGTGTGTGTGTGTAGTGTGTGTAGTGTGTGTTGTTCAGACCTGCAGTGTGTGTAGTGTGTGTTGTTCAGACCTGCAGTGTGTGTGTGTGTGTGTGTGTGTGTAGTGTGTGTTGTTCAGACCTGCAGTGTGTGTGTAGTGTGTGTGTGTGTGTGTGTAGTGTGTGTGTGTGTGTGTGTGTGTGTGTGTGTGTGTGTGTTCAGACCTGCAGTGTGTGTAGTGTGTGTTGTTCAGACCTGCAGTGTGTGTAGTGTGTGTTGTTCAGACCTGCAGTGTGTGTAGTGTGTGTTGTTCAGACCTGCAGTGTGTGTAGTGTGTGTTGTTCAGACCTGCAGTGTGTGTAGTGTGTGTTGTTTGTGGGTCAGCTCTTGGGCTTGTGATGACCCCTGCTGGATGGCATCCTGTAGTGTCTCACACAGAGGAAACTTCTGCTCTCTGACCCAAAACAAAACACGATTTAAAGTTTTCATCATGTTACACAAAGCTCTTAATAGATGTTGATATCTGTCAGAAGTAAATATCACTTTAGACTGAATGAGAAATTCTACAGCAGATGATACAGTATATGTGATCTAACACAGATTATAGCTTTAACAATTCTTTTATTACAGCAGAATCTTTCAAAGACAATCTACAATATCACTCAAGTCTCTGTATAATCTGCTCTTTCAGTAAGTGTAGTATTATTTTCTGTTTTAAGAGGATTCTGAAAGCACTGACGTGTTTTATTAGTTTCTGATGATAATTTCTCTAATCTTCATTGATTTATATTGATGCTTGAACACAAACTCATCTAAATCATCTGAACTGAATTCAGCTCAACACAAAACCTACTAACCAGCTAGTTATTAAACCGTTCAAGCGCTCATAGATGCCTCGTGTGTTTCTAAACACATGAACACACAAAATATTATTTCATAAACACAGTTAATCAATTTTACCTGTCAGACATCATTACAGCAATAAAACACAGTGAGCATGCGCGAGGGCGCGCCTGTCCGTACACGCGCATACGAGCACTCGTGCGTGTATTTTATTTCAATATTGTTTAATAATATTATTACACTCATCAAAACTATAACACAGAGGAAACTTTGAGAATTATGTACTTGTGTCCAACAATTGCTGGCAGAGGTCACAATTCAGAGTCTCTCACGGTTTCATGTGTATAAACTACACAACCCAGAAATCCCCGCGCGTCCACTGCGTCACTTCCTGTGAGGCACATCACTGACATGCAGCTGCGTGTATTTACCAAACTACACAACTGCAGTCGCTTGTAATATTATTTTGAGTATTAATAAAAAACAAAAGTTATTATTTGTTATGACACATTAAGGTCATAGGTCGATTTGTGTACTGTCTGTGCCCGCGTGAACTCAAACACGCACGCGCGTCCGCTTTTCATTGACCTTTAGAATTAACGAACAGTAAACAAATCATGTTTATCATTATAATCGCGATGAATGTTTTACTCTAAACTATTGGTTCGCTTCTACTAAATACCCAGTGATTGAGTTTAAACAGAAAACCAGCTAATATCACGAGCATCTCGTTGGGTTTGATGGCGTGGGTTCTGCGCAGATTCGTGTCGTTTCCGACTGTCAGAAGATGTAAATCTAGTAAATGTGATGATATTCTGAAACACGATGCAGTTCAGAAACACATTAAACGTGTGTTTGATGATTATAAATGCATTTTGAGTCGTTTAGAGCTCGAACAGACGAGTGAACCTGAACGCAGAGCTTTTAACCAGAAACTGGTTAGACTGTCGAGGATAGTTAACACGTTTAACAGAACTCAACTAGCTACGAGAGATGAGACGGACATACAGACACTCATTGACAGTAAGACTCTATTTCATCCTTCACATCATCAGATACTGTAATGAAAGTTAAAGTGTTGTGTTGTGTTTCAGGCAGCAGTGCAGAAGATCACCAGATGATTTCACTGTTAAGAGAGGAGCAGAGAGACATCAGCAGCAGATTACACCAGCTGAAGAACCAGGTCTGCACACAAACACATGTACACATCAAACTGGCTTTAGTGTGTTTGTAATAACGTGTCCATGTTAGAAGAGGTAAAGACTGAGTGTTGATGTTTCAGCTGATTCAGACTCTGATTCCCGCTGATGATCATGACAACAGAAACGTCATTCTGGAGGTGGCCGCTGGGAGAACCACTGGGGGTTTGTGACGCTTTCATTCACAAGTCAAAGAGTTTCTTTGTGTTAGTAACACGACAATATCTATAAAAGATCTGTTTTTCTGCAGGAGACATCTGTCAGCAGTTCACCAGAGAAATACTCGATATGTATCAGGGGTTTGCCAACTACAACAACTGGGACTTTTCCATTTTCAATTATACCGCAGCAGATTATGGTGAACTATTTCTATGATCAATATGCTTTCTTGAGCTGCGAGTATGTGATGTGTGACGTGTTTCAGGTGGTCTTCATCACGCGGCCGTCAGGGTTTCGGGGGACGGCGTGTACCGCTGGCTGAAGTTTGAGGGCGGCACACACCGAGTTCAGAGGATTCCTGAAGTCGGCCTGTCGTCTCGCATGCAGCGTATTCACACGGGAACCGTGACGGTTATAGTCCTTCTGCAGCCGGATGATGTGAGTGAACATGACTGAAAGTTTCAGTTCTTTGATGTTTGTGATTCATAGTTTGATTTGATTCGCTGATAAACACATTAAGAGATTACTGCTTGAACAGATTCACGTGTTAATCCATCCTTCATGTATGCACAGGTTGACATTCACATCGAGTCAAAAGATGTGCGAATAGACACGTTTAGATCCAGAGGAGCAGGCGGTCAGAGCGTGAACACGACTGACAGCGCTGTGAGAATAGTTCACCTGCCCACAGGTAAGAACCACACAACATGATGATTCTGTTTCTTTATCGAACAGTGTCGTGGTTGTCGTTCTGTTTCAGGGACTGTGGCTGAATGTCAGCAGTTTCGCTCTCAGTTAAAGAATCGTGACGCGGCCGCGCGTGTCCTCCGCGCGCGTCTCTATCAGAACAGCGTGGGACAGCAGAGAGAGCAGTCGCACACGTCACGAAAACAACAGGTCAACAAATAACACATCCACTTGTTATGATGTGCTTTCTTTCCTTCGTAAGGTGAAACGTGTTTGTTTGCATCACAGGTGGGCTCTCGATCACAGTCAGAGAGAATTCGTACGTATAACTTCAGTCAGGACCGCGTGACGGATCACAGGATCGGCTGTGCGTGACGCGTGACGTCAAGGTAACCCCATCTGACGCAGCCGACGTGTTGTGAACGTGTAAAGGGTTTGATACAGCGCGTGTTGTGTCATTGACAGGAGTTCATGAGAGGAGGTGAACATCTGGAGAAGATGATCAGACTCCTGCAAGAACACAGAGACAGAGAAACTCTCTTTCATCTGCTGCAGAACGACACTGATCCAGAGTCAGAGGGGAAAACATAGGAATAAAACTGGGATCTGGGATCGAATTTGATCAAACTGCAGACGTGTTATAAACTGACTGAACATCAGATTCACAGAAGGTTCATGTTCTTCTTGTGTTTTAGACACGTCTGTGAAGTCAAACACCCCATATAAATACATAATAACTCAAACTATACCATCTGTTTGTGCTGTCATTCCTTCATGAGATATAACAATAAAGTTTTTAAGACCTGTGACGTCACCCTCCACCCCATGTCGCCTAAATCGCTCCAAACAGGTGTTGATCGTTTGTGTTGATCGTTTGTGTTGATCGTTTGTGTTGATCGTTTGTGCGAGACTTTGATGTCTTGAGCTGATCGATCTGCGCAGTGAAACACATCTGATGAGTTTCTTTCCTCCCGAAAACCTTCTTGTTTGATCTCCTGAAGTCACCGCGTTTGTTTCACGGGCACAAATCGAGCACGAGCACGTGAGGTGGAGAGTGACAGGTTAGTGTTTTGTTATAGTTAAGAAAAGATCATCGTAACCGGGTTTCTTTTAAGAGCACAAACGAACGCCGCTGATCTGATGCGATTTGGACTACATGGGGTGAAGAGTGACGTCACGCATCCCAAAAAATAATGCCTAATATTTCCAAATCCAAAACAGCACAAATGTTCGTTTTTGCGGCACAAACAGATGGTATAGTTTGAGTTACTATTTATTTATATGGGGTGTTTGACTTCATAAGATAATTCACGTTTTCCCTTTTCAAAAGTCAAATGTCTTCATGTTATTATTTGTTCTTTGTCTTTTGCTGTTAATAAACCTTGTCATATATCATTATGATAACATCACAGAGTCACCCTGTTCTTTATATACTGACCTTAATATCAGTTGTTAACATTTATATTTATGCCTTTGACTGACACTTTCTAAACACTATCTAGTGTGCCGCTCACTCCCTTAGAATATAACACAATCCAACTGCTGGGCGTAAACAGAGAATATCAACACGCACAGACATCCACATATCAGACACAAACAGAAGTGTTCTCTAAACTATCTTCTGTAACAGGCTGTTCATTTATTTTTCTTAATGTTGACTTGTCACCTTAACCGTTTAGTGTTAAAGAATTATTCATACTGGGCAGCTGTGAAATGACCCATAATTTTTGTGATCTGAAGTGAGTTTTTCATAAATGTCCTGTTTTTTGTAAAGCTGTTTTGTCCCAAAGTTAGATAACAATGCAAAATGTTAAAAGCACTATAGAAATGTGACCATGTCTGTGAAAACCCAGCCAAAGTCTTTATTTTCTGCAACCCAAAATCCTGTTTTCCACATAATGTAAAGAACCTTCTGTGAAAATATAATATGTGAAATGATAGTCATTGACGCTTGTTATTATATAATTGGATTTAGCCCAGGTTTCACACACACATTTATTTCTTCAGCATCATCTATGAACTCTTCACCAGGTCAATATCTGAAATATAACTAATTGAAATGAAATGAGTGATCAGAAGAATTTAATCTGAAGAATATTTTAGTGTGATCATGTGATATTATATAATTGACCTGTTTAATGTCATTTACATACATTATATGAGATTTGTTTATATAAAACACATTCATGTGTGATCTGAGGTGCACAGAAAAACAAACAAACACGTAAATAAATGTTTAATTCATCTATGGCTTTAATTCTTAATGCCAACAATAAAAAAATCCTAAAACACAACACATCTTCACAAACCAGACAAACAGTTATTTAAACAATTGAAAAAAAATAATTCAGAAAAAATGAAAAAAGGTTTTTATATATTAAAAACCTGACAACAATGTGTAAAACCAACACATTATTTAGAGAAAAACATACAAGAGAAATATGCAGCTCTTTACTGTCACACAAATATGAATATAATCAATCACTGTGTGTTTATTCATCTTGTGCTCTCTGTCGAAGACTCCGGGACTTTCCGTTTTCAGTCTTTCTCTTTTTAAATGTGGTTCCAGCGTCACATTCGTCATCACCTAGTGATGTGATGGTTCTCTCTTTAAATCTGGCTTTGGGTTCAGGTGGAAGGTTAGATGCAGACGGCGCAGCGTCTGCAGTCTCTGTATGCGGCAGCTGTAAATCCACATTCACACTGCAGACCAGAAGAGAGAAACATCAGTACAAACCACAAAACCGCTCATGAGTAGCAATAGCAAACAATACATTGTATGGGTCGAAATAATCAATTTTTCTTTAATGCCAAAGATTATGTTCCATGAAGATATTTTGTACATTTCCTATCTTAAATATATAAAAACTTATTTTTGTAAAAGAATGCAGAACTAAGGACTTTATTTGGACAATATTTTGATTTTTTGTACCCTCAGATTCTAGATTTTCTAGTTTTATCTTGCCCAAATATTGACCTATCCTAACAAACCATACATCAGATTTAAAATGAATTCTCAGTTTTTAAAATATTGACACTTATGACTGGTTTTGTGGTCCAGGGTCACATTTGTGCTGATGATATTATGTAGTTTTATGTAGATATTATGGTATTATGTAGTAAATAGTACTCAAAAAAAATCACTCTGCGTCCAATAGCTTTGACTATATTCTTAATCTGACACGGCCACTGCTTCATAATCCCGCTGGATAAATGATGTGCTTACTAGGGATCGTCCTCCATCTGAATTTGTTCCCAGGCTCCGTATGGATTCATCCGTCTGGGTTTCTTTGCTGGAATCACGTCGTCTTTGATCGCAGGAAAAGTTTCAGAAACACACTTGTCCGTCTCTTTCTCCTCCTCCTCCTCCTTTCCTTCTCCATCACTGCTCTTCTGTTCTCCATCACCACCATCTGACGTTTGACTCTGCTCTTCCTTTTGTTTCTGCGAAAAAAAAATCACATTTAATATCCGTTGCGTGTGTCTTTCTCCAGACGTTCTGCGTCTCACCCTAAAGCTGATCTTTGGGACTTTGGTTTGCTTGCTTTTAGCTGGTTCTTCTTGTGTTGTTTCTTGAGGAGGATCAGAGGAATCTTCAGATCCAGAGAGAGCTTCAGGCCGCGGAGGAGCGGCTTCCTCCCGCGTCTCCTCTTGAGGAGATCTGTTCTGCTGCTCGAGGTCGTCGGGTTGCTTCCAGCTGGATTCTTTTCAGAACAGCACAGAGTTTTATTCAGTTGTGTGTGTTTGTGTGATGCAGACGTGTTGTATTTTACATCAGTGAAGACTCACCGCCCGTCTCTGCGTTGTAGTAGTATGTGTATCCATCAGGGCTCACGGCTTCCATCCACACGCCACCCGAGGAACCCTGCGGAAAACACGCATCACGTGCTCGACTGCATTCGAACGACAGATTCGGAGCAAAAGTGTTAATCAGTTTACCTGTGTCTGTCCTGTGACTGATGAACTTTCACCCTGAAACACTTCTGGTTTCTCCCACTGAGACTCTGACATCAACAACATACAATCACATGAGTAAAGTTTAAATCCTGAGATCTCTCAGGTCTGTGTCTGTGTGTGTTTTACCTCCCGTGATGGTGTTGTAATAATATATTTGTCCATCATCTGTGCTTCCCTCGAGCCAAACATCTGAAACATCTGCTTGATCATTTCTGCTCTCTTTCACCTCAGCTTTAACTGGACGTCGTTTGGGTTTGGGTTTAGGTTTAGGTTTAGGTTTGCTCTGTGCTTTAGCAGGTTTAGCAGGAGCTGGTGAAGCAGATAAACTTTCACCTGTACAGAAACATCAACAAGCTGTTTATGAGAAAATCCCACAGAGAATTAATATCGCTAATGTACATTTTATGAAAGATTTTCGATAATAACATTTATTCAATTCCAACGTTTCCCGTTTTTTCCCTGATTTTCTGTTTCATGTCTTTACAGTTTGTTCTACATTGTGTTTTCTGTAATGCTGCTTTGCAGAAATGAAAAATCGTAAAACACTACAAAACAATTGTATGTCTTGTGTATTATCTATGACCTCTGCACTAATTCAACGTCTGAAATAGAAATGACTAGACTCATGAAACAGATATAAACAGAAACTTTTCCTCTAAATAACATTTCAGCGTGATCATGTGATATTATACCTGATTGACCGGAGAGTCTCTTCAGATCTTGCTCATATGCTTTCAGAGCCGCTTCTTCCATCGCTGCAAACTCTTTTGACATCTTTTTCTCCTGTTTGGCCTTTGCGATGCTTTTCTTCTTAATCTGCCGTGCAACATTGACAGATATACACACAGAGGAGTGACACATGATCACACACACACACACACACTCTTATCATCACACACATGCAGAAGCAGAACAGCAGCCAATATTCTGTTTATTGACACATAAAGTTTAAAAACAGAAAATACACATGATTTCACAACAGATAGATAACATACACAGTGTTATAGTGTTGTCACACAGCTTCATTAAAATGTTTGCTGTGTTTTAGTGAATGTTTAAATAGTGTTTGTTACATGTGGTCATGTGTGTGTGATCCAGTGACGCACACAAGTGTACGAAATCATACTAGATGATAGTGTGCACACTACACGATTAGTGAAGGAGACTTTGCACTTGTGTTTCAGTTTCTTTTACCTCCTCAATTTTAGCGGCGACATTTTCTTTGTGATTTTTTCCTCTCTCGTGAAAATCGATGCTCTGCGTGAAAGACACACACAAAAAACAGAAATCACGTGTGACTTTCTTCACATATGATTAAATGTGATCAAACACGAGCTGTATTTATATGATGATGATAAAGAGACTCACGGGTTTATTATCTGCGATCCAGCACTTACAGTATTGACAGAACTTCCGCGGCTGTGACTTCCAATAATCTGCCCTTCATTACACACAACAAATACACACACAGTTTACATATACACAATAACACACTGAGGACAGCACGTGTGTGTGTGTGTGTGTTACAGCTGAAGAGACGCTTGTGTTAGTGATGCTGATACTTACATAATGATTTTTATAATCGATGATAACTTTAACCTCCTGCACTTAAAAGTGATCAAATGTTCATTCCACATCACTCGTGTCCCTTCAATATGACGTCACGAGCTGCGCGACAGGCTTACACATCATCCTCATATAAAAGTGTAAGAGACTGTTCAGAATATTCAACACACGTGTCTAATGACACATAACAACACCGGAAGTCATTTTATTATTAATCTGTTAGATGAACTGATCGTGTTTAGCGTGTTTAGTGCTTTAGTGAGAGCAGATCATCACATCATCACATCTCCCATATGGTCTAGCGGTTAGGATTCCTGGTTTTCACCCAGGCGGCCCGGGTTCGACTCCCGGTATGGGAAGAGTTTCTTTTTATTTATTGACTGATAGATGAAGAGGAATTTCACTTTCTTTACCGTTTGCTATTAGCTACAATTTAAAGTGTCTATTTACGTTTATATATATATATATATATGAGTTGAGTGGTGGCAAACTTTAATGAGGAGAAAATAATATTTCTTTATAATAAAACAAAACACTTTCTGATTTACAATAGACCAAATACATAATTAAACAAAACAACTGTATTGATCCTTGAGACCAATAAATCTTGATCATCTGGTCTTATAAGAAACTCAAATATATAAGATTTCCTTTAGATAAACAAGTCTGTTTAGCCTAATATTAATCTTTACACAGAAAAGCAGGAAATTATTTCCTTAATATGATATTAGAGTGAGAGAAAGTGAGTCAACAAGCAGCAGATGGTGATTATGATTATTAGTTTAAGATTTCATTTCAATCTTAAATGAACATTACACAGTGTCATTACAAACAAAACTTTATTTTGACTGTAAATACTTACACACCCATTAAAACATCAGCAATAAAGAAATTTCAAGAAGAAAATCGATGTTAGATTTACAGAAACAATGTGTAAACACGTATAACACTCTCTTAAATATCTTTACCATGAAAATAAAACAACTTACATATAAATAAACGGAATACGCTACACATGTGGCCTTATTCCATAAATAAAACAAAACAGTGAAAGTGTAACACCAATATATTAAGAACAATCAAACACATCAGCTTAATAAAATACTTTTACAACCAGTGCAGTAACTGATGCATACATGAAAGTTAAAAAACATATTACTAAACATATTACATATTACTGATATAAACATATTTACATTTGAAGTATTATTATTTACAAGTAAATAGTTGGAAATAGAAGTGGAAATTTGGTGAAAATATTTAAATCAAAACTTTAAATGATATTCCAACTTGTCATCATATAAATCATTTCAATCGTTTCAGCAGCATAGAGGCATTTTATGCCTAAATCAATCACAGATTTCCTCTCGAGTATATGACAGATGTACTGTTTCTCATGAATGATGGGCAGATGATTGTTTTGCATACAGTTCTGATAAATCACTGTACTAACATCATCTCAAGAACACTTGGTGAGAAAGCGAGCAGCCCTAACCAGCAGGGCTGGAATAAACCTGTCCAGATCCAAACTAATAACATCCATCACGCCAGCTTCCATCACGCAGAGCGCTCAGTGGCATCAAAGTCTTTGGTGGCGTCAGCAAACTGTAGTGAGAACATGCCAGAGGTCACAATCAGAATATAAGACAATGAAAATTATTCTTTTAATCATTCTTTTTATGTATGTGATTTTGATGTGTGTCATGTAATCTTGTGTGGTTGTTGGTTGTTTTGACGGATGGAGAGTGGGTGAGTGACGTCATTATGGCTCACACCTGTGTGTGGAGCTGATGCGGGCAGATTGAAGCAGTTTTCCTTCCTCGCGTTGTGTTTTTGTCCTGTTTTCCTCATTTAATTTTACTTTAATAAATGTCTTGTTATTTAGCATGTTCCAACGTGTTATCTCCTTCTTTGTCGCCGTGACAAATGTGGGCTCGTCCTTTAGTTTGTGAAAATCCTGTTTTTTTTTCTCGACATGATTTGGAAGCGTTTGGTTTGGTTTGGTTTGGGGTTATTTTGTGAGGAAATTCGTCATGTTGACTAACCGAAGGTAAAAGCGGAAGAGGGATTGTTTAGTGAAGCGCGGCGTGTTTGGGCTGTTTTGAAGCGAATACGCGTTGGATTATTTCTGGTTTGTTTCAAGGACGGAATGCGTCTGTGTCTCTGTGCGGGCTGAAGGTAAGTGACTTTATCAGTTCTACTGTGGGAGGATTAATAATGTATCATGTGTGTTCTCTTGTTCCTTCTGGAACGAGCGGAATAAAGTTTATTTTAGTTTGGAGAGCAGTTCTCTCGGGAGCAGATGTGTGCTATACAGCGGGAGCGGGTGGTTAAATACTCCTCAGCAGTAACCTGACGAACATTAGGCATGAGTTAGTTAGTTAGTTAGTTAGTGTTTATATAGATAGGGAAAGGGAACTTGTTTTCCTCCTGCTGGGGTTTGTAAAACACTTGTATCATATTTAAGGTGGAAACATGTCTAATCTAGTTGAAGAAGATTTCATTAGTTCTCCTTCTGAGGCTGTGATTGATTCATGTACAAAAGATCAATTATTTAAAATTGCGGATCATTATGGAATTGAAATTGGAGAGCGGAGAGTAAAAGATGGTACAGTTAGAGAAACAATTAAAACAAAACTGATCTATATGATTTACTTAAACCTCAGGTTAGCTCTTGAACTTTTCAGCAACAGGAACAGTTATTGTTGTTACAGATTAGGGTTAGATTAGGGTTAGATTAGGTTAGGGTAGGTTAGGGTTACTAGAGATGAACAGACAAACATTGAGCTGCAGAAATGCCGTTTGGACACAATAAGAGAAGGTGGACGCAGCTGAAGGGTTGATTCTGCTTGATTCTCACATTATGTAAAATGACGGAAAGCGGCGAGTTTAAGTACCTGAGGAAAAACTTTGGTCTTTTTATTCTGAGGTCAGTTTTACTGGTCAGATAGATGAAGATTCTTACGTTATTTAGTACATGTTTTACAAGCAGTTTAGAAAGGCTGCGAGTAGATGACCGACGCCTCCTGTGAACTGGTCAATTAAACGCCGGTGGAAACGGCGAGATTGTTGGAAACCATCGCCGGTATCATCGCCGTGTGACGGGCTCTTTAAACGTTCGGCCTGCTGTGAGGAATGTGTGTGTCACGTCATGCATCAAATGGAGGATTGAATGCATAAAAGGGCGCCAATAAGTTTGTTCAGCCCATTTTTGGAATTTTGTGTGAAATTATGTCAAATTTGCTTTTTCCTCCTTTTTTTGTTTTGTTCCAATACACACAAAGGGAATAAACATGTGTATAGCAAAATGTGTGTTAATGCAATACTTTTCTGTGAGAAATACTTGATTTTCTGGAAACATTTCAGGGGTGCCAACAATTTTGGCCATGACTGTATGTTCATATAGTGCAATGAAAGATTTAAATGTGCAGCTGCAGGTACATATTGAATATTCTGGAAATGATTTTCAATGAATCTAAACAGATTTACAGAGAAACGGTACCGAGGATCATGTCTGACCTGCGTGCGGATGTGGCCAGTTTGCTTCGAGGTGCAGAGCCCGTCGCTACGAAAGAAGCGGGTCGCGGTAGACCGCTGCGGGACGGGATCTGAGAGCCGCTGGTTTTGCTGGGCTGTGGAATCCCGCTGCTGGACAGGGACTGTAAACTGGCTGACGATGTCATCGGCGAAGGACCCTTGACGGTGGGACTGACGTATGCCGTGGCCTTCGAAGGAGGACGAGATGAGAAGTTTCCAACGCTCTGAACTCTGTTCTGCAGCTGACCGGGAGACGGAACTTCACACAAAAAAACACACGTGATCAGATTCATACGTGTTTAAGAAGTGACTCCACAATAAAAGCGATACTTCCAGCGTTCTTTCTTTCCTTCCACAAACACAAAAGCCGTTTTCTCTCCGTGATGAACGTGTCGGTGTCATGCAGGTTCAGAATGAAATGAGAGAGACAGATCTGAATGTGTTTTTTGATTAATATCACACATACTGCAGGACTGCAGCCGTCCCAGCGCGCTGGATGAATCGAAGCTTTGACTGTTCCTGATGGATGGTGACGGAGCCATTTGATTGGCCGGGATCGGCACGCCGGACACGCTCGGAGCTCTCAGCAGGTTGGGCATACTCCTCCTCAGCTTATCTGAGAAAAAAAACACTCAGCCAATCACTATTAAGATCAGGAATATATCACACAGAGCTGCAAACACAGACAGAAAAACTCATTTCAAATAAATCCACCAAATATGCTTTACATCAGATTATCAGCTCAGATTTATCATGATTTAACTCTGATGACTGACAGCAGCTGTACGTGATCTTACATGAAGACGGATTATAGATTCACATCAGCTGATCCTCATGCACAACGACGAGAAGAAATTGATCAACTACACTTGACATGACGATATCACATTGAAAGTGTTTCATTTCAGATGCAAAACAAAGACTGACCTGAATAATGTTTGTCAAACTAAACACACAAAAAAGTTGACCGGCCACAGATTACAGAGCTACTATTTGTCTGTTTTATGTTTAGACATCATTAAATCTCTTTAAATATGTCAAATTAACTTGAGGAAAAACAAAATAATAATCTGTTATATCTTGAAGTGTAATTCAACACATGATTTGACAACCATATAAGAACATTATATTGACATCAAAATGATTTATTTTAGTTTTCTAAACTTAAAAAAAAATAAAATTCAGCATCATTTAAGATCTATACTTCAGCAATGAAGTGGTCTAGATGTTTCCATACGGAGTCAGGACTCACCCGGGGCGTTCCTCAGGGCCGTCTGCTCGCTGTCCTTAATAGCAGGTTGAGCTTGGACGGGTGAGACGGGGTGATAGAGCGGATCGCTCCAGTCTCTGGCGCTGCTGAACGTGTGCGAGTGCGTCAGGCCGCGCTGAAAGGGTCCGGCCCGGCTCAGACGCGGCTGCGGGGGGGGCAGCTGACCGTACTCTTCGTCTTCCTCGTCGTCCTCATCCGGGTGCCACTCGTTGCGCTGACTGAACTGAAAGGAGAAGCTGGAGCTGCGGCGGTTCTGAGCTGATGAGGATGTCGTGGCGAAATCTTGACGTAAACCTGAGAAGAGTGAACTTTCATCAGCGAGTCAATCTCACGTTTCACCACAGAATCCAAAGACAGACAGATGGTATGTGCTGCATAAAGACAATAAATGTGTGCCAGTTTGAGATGAAATATGTTCCTGAGAGTGTTTTTGTGATATCACACATTGTACTTACTCTCCTCCTGCAGACGGGCCATCACCTGAACATCTGTCAGATCCTGCAGTTTATAATCCAGAGAAACAGAGTCGTCGCCCTGCGTCGACACGCTTACATCACACGTGTCTGCAGACAACTGTAGACTGCGTGTGATACAACGACCTGCAAGAAACACATCTGACCTTCAGATCAGCATCACAAACACCACAAACACACATCTGACCTTCAGATCAGCATCACAAACACACATCTGACCTTCAGATCAGCATCACAAACACACATCTGACCTTCAGATCAGCATCACAAACACACATCTGACCTTCAGATCAGCATCACAAATCACAGATCAGCATCACAAACACACATCTGACCTTCAGATCAGCATCACAAACACACATCTGACCTTCAGATCAGCATCACAAACACACATCTGACCTTCAGATCAGCATCACAAACACACATCTGACCCTCAGTTGCGTTTTGTGTGAATCACTGGAGATGTTTGGCAGAATGTTTGGAAGCACATGAGTGTGTAATGTTGTGTTTTTGTGTGTGTTACCTGCTCTCTCACAGGTGTTGGGGTTTGGTGTAGAGGGTTTAACAGAGAAAGAAGAGCTGCAGAGAGAAGAAACTCCAACTACACGAGCACGAGGAACAGCAGGAGAACACGAGGAGGTGAAACTTGACCTCCATCTGTTTACTGTCACACACATACAGATTCAATCATCATCGCACATGTTACACACTTGATTATTTAGAAGTGAATGTTCAGTCCAATAAAAGTGACGACGTTCAATAAATCCAACATAAGATATTTAGCTCTGCTGATGGAGGAGTTCAGATCAAACACACACACACACACGTCTGACTGATGTGATGAAGTTAAATGTGCACACAATAAACATAAATAAATAAACATTAATTGTATATTATATAAATATAGATTTCCAAACATTCTTTGTCATGTAGAGTAATAATTTGCCTAATGCCTAATGTAATGTATGTAAATGCCTAAATGTAAATGTAATAATGAAGTGATATTTTTGTGTGAACATGGACTTTTACAGCAGACATCAGATCTTAGCATCATCACATCAGAAACCGATGAAATCCATCAGAAATTGTCACAGCATCTTTAAGATGTTTGGAAGATCTGTTAGTGTGCGAGTTAAATCTATATGTTAGCCAACGATGATGATGCTGCATTTATCATAAAAGGCAAAACACAGTTACTATGGTTACCGATAGTCTACAGGCTGAGGCACACATTAATCGCCCCACCTCCATTAGATCCACACACACCGAACAAAAAACACACAAGTTCTTGTTAAACATCATTTAACTGCTCGTGTGTACAAACATGCCACACCCACTCACATATTCATCACATGACTGATGACCTGATGATCAGTATCACATGCAGTGATGAAGAGCAGCTCACCAGACTGAAGTGTTTGACTAAGTGTTTGTCTGCTAAGATCCACATCAGACTGATGCTGATCCAGAGTGTGTCGACACCAATCCAAAGCACTCAAACCCTCGCCGGGCCAGTGACACCTGCGGGACACATACAACCTGAGGAGAGAGAGAGAGAGACAAAGAAAGAGAGAGAGAGAGAGAGAGAGACGGATAGAGAGAGAGACCGAGATGGGGAGAGAGAGACGGATAGAGAGAAAGAGAGCGAGACAGACAGAGAAAGAGAGCGAGACAGACAGACAAACAGAGAGAGAGAGAGACAGAGAGAGAGAGAGAGAGAGAGACAGAGAGACGGATAGAGAGAGAGACCGAGATGGGGAGAGAGAGACGGATAGAGAGAGAGAGAGAGAGAGAGAGAGACAGACAGACAGACAGAGAGAGAGAGAGAGAGAGACAGAGAGACGGATAGAGAGAAAGAGAGAGAGAGAGAGAGAGAGAGAGACAGACAGACAGACAAGAGAGAGAGAGAGAGACAGAGAGAGAGAGAGAGAGAGAGAGAGACAGAGAGAGAGAGAGAGAGAGAGAGAGAGAGAGACAGAGAGAGAGAGAGAGAGAGAGAGAGAGAGAGAGAGAGAGAGAGAGAGAGACAGAGAGACAGAGAGAGGGAGAGAGAGACTTAATCTCATCACAATTTCTCTGTTTAGTGAATTTCCAGCGTTTCACTTATTTCTGCCACAAAGCAAACTAGCAACAATATTATGAACAGACAATGCAAACTCTTACACAAACACATTCTGACCTGAAATACACACACACACACACACACACTGGTTAGTTCAGTTCAAACTTCAAAACCATAAAATGTGTAAGTCATCTTCTGTCAACATCAGTCATTTACATCCAGTATCACTAAACCATGTGGTGTGTGTGTGAGGTGTGAGTGTGATCTGTCTGTGAGTGTGGAGTCAGTGTGAGTCATGAGTTAGTGTGTGTGTGTGTGAGTGTGATCCAGTATGGAGTGTGAGTGTGAGTGTGAGTGTGAGTGTGAGTGTGAGTGTGAGTGTGAGTGTGAGTGTGAGTGTGAGTGTGAGTGTGAGTGTGAGTGTGAGTGTGAGTGTGAGTGTGAGTGTGTGTGTGAGTGTGAGTGATGTGGGTCATGATTGAACGTCTCTGAATCTGGTTCATCTTCATCCTATTGATGAACTAAGTCTGTGTGTGACCTCATAACTGTTACTGTCTGATCAGAATGTGAAGAACATGAAGCATCAGATCAGATGTTCAGTGTTAATGATGCAGCACTATAGATGAAACACACACTGATGATGATGATGATGATGATGATGATGATGAAGCACTGATTGACTGCAGATGCACATCAACACGAGATGAGATGAGACAGTCTCACCAGGTCTCATCAGACTCGCTGTTCGGCATCATAGTCTTGAGGTCCAGAATCTGCAGCTGATCCAGCAGCGCGCGCGGTTCATCTTCATCATCATCATCATCATGATCCTCCGCAGCGGAATGCGGCTGGAAATACGGGAACGGATCATCTGGAGGAAAACACTGACATGCGAGGTTCGGTGCCGGACTCGGGACGCAGCAGGAGCTCGCGAGCAGACACGGCGTCGCGGGCGTCGCGATGTTCACGCGGCTGCGCAGCTGCTCGTTCTGCCGCTCGAGTTTCCGCACGAGCTCCTGCAGCTTTTGCACCTCGAGCTCCGCGCGCACCGCCGGCATCAGCACCGCCGCCTCCATCCGAACCACACCGAACGCACGAGACAATTACCGACACCGATGAGCGCGTGCCCGCGCGAGATCTCTACTGCCGCTGCGCAAAACTCTCCGCCAATGAGCGACGCCGCCGTGCGCGAGACCGTCTGACTGTCACTTCACAATACACCGTACACACACACACACACACACACACACACACACACACACACACAAATAAATATTCCGTAATTATATTTTTCTAACGGTATTTTTTACACATTAAATACATGACAGAGAAGTGTAACATCAGTTAAATCCGTCTAAATCCAGATATGCAGTAAAATGATTTATTTTCTGATGTGTTGTGATCTCACATCATATCATGACAATCACTTATACTATAGATTTACACAATCGATTAAAACATCCACCAATAAAACACAATCATTTCATTATATGGAAACAACACGTAAACTCAGTTTACTAAATGACAAAGACATTATATGAAATTAACTCGCTGCGTTTCAATCACATTTCAATATATATTCTCATGAATGATTAAAGTTTTCCCATTAATAATCATAACACAAACTTTCTAATTATTACCATGTAAATGCTATAATCATTTTCATAAATATCACTAAATATCCTCATATCAGTTCTCATCACACACAAGTTGATCAATTTATTGTCTTCATTGAATAGATGAACGGCCCATTTCCTTTCTGTGAGGAGTCTTCACATATGACTCTATCAAATGTACCACTGACCTGAAACAAAGAGTCAGTATGTACTGTGAAAGAGTCATGTTTAAATAAACACAATAAACGCTGTAAACTACGCTATATTTACCCTTAATTTTACTGTAGCAGTTGAAGCAGTTCACTTGATCCCTGTGAACCCAAAGAGACCTTCCAGCCTCCAGATTTCCAAGACCTGTCTGACATACAGCACACTGACACACACACACACACACACTGAGCATCAGAACAGATTTAGAAGAGACAGGGTAATCTCTATCCTTTACCAGAGTTTTACCCTAAAGCAGGAGGTGTGACTGAAAATATTCAGATCTTCTAAAATCATTCTTGGAGTTCCAGCGATGGGTTTAGCACAGATTGAACAAACATCCCGACTGCCAACAGCCCTGCATCCAAAAACACATGTACAGAAAACATCTATACAAGATCATGTCTGTAGTGAATGTAAAAGCTTTAATATCAAGTGTTAATAACTGGATGTCTGACCTGGTGGGGGTGAACTCTGAAAACGCTGTTTTTGTAGGTGAATAAAGCGTTTGGGATGGAGTGGAAAATGATTGATTATATGACATCACATGTGTTCTGAAAACAAGAGCACACACTGTATCACTTTCCATACTGTCTCACTGTCCATACTGTCTCACTTTCCATACTGTCTCACTTTCCATACTGTCTCACTGTCTATACTGTCTCACTGTCTATACTTTTTCACTGTCTATACTGTCTTACTGTCCATACTGTCTCACTGTCTATACTGTCTCACTGTCCATACTGTCTCACTGTCTATACTGTCTCACTGTCTATACTGTCTCACTGTCCATACTGTCTCACTGTCTATACTGTCTCACTGTCTATACTGTCTCACTGTCCATACTGTCTCACTGTCTATACTGTCTTACTGTCTATACTGTCTCACTGTCTATACTGTCTTACTGTCCATACTGTCTCACTGTATATACTGTCTCACTGTCCATACTGTCTCACTGTCCATACTGTCTCACTGTCCATACTGTCTCACTGTCCATACTGTCTCACTGTCAATATTGTCTTACTGTCCATACTGTCTCACTGTCCATACTGTCTCACTGTATATACTGTCTATACTGTCTTACTGTCCATACTGTCTCACTGTCCATACTGTCTCACTGTCAATATTGTCTTACTGTCCATACTGTCTCACTGTCCATACTGTCTCACTGTATATACTGTCTATACTGTCTTACTGTCCATACTGTCTCACTGTCCATACTGTCTCACTGTCAATATTGTCTTACTGTCCATACTGTCTCACTGTCCATACTGTCTCACTGTATATACTGTCTTACTGTCCATACTGTCTCACTGTCCATACTGTCTCACTGTCCATACTGTCTCACTGTATATACTGTCTCACTGTCTATACTGTCTCACTGTCCATACTGTCTCACTGTCCATACTGTCTCACTGTATATACTGTCTATACTGTCTTACTGTACATACTGCCTCACTGTATATACTGTCTATACTGTCTTACTGTCTATACTGTCTTACTGTCCATACTGTCTTACTGTACATACTGCCTCACTATGTTATAATTAATTGTTGGTTGTCTCTACTACAGAATCACTTACTGGGATTGGATGGGTTGTGAATGCACACTTCCAGACCGTATGGGGATTAAAGTATCAGCCAGATCGTGCAGTGGAGCACTGAAGAACACAATGTTTGGAAACACAAAACATCTTGAAGAGTTCAGCAGCATGTGTTTATGTGTGTTGTTATTTTCATAGTTACCTGGATCTGCTGTAAGAGTATGTGTTCAGGGTTTCAGATGATGGAGCGTATGTTGAAGAGTAACTGATGTCACTGTGTGTGTGTGTATACAAACAAATATCACATCATCCTCATCATCACACTCCACAATGAATATTGTTTTATGTGTTGAATGTGCACATACTTCAGCTTAAAGTCCTCTGAAGGTTTTGTTTTTCGAGTCTCCTCCAGGATCAGTGAATTTGAGTTGGTGATGATATTTCTGATAAACAGACACACAGATTATGTTCAAAGTGACATTGGACAACATGTTAAATGCTCTCTTATTTGTAAATCGCTTTGGATAAAAGTTAAATGAATGAATGTGAATCCTGCTAAACACACTCACTTGGTAGTAGTTACTGAGGATGTGGGTGACTCGTAAGAGAATGACACATTTTCAGTTCTTAAAACAAAGAAGAACACATTGACCATATCAGTCAGATACGGTACAGCCACACATGTCAAATCTCTGATGGTGAATAATGAATCTTACCTGATTGGGCTCTTTACAGAGGAACTTTTCACGCTGTTGTATAACAGATAAATAACTCATCATGTAATGTGACGTGCAGAATGTATCATGTGTCATTATTTAGTTGAAGATGAATACGTGTCTTACGTGCTGAAGGTGCTGGATGTGACTGATGACACAGGTGATGAAGAAACACTGAAATCAACAGACAATGTTTAATACTCAAACTGAACTGTGATTAAATATAAGACATATGTGAGATGTGAAGCCTTACGTCACAGGTGAGGACGGTGCAGCGCTGTAGGGGTTTTCTAGTCTATTACAAATAAATAAAATACAAATCAACACCTAAACATACTTACAGAAACTGTATGCACTCAATATTTAAAGAGATCATTGAGATCTCATATCTCTTAGAAGTGATACAGAAGATTCACCTATTGGTAGTTTGAGACGCTGTGACTTCAGAAGTCTTCTCACCAAACGATCTTTTAACAGGACTTACCCTGATAAACACACACAGAAGAGATGGTGTTCAAGTGTTAACTTACATACGTCTATACTGTCAATCGTGAGATAAACGTTACTTTCATTTTTTGTCACGTACGTTTTATTGTTTGTGTTTGCGCCTGAAAAGACTCGAGCTGTAAATGCTGAGGTGTTAGGAGAGGTCTTGAGCGCTGGACTCCTGCAACACAACACTTCACCTTTTTAACATGTTCAGTACATGCTAGCTGTATGTTCTGTACGTCTGTAAGTCTTTATCTCACTTTGCAGGAACGGCGGGTTTGCTGGGTGATGTGGGCGTGGTCACAGAGCTTTTAGTCGTCGTGGTGATGCTGGATGGAAAAGCACAGAAGAATCAATTATCTGGATTTATTTATGAAATAAAAATGTTTATATAAAGCAACTGGAAGAAAACTAACCTGCTTTTATCCAGCATGTCCTGACTGCCACCATATCTGCAGAGAGATCATAAGAAATAAATGATAATAGATGATAATTCATCTAAACGTACGCTGGTTTTAATATTAAGAGTTATTATACATCACCTTTTGCTTAAGGAGCTGACGGAGGTCCCGGAGTTCACTGGGGTACTAAAATGAAAGAGACAAATGACAGAACATTAATAGCACAAACACACAGTGTGATCTTTATAATCTAAAGGGAAATTGATTCAGACTGTTCACACATTTCTAATAACATTGTAGAGCTCTGCATCGCTCATGTTTCCATGTGATTGTTGTTGGTTTTATAGTTTCGTACCTGTCATCATCATCTGATGATTTTAGTCGGCCCAGGACAGACTTACCGAAGTTTGGATCGTAACTACAAAAGCAATATCAGAATGATTTCAGATGTGTTTATGTGATTTACATCATTTGTTTGAATATTGTGTGAAAGGTATCGATTCGTACTCGACCGCTTCGTCCTCTTCTCCATCCATTTTGATCCAGCTGTTATCTTTCAACATTCTTCTTCGGCTGCCGTCTGCAGTCATCTTACTGAGACTCAAACCTGCAACACAACGTGCATGTAAACTCATCTGTCTATGTGTGCGTCTGTCCTTATATAAAATATCATTTCTTATGCTTATCTGTTGATTGTGGGCTGATATTGACAGTATATCATGACAGGATCATGGCGATCTCACCGGACTGAGTTGTCATCCTGGAGGAGATTGTGAAGTTGATCTGTAATGTTCTGTGAATTGAATTTGCATGCAGAAGGTCAGCTGACGTCTAATGCAGCAGCACTGTTTGTTATTGTTACATTGTGTTGTTTCTTTTACATATCATTGTGTTTCAGTGAATGTGTGTGTTCATGCAGAATCTACTGCAGGCGTCGCCATGCATATTTGTGGCAGATGCCAGCTGTTTGTTTTCATGTCTCGATACCTTTTGCCGGTCCTCTGGGTGTGACCCGAAGTTACCCGTCCTGATTAACCAGCAGACGCCCCCTTCAAAAACTCAAAAAACAATTACTACACACCTTGTTGATTACCAGTTTCTCATTACCTCCATTCACCTCAATTATGTTTCACCTGTCACTTATTTACACAACATTCACTAAATCAATCATATATATATATTTAATCACATGATGTATCATCTCACAAAAAGACAACAGTAGTGTTTATTTTTATGTGATTAGAATGATTCATTACTTCTATCACACTGTTACAACTTCTGTCTAAAACACCTTGATGAATGATATTCAACTCGTTTGACATGATGAATTAACACAGATAAACACACACACACACACGCACACACATCCAATAGTGAAAACCCTCCAGTAAAACTAGAGAAGTCGAGAGAGTTTACTCACCTGTGTTTGACAGAAGCTTGTGCTGTGTGAATGTGAATGAAGGTGTTGATCTTGTTCTGTGTCCTGATGTCTCAGCCAATCAGATGCTTTCATTCTCCTACTATAAACCTGAAGAGTGAGTCACTGCACACCTGTCACTAACACAAACACATGACATAATCATTCTCTCTTCTGTAATAAACACACTTCAGTTCAAATGGTTCAAATCAGATCTAAATCTACTTTCATCTCTTTTAGAACTTGAAAACATTTGGTATTTATGGAAAGCGCTTCAATAGTTTTTTGCTTTAGAATGACAGTTATTTGATTCCTGTAACAAACAGTAAATGCTATTAATAGATATTAATGATAAGGGATTCACCTGTAGAAAAAAGTCTTTATCATGTTGTTAAAACAGGGTTAGTGTGGTGTGTTTTTGTTAGTACACAGGGAAAGATATTTCACACTGTTATTGTCCTTTGATGACGCACACATTGTTAGTGTAATAATCACTGATGCGTGATATTACCAATGCTGTAATGTTAAAGTTAAAGTAAAGATTGTGTGTGTAATGATGTTAAAGTTAAAGTAAAGATTGTTGTGTGTAATGATGTTAAAGTTAAAGTAAAGATTGTGTGTGTAATGATGTTAAAGTTAAAGTAAAGATTGTTTGTGTAATGATGTTAAAGTTAAAGTAAAGATTGTGTGTGTAATGATGTTAAAGTTAAAGTAAAGATTGTTTGTGTAATGATGTTAAAGTTAAAGTAAAGATTGTGTGTGTAATGATGTTAAAGTTAAAGTAAAGATTGTGTGTGTAATGATGTTAAAGTTAAAGTAAAGATTGTGTGTGTAATGATGTTAAAGTTAAAGTAAAGATTGTGTGTGTAATGATGTTAAAGTTAAAGTAAAGATTGTGTGTGTAATGATGTTAAAGTTAAAGTAAAGATTGTGTGTGTAATGATGTTAAAGTTAAAGTAAAGATTGTTTGTGTAATGATGTTAAAGTTAAAGTAAAGATTGTGTGTGTAATGATGTTAAAGTTAAAGTAAAGATTGTGTGTGTAATGATGTTAAAGTTAAAGTAAAGATTGTGTGTGTAATGATGTTAAAGTTAAAGTAAAGATTGTGTGTGTAATGATGTTAAAGTTAAAGTAAAGATTGTTTGTGTAATGATGTTAAAGTTAAAGTAAAGATTGTGTGTGTAATGATGTTAAAGTTAAAGTAAAGATTGTGTGTGTAATGATGTTAAAGTTAAAGTAAAGATTGTTTGTGTAATGATGTTAAAGTTAAAGTAAAGATTGTTTGTGTAATGATGTTAAAGTTAAAGTAAAGATTGTTTGTGTAATGATGTTAAAGTTAAAGTAAAGATTGTTTGTGTAATGATGTTAAAGTTAAAGTAAAGATTGTGTGTGTAATGATGTTAAAGTTAAAGTAAAGATTGTGTGTGTAATGATGTTAAAGTTAAAGTAAAGATTGTTGTGTGTAATGATGTTAAAGTTAAAGTAAAGATTGTTTGTGTAATGATGTTAAAGTTAAAGTAAAGATTGTTTGTGTAATGATGTTAAAGTTAAAGTAAAGATTGTTTGTGTAATGATGTTAAAGTTAAAGTAAAGATTGTGTGTGTAATGATGTTAAAGTTAAAGTAAAGATTGTGTGTGTAATGATGTTAAAGTTAAAGTAAAAGATTGTGTGTGTAATGATGTTAAAGTTAAAGTAAAGATTGTGTGTGTAATGATGTTAAAGTTAAAGTAAAGATTGTGTGTGTAATGATGTTAAAAGTTAAAGTAAAGATTGTGTGTGTAATGATGTTAAAGTTAAAGTAAAGATTGTGTGTGTAATGATGTTAAAGTTAAAGTAAAGATTGTTTGTGTAATGATGTTAAAGTTAAAGTAAAGATTGTGTGTGTAATGATGTTAAAGTTAAAGTAAAGATTGTGTGTGTAATGATGTTAAAGTTAAAGTAAAAGATTGTGTGTGTAATGATGTTAAAGTTAAAGTAAAGATTGTGTGTGTAATGATGTTAAAGTTAAAGTAAAGATTGTTTGTGTAATGATGTTAAAGTTAAAGTAAAGATTGTTTGTGTAATGATGTTAAAAGTTAAAGTAAAGATTGTTTGTGTAATGATGTTAAAGTTAAAAGTAAAGATTGTTTGTGTAATGATGTTAAAGTTAAAGTAAAGATTGTTTGTGTAATGATGTTAAAGTTAAAGTAAAGATTGTGTGTGTAATGATGTTAAAGTTAAAGTAAAAGATTGTGTGTGTAATGATGTTAAAGTTAAAGTAAAGATTGTGTGTGTAATGATGTTAAAGTTAAAGTAAAGATTGTTTGTGTAATGATGTTAAAGTTAAAGTAAAGATTGTTTGTGTAATGATGTTAAAGTTAAAGTAAAGATTGTGTGTGTAATGATGTTAAAGTTAAAGTAAAGATTGTTTGTGTAATGATGTTAAAGTTAAAGTAAAGATTGTTTGTGTAATGATGTTAAAGTTAAAGTAAAGATTGTGTGTGTAATGATGTTAAAGTTAAAGTAAAGATTGTTTGTGTAATGATGTTAAAGTTAAAGTAAAGATTGTGTGTGTAATGATGTTAAAGTTAAAGTAAAGATTGTGTGTGTAATGATGTTAAAGTTAAAGTAAAAAGATTGTGTGTGTAATGATGTTAAAAAGTTAAAGTAAAGATTGTGTGTGTAATGATGTTAAAGTTAAAGTAAAAGATTGTTTGTGTAATGATGTTAAAGTTAAAGTAAAGATTGTTTGTGTAATGATGTTAAAGTTAAAGTAAAAAGATTGTTTTGTGTAATGATGTTAAAGTTAAAGTAAAGATTGTTTTGTGTAATGATGTTAAAGTTAAAGTAAAGATTGTGTGTGTAATGATGTTAAAGTTAAAGTAAAGATTGTGTGTGTAATGATGTTAAAAGTTAAAGTAAAGATTGTGTGTGTAATGATGTTAAAGTTAAAGTAAAGATTGTGTGTGTAATGATGTTAAAGTTAAAAGTAAAGATTGTTTGTGTAATGATGTTAAAGTTAAAGTAAAAGATTGTGTGTGTAATGATGTTAAAAGTTAAAGTAAAGATTGTTTGTGTAATGATGTTAAAGTTAAAGTAAAGATTGTGTGTGTAATGATGTTAAAGTTAAAGTAAAAGATTGTTTGTGTAATGATGTTAAAAGTTAAAGTAAAGATTGTTTGTGTAATGATGTTAAAGTTAAAGTAAAGATTGTGTGTGTAATGATGTTAAAGTTAAAGTAAAGATTGTGTGTGTAATGATGTTAAAGTTAAAGTAAAGATTGTGTGTGTAATGATGTTAAAGTTAAAGTAAAGATTGTTTGTGTAATGATGTTAAAGTTAAAGTAAAGATTGTTTGTGTAATGATGTTAAAGTTAAAGTAAAAGATTGTGTGTGTGTAATGATGTTAAAGTTAAAGTAAAGATTGTTTGTGTAATGATGTTAAAGTTAAAGTAAAAAGATTGTGTGTGTAATGATGTTAAAGTTAAAGTAAAGATTGTTTGTGTAATGATGTTAAAGTTAAAGTAAAGATTGTTTGTGTAATGATGTTAAAAGTTAAAGTAAAGATTGTTTGTGTAATGATGTTAAAGTTAAAGTAAAGATTGTTTGTGTAATGATGTTAAAGTTAAAGTAAAGATTGTTTGTGTAATGATGTTAAAGTTAAAGTAAAGATTGAGTGTGTAATGATGTTAAAGTTAAAGTAAAGATTGTTTGTGTAATGATGTTAAAGTTAAAGTAAAGATTGTGTGCCCTCTACTGGCAGTACGTGCAAACGACAAGCCTTCGTCTTTACCCAGAATGCAACGCGACACATCGCCATTTTCCACGAGCGCGCGCGTCGTTGCAGAGTAACTGGGTCACGAGACACACGGAGAACGACTCGAACCGATCTGCAGTCCGAACACCAGTGACTGATCTCCCGCCGAACCGCCACAGCGAGTGAGAGCCAATGAGCGTGAAGGGTCGCGCCGCTCGGATGAAGAGTTCACGCGCGGGCCCGGGCTGATGCGACACTGACCCACTGACAGAAGAGACAACACACAACAACAACAACAACAACCACAGGTACACACACACACACACACACACACACACACACACTAACACTCAATCGTAACATACAGAGACACAAAATATTGTGCTAATGGTCATCAATAGTGTTGTGTGTTTGTGACTGTTATGTTGTGCGATGTGTTTTGTGACGTGTATGTAAGTTGTGTTAAATGTTGTGTCTGTAAAGGGCTGTTGGTTATATTTGGGTGTAATAACAGATGAAATCACATAATTGCAGGGAATGACAGTGAAACAGGTCAGTCGGGTCGTCATCATGACTCATGTAAACACAGTGAGGTTTTTTCAGAATGAAGCGAGGTCAGAAACCAGCGGATCACCTGGAGGGGGGCGGAGGATCCACACCGGGGCCCGGTCCCGGGGCCGCCGCCGTTCGTAAGAAACTCCGGCGGGAGGATTCGGAGGAGCGCGGTCAGGAGGAGGAGACGGGCGACTGGGGTCATGTGCCGCAGGAGATCTTACTGCAGATCTTTCAGTACCTGCCGCTGCTGGACAGAGCCTTCGCCTCACAGGTGTGCAGAGGCTGGAATCAGGCCTTCCACATGCCCGAACTCTGGAGATGCTTCGAGTTTGAGCTCAATCAACCCGCCAGCTCGTACCTGAAGGCCACTCACCCGGACCTGATCAAACAGATCATCCAGAAACACTCCAATCACCTGCAGTATGTCAGCTTCAAGGTGACACCTCGCTCATTACACATACTGCAATGTTTACAGCGTCATCTGATAGATGTCGGTTCATCTTCATCGTGATTGTGTGTGTTTAGGTGGACAGCAGCACAGAATCAGCAGAAGCGGCCTGTGACATTCTCTCTCAGCTGGTCAACTGCTCTCTGAAGACTCTGGGACTCATCTCCACGGCTCGACCCAGCTTCATGGAGCTGCCTAAAGTAAGTTGCACGCTGTCGATGCGTTTCACACCTCGTGTGCCGGCAGCATGGGGTTTTAGCATCTGTGTGTTATATTTTTTTCTCTTCTCAGTCTCATTTCATCTCAGCCTTGACGGTCGTGTTCGTGAACTCTAAATCTCTCTCGTCGCTGAAGATTGACGACACGCCGGTGGACGACCCGTCGCTCAAAGTGCTGGTGGCCAATAACAGCGACACGCTGAAACTGTTGAAAATGAGCAGCTGTCCGCACGTGTCTCCTGCAGGTGACATCATCACAATCATTTACATATACGTGTGGGGAAAAATTCAATGCGATTCGAGATTCAACATGGTTATGCAGAAATATTTACCCAGCGGGATCAGACTCTGAGTTGTTTAATTAACAGTATGAATAGGATCACGCAGATAAACTGACGCGTGTTGTTCCTCATAGGAATCCTCTGTGTGGCCGACCAGTGTCACGGCCTGCGCGAGCTGGCGCTCAACTACCACCTGCTGAGCGACGAGCTGCTGTTGGCCCTCTCGTCCGAGCGGCACGTTCACCTGGAGCACCTGCGCATCGACGTGGTGAGCGAGAACCCGGGTCAGCACTTCCACACCATCAAAAAGAGCAGCTGGGACGCCATGGTGCGCCACTCGCCCAAATTCAACCTGGTCATGTACTTCTTCTTGTACGAGGACGAGTTCGGGCCCTTTTTCCGCGACGAGGTACCCGTCACGCACCTGTATTTCGGCCGCTCTGTCAGTAAGGAGGTTTTGGGCCGCGTGGGGTTGACGTGCCCGCGGCTGGTGGAGCTGGTGGTGTGCGCCAACGGTCTCCGTCCTCTCGACGAGGAGCTCATCCGGATCGCCGAGCGCTGTAAACACCTGTCTGCCATCGGCCTGGGAGAATGCGAGGTGTCGTGCAGCGCGTTCGTGGAGTTCGTGAAGATGTGCGGCGGTCGCCTCTCACAGCTTTCCATCATGGAGGAGGTTCTGGTGCCGGATAATAAGTACGGGCTGGACGACATCCACTGGGAGGTGTCCAAACATCTGGGGCGGGTCTGGTTCCCCGACATGATGCCCACGTGGTAGACTGGAGTGCCCGAATCCCAGAAGGGTTAGAACTTTTTTCCCTTTTCCCCCCGAGCAGCCCAAAAACAACACCCGCTCGCCCGCGACCCTTTCAGAGAGAGTGAAGGAAAACTCCAGACTACTTTTTCTTAATCGGACTTTTACAACAATGGGAACGTTTACACCGTCAGCCTCACATCACAACAATCAGTGTGTTTCTGTAAATATGAGTGTCATTTTTTGTCTCAGCAGCACGTGTTTGTTTTTGTTTATGGCTTTTGTATCCGTGTCGAATCGTGCTGTCATCCCACCTGTGCTGACATTCTTCTGATTCTGTCTGATTCATTCAGCATGTAAATGGATCAAGCTGAAATCAGTTTGACTCCTGGTCTTCAGTGTGTATTTAAAGCTCTTTTACTAAATGAAGTATCTTTCTGTTTGTTCGTCACAGACAAATGACATTTTAAAAAAACATTTTTGCTGAAGTTGTTTTTTGTAAATAGGAATGAATGTCTGTTGATTTTTGACTCAGACTCACAGTCTGGTAGTTCATTTGGATTTGAGCTGTGTTTTTCTGATCTGATAAGTGAATCAGATTCACTAAATCATCTGTAGACGGCTTAGGGTTAGGGTAAGGGTAATGGTTAGGGTAAGGGTAAGGGTTAGGGTAAGGGTAATGGTTAGGGTTAGGGTTAGTGTTAGGTAAACGTGTCTGAAGAAGCTCAGCAGAGATTGACACTAAATATTGTCACAGGTCGTTCTGAAGCGTCAGTGCACATTTCCTCATCTGTTTGTTGTATTTCCTTTTGTACGACACACATTATTTGACTCGTGGCATAAGAGTAACAGAATATGTTCGTTATACAAAATAGAGGGAAATATTATAAAAACTTTTGGTTTCTTGGTCTCTTTTTTTCATCATGCATATTTAATGAATAAGCTTATAGTTTTATTATGGACAGCTTTAAGTTGTTATATTTCAGTGATTGTTGTCATGTCAGAGTGATGTATCTGCTAGAGAAGTTCTGCTTTGGATCTTAACACGCGTGTAAGGATCCACATGTGTCTGGTCTTTATGTTAATGCTTCTGTCAGCTGTTCTCTTCTGGTTTATGGGTTATTATAAAGCAATATATTTTAGTAATAGAGTTCTCAGTTGACATGGATATACATATTCTTTCCCCCCTGCACTTTATATAGAAATGTATTTCAGAAATGTACATAGTATGAGATGATTTCTTGTGTTAATATTTTTCCTAATTATTATGTTATTCTTAATGTTACTATTTTTTTTGCTTCACAAATAATAGTGATATAAGTAATAAAGCATAATTGTGTAATTCTTTCTTTGCTTTCAGCTTCTCTTTAATGATCTTTTTAGGAATATAACTACACATAACTTTATTCATGAACAAGTTTGTTGTGGATGTTGTAGTGGAAATGTTTTTGTTGCTTTGAAATAAACTTTTGTGAATGTTATAAATGTTCTTCTAATTAGTTTGCTATTAAAATGGTATTTAATTTAAATAAAATCATTGGCAAAAGAAAGCTGTTATACTTGTGTCATGGCAACAGATGTTTTTCATGAATATTGTAACAGGTTTAGTGAACTTTTGGTTTATATCGATCATTAAATTTAACAGCATTTCAGCAGTTATTTAATACTAGAAAAGTGAATGGTTTGGATAATGTGTCATTTTTGTCCTCAGAAACATCATTTATTACATCCATTTTGCTGAAAGAGGATGTGAACCCTTTGGGATTACTTGGATTTCTGCATAAATTGGTTATAAAATGTGTTCTGATCTGTCTGTTCTGAAGTCACAACAATAGAAAAACACAGTCTGCTTAAACCAGTACCGCACAAGCATTATATGTTTTCATGTTTTTATTGAAGACAACACGTAAAGATTCACAGTGCAGAGTGGAAAAAGTGTGTGAACCTTTGGGTTTAATAACTGGTTGACCCTCCACTGGCAGCAATAACCTCAACCTAACGTTTCCTGTAGTTGCAGATCAGACCTGCACAATGGTCAGGAGGAATTTTGGACCGTTCCTCTTTACAAAACTGTTTCAGTGCATGCCACAGCATCTCAAAATATGAAAATACAGCATACAGACATAGACTCATATCCGCTCTTTGATGAATGAAATTGCATCCAGCCAGGCTGAGATGGTTCTCTGTGAAGCTCTGTGTAGTCGTGCCTCTCAAAGATCCATGTTTGGAGAAGAAGTGTCCAAGTAAAAATGCATAATGGAGTCCAAGTTAAAGAGTGAGGAGGTTTCCAGCTCAAGGCGAGGATTTTCTTAGTATAGCTGTAAGGCCACAGAAAAGTTTTCTGCATGAGCGAAAGGGTATAAGGAGAGTCGTCATTTAGAAGCTGCAGTTTTGGGCAAAATGGTACCTCAAACTCCAAAATGTCTTTTAGGGTTATGGAAACCTGATTCCAAAAGTCATTAACTTCAGGGCAATCCCAAAACCTGTGCATATATGTACCTATAACACAGTTTGAACAAAGGCTACATATGGGGGAAGTGGATAGTTTAATTAAAAAGTGAGATACATTTTATGAATCAATTTAAAGTGAATTAGTTGATTGGGATTTTTAGATCCTAGTTCGAGGTTAGTCCAAATCGAGTCCCAACAAATATTGTTGTCTTCTAAGTGAGATCTGTTCATTTCTTTGTGCCAGATGTCCTTAATTGAAATCACGCCCCTAGTACCAGCATGTATGGTGAGACACGGAAGGCCAGGGTGCTGTATTCATACCCTTGAGTTATCAGCACTTCCAGTTTGTGTCGCTTCATCTTAACCTACAGTAGTGCGGCCACACATTACACAGAACTGAAGTGCATCTGTTCATTTGATCCACCACAGCAACCAAAGAAGAATGGGTAGTATCTTGTATTTGTATGAAAGGTTTTTGCAATAATGACACTTAAATCTTATTTTCTATTTTTTAACTTTATGATACTGAAAAATGCAATCTGCAATAACTTTCCACAACTTTCCAATAGGATCATTTCTTCCTTTTAATACATAAACCAATGAGAAATTATTTGGTCTCTGACAAATATAATATGTCTGCTCCCAGGCAGCAAATATCAATTTAAATGATATTTGTTCATGTTCAGGTTCGAGTAGTAAATGAGAAACACCGTCAGTAATTCTTTTAATGGACCGTGCATTTATGATTCTCTGATTATTGTCATATATTATCAATATATTGGAAAATTCCTGCAGATCTCTGACGTCATTCGATGGTCAACCAGCACGCGCAGAGACGCGGCTCGATGATTGGCTGGTTGACGGGAGAACGGCTTTTCTCTGGACAGATTAGGAAACTGCGTGGCGTTGGCTGGAAGGCGCGCCCTTCTTCCGCCATCTTGGCTCACGCTCTCCAATCACTGTGAACACAAACATCCGGGGATTCACACGCACTCTTGTCGCCATTACGGCTCTTGATCCTCGAGCTTCATAACCTTGAGAGGGCGGAGCGTTCGCGTTCCGAGCTGGAGTAGCAGGAGGAGAGAGACCTGCGGAAAACCGTTACACGGGAGCGCCGTCGCTTTTCTTTCTGCACACCGACTCGCTTTAGCGGAACATTAAGGCGTGTTCGGGCGCAGCGGTAACACAATGACGAGCGCCTTCGCGCGGTCACTGAGGCGGTAGCGCCGTTAAACGGCTTTCCATGTTGCAGGCGGATCGTCGGGAACGCTCGAGCCATTTGGGCGCATCAGCGCGTTTTATGCGGCCGCTCGTATCAGATTGACATCCATTAATTGATGCTGCGAGCTGAATCCCGGAGCGTCGTTTTGACCTGACATCAGCCCACCATCATCCTCCTCCTCCTCCGGTGTGAAGAGACATCTTAAGACGTGCGGTGGTCGTCGACGGGAAGCCGGAGGATTTACAGGGATCCGGGTGTCGGTGGGGCGGAGGGTGAAAAATCATCTGATCTGATCTGGACCGATTTTGATCGATATTTCTCCTCGTCGGCTGAAACATCAGCGCGATCGCATTGATCGCGTGTGAAATCAGAGATTTTGTGAGGTCAATCACGGCAGGAGAATGGCTGATGACGACGTGCTGTTTGAGGATGTGTACGAGCTCTGTGAGGTCATCGGAAAGTGAGTATTTACGTCAAATCTTTTTTCTCACGTACATTCATTCTTATTGTGTGTCGTTGTGTGTGTTGACAGTACGTCGCAGGTTTGTGTGAGTGTTTGACAGTTATGTGTGTGTGTGTGTGTGCTGTCAGTCCTGCTCATGTAAAGACTACATGTATGTGTGTTTTACTCTGACACTGTGTAGATGTGTTTCAGCTGATCATGTGTGTGTGTGTGTGTGTGTTGGGCCTCAGGTGTGTGTTGTTCAGCACACAGGTGTGTGTGTGATTCATACACACAGTAGTGTGTGAGTTACATTCATATACTACTGTTATATTGAGTATGTGTTTGTTTAATAGAATATCACATGATGAGTGTTGTAGTCATCTCTCTCTCTCTATCTCTCTCTCTCTCTCTCTCTCTCTCTCTATCTCTCTCTCTCTCTCTCTCTCTCTCTCTCTCTCTCTCTCTCTCTCTCTCTCTCTCTCTCTCTCTGTCTCTCTCTCTCTCTCTCTCTCTCTCTCTCTCTATCTCTCTCTCTCTCTCTCTATCTCTCTCTCTCTCTCTCTCTCTATCTCTCTCTCTCTCTCTCTCTCTCTCTCTCTCTCTCTCTCTCTCTCTCTCTCTCTCTCTCTCTCTCTCTCTCTCTGTCTCTCTCTCTCTCTCTCTCTCTCTCTCTCTCTCTCTCTCTGTCTCTCTCTCATCTATCTCTCTCTGTTTCTCTCTCTCTCTCTCTCTCTCTCTCTCTCTCTCTCTCTCTCTCTCTCTCTCTCTCTCTCTCTCTCTGGCTCAATCTGTCTATATATATGTTCAATCTGTCAAATTCTCAATTTCAGTTTAAGGTGTTTCTTTATTGGCATGACAAAATTGTACAATTGTATTGCTTAAAGCAATTGCAGCTGGGCTGCATACAAATAGTGCAAATTTATGTACAAAGAAAAGTTAAAATAAAAGTAACATTTATCTATAGAATTAAATGGGATAAAAAATTTAAAGAATAAAAGCAAAATATACATTCAAGTAAAATAATACAGTGACAGTAATATAAGAGCAGTGTGATATAAAGTGAGCATCAATTTATCTACACGTGTGAAACATCAGATCAGGACAGATGAAGTATTTTCTCTTTTGTTATGACAGGCAGACACATATTGTGCTGCTAACACACAGCAGTCCTTGTGTTCTCCTAACAGATACGGCAGCTTCTCATCGTTTGATAGAGTTTCAAACGTGTGCTGGATGCACTTTATTTTCTCATAAAACTCTGTCCGAATGTCTGTATATTTTGTGCATTCTGTTAGGAAGTGCAGTTCTGTCTCTCTCTCTCTCTCTCTCTCTCTCTCTCTCTCTCTCTCTCTCTCTCTCTCTCTCTCTCTCTCTCTCTCTCTCTCTCTCTCTCTCTCTCTCTCTCTCTCTCTCTCTCTCTCTCTCTCTCTCTCTCTCTCTCTGTTTCTCTCTCTCTCTCTCTCTCTCTCTCTCTCTCTGTCTCTCTCTCTCTCTCTCTCCTGCACCTCCTTGCATGTGATAATGCTTCTTAACTTGTCTATTAGATAAAAGGTTGTCTATTCATGTTGTAAATCTACTAATAAGCTTTGCTTACAATAATAAACAGTAAACTGTGGTGTGTATGTTGTTCTATCTTTCTGCTTTTGTATTGTGCAGTTAAAAATACTGAATCAAGTATGGAGAATGTAATGACAAAAATAAAATTTTGAGGATTGTGATTTGGATATTTTGAAGTGGAGGGGAAGTGTGTTATGGTTAATTTAAAATACATTTTTGTATTTACTGATCTGTATATGTGTCTGATTCACAGATATTTTGTTATTGTAACACACACTTTGTGTTTTCAGAATGATGTTGATAGACCCAATGATGACCACAGCTTTTGTTTATTTTGTTGACCTGCATCTTTAAGTCTTTAGTTGCTATTTTTGTGATGTTGTTGTAGTGTTTGTGTTGTGTGTTAGGAAGTTGGTGTTAGTTTGCTTGTGTACACACTGCCTCAATGCCTTTTCAGGAGTAAATTTAGGTTATAATGCAGTTTTCACTCCTGTAAATACTGGAATTGTGTAAATATTTTATTTTGGTCTTGTAACTTCGTTGTTGCTCTGACTGTATAGATTGACTTTGCTGTTCTTTTAGGGTTAGGGTTAAAGAGTGTTTGTTAAAGAGCTTTAATAATACTCTGATGTTTGACACCTGAATTTTTAAAGCTGATGGTCCTGATGAACAGAAATAGTTATGCGTCAGCAGTCAAGCCGTGCTGCTGATTATTTAAGACTAAATCAATGTGTTTAAAACCACATCAGTGTTCTTGATAAGGATTTATGCCCTACATCAATACGTTGTCTTGGCTAGATGGTATTATTCAGTATGGCAGTATTCTAAATCCTGATTGGTGCAGAGTCTCTGTCTGACCTCATGATCTTGCACATGTCCAGCAGCATGCAGCAGGTCTAATGTCTTCGCTCATGAATGTACATGAACGGCTGATAATCAGATCAAATGAGAACACAGTGGACATCTCTCAGAGTCTGATGCTCACACACGTGCAGATGAAGTGAATGTGGTGTTGAGCGCTGCAGGTGTGCTCATGTCATGAATGGTGATGTGACCGTTTGAGCGTCTGTTGTTAATAAATCTGCGGCTCATTAGACCTGCGAAGCTCCAAACCAGCAGACCGGTGTGATCAGACCGACTGTGTGAACCGGTCTGTTGAAGCTATGACTGTAAGAATGAAACACGCAAACACATGAGAGATGAACGCACAGCTGATTCATGATCAGTTTAGTGTTTGTAAAAAATACACAGATATTGTGTGTGTGTAGGTGTTATATCTAAAATAAAAACATATCTCTGTGAAAAATCCTCTTCAAGTCATGCTTGTGTAAGTGATTCGACCCACAGCTAAAGAGAAATGCATCAAGCATGAACAGCTGTTTTAGTCTACCCCAAAAACAAAATCAAGACTTTGGAAAATAACATAAAAGGCTTTATTGTATGTCAGATTACTATGTATTTGTTATGTTTGTTCGATTATTTTCTTTTAATTTTATAGAGTTGATGTACTTTTGCTCATATGTGCATGTGTTTTTAGAGCTGTGGGTATGAAGGTATATGGTGTTGTGACAGAATATACTGTGTATTCTGTGTATTACTGTAGTATGTTAATGAGTAGACGTGCCTTATTCATGTGTACTTAGAAGAGGAGCTTATTATTAAAAGATGTGTGACATGTGTGATTCTAAAACTGATTTGAATTGTTAGTGTGAAACAGGTTTCTGCTCATACTGTGTTTAATACACACTTCTGCTCTCTGTATAACTGACTTCTTTAGACACGTGAGTGTGTGTGTGCGTGTTCTTGTGTCTTTACTGTGGGTTCTGATCTGTGTGTGTGTGTGTTTCAGGGGGCCGTTCAGTGTCGTGCGTAGATGCATCAACAGAGACACAGGGCAACAGTTTGCTGTCAAGATCGTAGATGTGGCCAGTTTCACCTCCAGCCCCGGACTGAGTACAGAAGGTAAACACACACAAATACAGAAGATTCTTACCAGTATTAGTATCGCTTTTGCTTTTTTAACAAGCAGGCAGGAGGTGTAGAAGTGCAGAAATCTCTGTGTCCACTACCATTTTTGCTCACATTAAAATCCCATATTTTCCGTGTTACCTTTTAGACATGGGTGAGGGTGACTCTGCTGGGTTGTGTTTGTGTATGTGTGCTGACTCTGCTGGGTTGTGTTTGTGTATGTGTGTGACTCTGCTGGGTTGTGTTTGTGTATGTGTGTGACTCTGCTGGGTTGTGTTTGTGTATGTGTGTGACTCTGCTGGGTTGTGTGTTAGGTGTATGTGTTGTGACTGCTGCTGGGTTGTGTTTGTGTATGTGTGTGACTCTGCTGGGTTGTGTTAAATGGTATGTGTGCGACTCTGCTGGGTTGTGCTTGTGTATGTGTGTGACTCTGCTGGGTTGTGTTAGGTGTATGTGTGTGACTCCTGCTGGGTTGTGTTTGTGTATGTGTGTGACTCTGCTGGGTTGTGTTTGTGTATGTGTGTGACTCTGCTGGGTTGTGTTTGTGTATGTGTGTGACTCTGCTGGGTTGTGTTTGTGTATGTGTGCTGACTCTGCTGGGTTGTGTTTGTTTCTGACTCTGCTGTATGTGTCTGCATGAATTGACTCTGCTGGGTTGTGTTCGCTGTGTATGTGCTGACTCTGCTGGGTTGTGTTTGTGTATGTGTGTGACTCTGCTGGGTTGTGTTTGTGTATGTGTGTGACTCTGCTGGGTTGTGTTTGTGTATGTGTGTGACTCTGCTGGGTTGTGTTTGTGTATGTGTGCGACTCTGCTGGGTTGTGTTTGTGTATGTGTGTGACTCTGCTGGGTTGTGTTCGTGTATGTGTGCGACTCTGCTGGGTTGTGCTTGTGTATGTGTGTGACTCTGCTGGGTTGTGCTTGTGTATGTGTGTGACTCTGCTGGGTTGTGTTCGTGTATGTGTGCGACTCTTAGGCACATGAGCTTAGGCATCATGGCTTGAGCAAAACATGCTATGGGATTGACATTTTTTTAAAGTTATGTTAATGACATTTTTTCTTAAAAAAATGAAAAATGGTCAGTAATA